>OZ014557.1:8979307-9579307 GCA_963966155.1 Clivina fossor
GTACCACGTATTTAATAAATACAAAAAAGATATATTCTTTAAATCAAAACGACAAACAAACCACCCACCAAATTTGCTTAAAACAAATTAGTTGTTATATTTCTGTCGTCTTCAAAATATTTTATTGAACCATTAGCGGAACATAATTATAGTAATGTATGGCATTTAACAACTTACCTTTCAGATACTGAAATGTACCCCATATGTTTGAGCATTCTAGAAGAATATAATAGTACAAATTCAAAATTATTGGAAAGAAAAAAAAAGAGGACCTATTAATCGCATTACGTAAAGCTAGAGAACAAAAATTTAGGATTGCAATTTGGGATTTAGCAACAATCTACTAAATCAAAAATATATTATCAATATATTAATGAATAAAACTACGCAAAATCCATAATTGAAATATTTATTCATTGTCAGATAATCGCATATTGAATCGACTACAACTACCTCTGCTGATCATAAAGTTCAATAATTAAATTTCATTATTTTAAATTACGAATTCATAATCTAACTCAATCCATAACTTTTAAAACAGAACGAAATCGACATCATTATACAAAAATGGTACATTTAAAAATCAATAATGTAACAATTGTATCTATATTAAAATTGAGTATTAATAGCACAATGTTCATGTTAATATTTTTGCAATATTAACACATTAGTAAATTTATAAATAACAAACAACTTATTTCATTGATATTATTTAAATATTTTATATATAATATTATTTTTATCTTATGATATATATGTAAATTAATTAATATAATTATTAAAAAAAAAAAAAAATTTCCTTATTTGTTTTTCTGTAATACGTATGAAAATGTATGATTTTCATAAATTTGTACAATTTACATTACATAAACTATAAATATTTTACTAATTATAAAGGAACATTACTTAGCTGGTCAATGCCCCAAAAACTGAACCTTAACTTTTATAGGTCCTATGATAGGCTTAAAGAAAAATATTTTATTCATGTTATTAAATAAAGTTAAAACTACTTATCAATATATATTACAAAATAATATTCATTTATTTATTAATTTAAATTTCATTATAAATAACATTTAATATATTTTACATATATAATAATAAAATTAATATAAATTTAAAAAAATACAAACAATTGATTTAGGCAAATGCTGTCATTTTTACATTAGAATATCAACAAACTGTTATCTTCTTGTCACAATAAAGACTGAAAATTTCAGAATGTATTAGGAATGCATAAACAAATTGTCATTTCATGTTGTGTTATAAATTTCCAAATACATGTTGATTTTTATAGAAATTAAAAATTATCATTGTACAGAATGTCTCAATCAGACTGTCGTTTTATGCACAAGTACAAGAGTTTGACTTGATGTACAAACTAAAAATGTGTCAAATGTTTGGATTGCTCAAATTGTTGTGCTTCTGCGTAAAACTAAAACGCCAGTTTAAATGAGACTTAACATTTAAATTTTGTTGAAGATAAAAATCATGCTGCCAAAACAGTTTTACGATTTAGTTTTAGTTTCAGGATTTAACGTTGCGAAAAAACTTGATCATTTACATTGCCTGTCTGTCTTGATCAATTTTCAGTTACGCCTGCGCAGTGATGACAATTTAAATATTGTTGAAAATCATTTTTGACTTTACTGTTTACGTTGTTTACATTCCAAACAGTTTTTGATTACATTCAGTAGGTATAGTTTTTTTTTTACAGTTTAAATTGTTTTGCGTTAAATATGTTTGAAGAAGAATTTATGATTATACAAAATAAGACCTGTACAATCATTTAAAAAATACAAATGCGAAAAGTAATATTTCAAATTGTATACTGCATAAATAAAATTTTGTAAGTTTATACGATAAATTTATCATCTTCTATATTTTCGCAAATTTTTCTTCTGTTTCTAAAATAAATTTTATTTTAGTATATTAAATACGCCTTTTCAAAATAATATTAATTTTATTTTCTAAATTGCTCATTTACATATTATAAATTTAACGTTTCTTTCATAAAAACAAATTTACATCGCTATCTCATGTTACTGAAATCTGATTGGCCGTTCTTAAATCATAAGTGAATTTTTGTTAGAAACCTTGGTTAGGTCAGACTTTCTCTGCGATAAAACAAAGTTTGCTAATGAAACTAAATCCGTCCATTCGCAATGTATTCCTATAAGCTCACATGTTGTTTGGTTCAGAACCACTAGCTCTGCAATAAAACAAAGACCAGTCTGAATGAGACTTAACAATATTTAAATATTAACCATTAATTAAAGGAAAACTACAAAAATTACGCTATGAATACGAATGTGTTTTTTTTTTAATTTCTACTCTCTGTAAAAGTTTCCTATTTCGCATTCTTCAGGTGTCTTCTTTGCATGAGAACGGATTTGTCTCTTTAAAATGTCACTAATAATAAAAGCTTTCTCACACATTTTTGCATTTATAAGGTCTCTCTTTTGTATGAGAACGGATACGGCTCTTTAAATTTTCACTCGTAATAAAACTCTTCTCACATATTTCGCTTTCATAAGGTCTCTCATTTGTATGAGAACGGATATGTTTTCTTAAATCTCCACTTTGAGTAAATGTTTTCTCACATATTTCGCATTTATAAGGTCTCTTATTTGTATGTATACGAATATGACCTTTTAAATGTCCACTTTGAGTAAATGCTTTGTCACAAATTTCGCATTTATAAGGTCTCTCATTTGCATGAGAACGGATATGTTTCCTTAAATTTCCACTTTCAGTTAAAGTTTTCTCACATATTTCGCATTTATAAGGTTTCTCCTTTGTATGTATACGAATATGCGATTTTAAATTTCCACTTATAGTAAATGTTTTCTCACATATTTCGCATTTATAAGGTCTCTCATTTGTATGAGAACGGATATGTCTTCTTAAATCTCCACTTTGAATAAATGCTTTGTCACAAATTTCGCATTTATAAGGTCTCTCATTTGTATGAGAACGGATATGTTTCCTTAAATTTCCACTTTCAGTAAAAGTTTTCTCACATATTTTGCATTTATAAGGTTTCTCCTTTGTATGTATACGAATATGCGATTTTAAATTTCCACTTATAGTAAAAGTTTTCTCACATATTTCGCATTTATAAGGTCTCTCATTTGTATGAGAACGGATATGTTTTCTTAAATTTCCACTTTCAGTAAAAGATTTCTCACATATTTCGCATTTATACGGTCTCTCATTTGTATGTGAACGGATATGTTTCCTTAATTTTCCACTATCAGTAAAAGTTTTCTCACATAATGTACATTTATGAGATTTTCTTTTCTTTACAGATTCATCATTTTCTTCCGAGTTGAAAATATTATTTTTCTTCGAATCTCTACCAACTTGACAAAGTTTTATATCGGTTTCATTTTCAAAATCCGCATATTCTTCCTTAATTATTAATTCTGAATGTAAATCTAAAAATTCTGATTTCAAACTTTCTTTATTATCATTTCTTGTATCATTTTCCAAATCCACTTCAATGTTCTCTTCTTTAATAGCTTCTTCTTTCATACAAGCAGTATCAAAATTTGTATTAATTTGTTGTTCTAAACTATCTTCAATTTTAATGTTTATATCAGTTTCCAAATCTAGTTTAATGTATTCTTCATCAATATTCTCTTCTTTAATTTCGCTTTCATTTTTAATTTCGTTTTTCATAACTTCACTATTTTGCGATTGTTGTTTTGAATATCGCTTTAAAATTTCATGCGATTTAAAACATTTTTCTACAAATTTATACGTTTTATTTAATCGAACAGAACAACTTGAGCAAATACAATTCGATAACTTCTCAGTACATTCCAACTAAAAATATAAATTAAAATTACATTTTATATATAATAAAAATCTCCGATTTAAAGGGAGCTTAATAAAGAAATATATTCCTACTAATAACACCAAGTCTCTATGATATTTAACTAATATTTGATTTATTTGAGAGATCTAAATCCCACTATAAGCTGTGTGGGTACGTTACTTAGTTATGGAGTAACAAATTATTAAAAATAACCCGTAATAATTAAAAATGTAAGGTAAAATTTTTATTAGCCTAAACACAGCCAACAACATTTTTCTCATAATAGCTATTCCCACTACTCTTGCAGAAACGACTTTTACTTTAGCAAAAACATATTAAAATAATTAAGAACCTTATTATAAGCAAATCTAATAAAATACATTTAGAACAAGTTAATCTATACAACGAACGCTGTAAAAGATAAAAATTGACCAGAAACATCAATTAAGTTAGATTGGATTTAAAGTAAATAAAACAGTAAAATCGCAGCAACTCTTACAAATTTACTAGTCAGTTCTAATTTTTTACACATATAATTTTTTTCTTGGACCTGGCTAAAGCTAGTATTTTACTTACAATTTCCGATGCAATGGCTTCCAGTTTGTATGGTAATAATACGTTATCCGAATCCATTGTAGTTAAAGTAAATGTTATATTATCACCACCAGCACATAATCGACAACGTTCTTCATTTAAATGTTGTTTTAATATTATTTGAGATTCGAAACATTGTTTTATAAACACATAAGCATCATTCAACTGAACAGCGCAAACTGTGCAAATAACATTCGGTAATTTGATCTTGCAATCTACCTAAAATAAGAAAAGTAAAAGATTCAGAAACAATAATGTATATTACAATCAAAACAAATTATTTCATTCTTACAATTTCTGGCATAATTGCTTCCAATTTATCTACGAAACGTTTGCCATCTGAATCCGTATTAAATATAGTGAACAATACATTTTCATCACTTGTACATAATTTACAATGTTGCATTAAACTATTCATGATTAAAATTAAATTTTCTACCAAAACAAAAGCTTCTTACAATAAGTTAAACATGAAAATATTATATTTGATAGTATTAGAGGTTAACTTATAAAAATCTGACACGAATCCAGTTGGCCAGATGAATTTTGTGTAAAACTACTAGTATAAGAAGAAGAATAAATACCTGCGTATTTAATTTTACAATTTTTTCCTTAATTGCTACTTGATCTAGGTTCTAGCTATTATTTGTCTAATAGAAATAGAAAGATAAGTAATCATTCTGCAGCTAAAGTCAATAAAGTTGAATGAACTTTACCCACAGGACCGTCAATGCAAACAATTACTTTAAATATAATTTGTCACTTTTTTTACATGATTATTATTTTAAATCAAATCTAAATGTGTATGTAGAATAATATTTCTTAATTACTATAATAATTTACATATATATATATATAAATTGAAAATACAACATTTAACTGGCCGAATATAATTTTACAGTGTCATCTATACGGTAATGTTTGAATTATTTGCAAATCGAATTGTGCTGTCGATAAGAAAAAAACCTGTAATTTGTATACTAGTAGTGCTATCTATGAATTATTTTTAAACAAGTATTGCCATTTTTACATTCTTCTGATCGCAACGAAGTCTTATATATATATTACTTATTCTATGGTCTGAGAATTCCACATGGTATATATATATATATATATATATATATATATATATATATATATATATATATATACAGGGTGATTTATGATGTCGGGGAAAAACTACACCGGATGATTCCTATGAGTAATCTAAATAAAAAACTTCAAATAAACATATGACCGAGAATGCTTTCTAACGGAACTGTAGCCGTTAGAATTTAATTACATGTAACGTCCATTGCATTCAATGTTTACTCTAATTTTTTCGCTGACTGCGCGGCACAAAATTATGTGGGAGCAAAAATGTTCAAAACGTATATAAAACTGTGTAAGTGGAGGAAGGGTGGCGAGGGGAAGGGGGTGGAAAGTCCTAAGCCTAAATACTCTTAAAAATTACATTTTAAAGCATTTTAATAACACACAAACAAGAAAGGATTTTTACATTATATCGTTCATATTTTGGTTTATATTTTTTTTTTATTGGGAGCAAGATCTACTAAGTTTGACCGACATTTTACGATAGACATTAAAATTAAATTTTATTTCTAGATGTTAATCAGAATATGTTTAGTGGAATATTATAAAAGTGAATGAAATAGAATAATTGTTTGATAAGTAATGAAAACTTTTATTATATTATGATATTAAATGTAGAATAAACATTAAACAAATTTTCAATAATTATTATTATATAGTTAATAATATCTATAATTACGATACAAATTATCATATTATATGAATTAATTATATTTACGGCAAACCACAAAAAAATGGTGAACAAGCTCATTGTGCGCAAAATTCAAAAACGGCTGCACAACTTTCGAAAAATTAGTGCGCGGCCACGCACCCGCGCAGCTTAAAGGGAACTTTGGTTGCATCCTAGACAATGCATTTTTTAATGCAAATTGACCGTGTAAATAGATTGATTAGGCTCTAAGAAAAGTCTGTCGTACACCAATTTCATACTTCTTGCAATTTTAAAATATTTTTTTTAGTTTCAGATCAAAATATTCTGGCTTCCACGGAAATATTACCTACATGCATTTTGACAGTGAACGAGTTAAAATGGCTGGCTCTAATTTTGCAGACACCTGATGTATGGGTTTACCCATAATCTTTTCTATATTTAAATATTGATAAAATTTATTTAATTGCAATTGAATTTTTATAATTTCCTAGATTGCAATGTCGCTAATAGTAGGTAAAATGCACTTGATGAACAAAGAAAGATAAAATTTATTAAAAGATTTTTAAATATTTGCAGATTAGATAATATAGGTAATTATATAAAATGATTGCAAACCATATCGATTTGTTGTTTAAAGCTAATACAATGAACAATAACAGAAAAAAAAAATAGTGCAGTGCAATCATTTCTAAACGGTGAGTACAATTTCGAGTAAATTTAGTTTAATTTATATTTCTAATTTGTTCTTATTTTATCGATTTTTGCTGTAACTATTCAATTTCTAACTTTGTCCCCAAATTTAGACAGTTCCTTGGGACTTGCTGACTTTAGCGATATAATAAATGATTTTACTTAGAAAATGCGAGACACAAACTGACATTTTTTTGTTACGAGTTGTATTTTATAATGAAATAAATATTTATTCAATTACTTAATTTTTTTTTAATTTATTAATAAATTTATTTATTTATTTAATTTATTATATTTTAATAATATTTAATTGGTAATAATATGCATATTTCTAGTCGCATTATTTTTAATTAAATACTTAAAAATTACAATGAAATTTTAATAAAATACTAGACCACAAATTACGTCAACAATATACAGTAAAAACTCAAATTTGCCAAATTTTTTTCACCACAATCAAGAGAAATAAATCATGTAAAATTCGAAAATAAAATATTATGACCTTCTACGCCTTCTGTTATTAATATATAATTTGGATTTTAATGTAAATAATTTCTTCGACTAATTTTTTACTTAGATTACATTCTTTATCTATAATATCTGTAGTAGATATTGACATTATCACATAAATACTAAGAAATACGAATACAAATTTTATATTTTTTTACCGAAAGTACAGAAATTAAATTTTAAAATTATTATGCATAAAAAAGAATCTATCCTGAAAATTTGTTTTAAATCGTACAAACAGTATAAGCTTAAAATTAATTTAGAGTTTCAAATTAAAGTATGATTGATATTGATATAGGGTTGTCTGCATTACACATTCCAAATCGGTATCCGGACAATTCACCGAAAACCGCTCACCGAAAATAATTCATCGAAAACAAATTCACCGAAGTACCAATTCATCGAAAAACAATTTATCGAATAACCAAATGAAATGGAATTAAACTAAATTAATATTATGAATATTAAGAATGTCTTTAAAAAAAGCGTATTTATTTTTTTCTTTTTTTCTTTAACACTTAACGGAGGGGTGATGGGTAGATTAAGTTAGGTCAAGAAAATATTTCAATGTATTAATGAATAAAACTATACGCAAAATCCGTATTTCAAATATTTTTTTCATTATTAGATAATCATATATTGAATCAATTACCGCTGCATGATCATAAAATTGAATTAACGTTAATTCACACTGTTCTAATTGCTATGTTCAGACACGTAGCTCAAATACAAAACATGTTAAACTTAATATTCAATTTATTCGTTTAATACAAAATTTATTTATTGTAACTGACTGTTCGGAAAATTACATAATCAATGTTCAATTAATAATTCAATAATAAATTTAATATTATTAATTGATTTATATAAAATAAAAAATAGCATATTTTTAACTGGCTCTATTTTATACAAAAACGATAATTAATGTACCGAAAAAATACCTGAGATATAATATTCTATGTAGAATAATATATTTTTTTTGAATTTTTTGGTATTTTGAAAAATTTAAAAATATTTTTTTTTTCAAAAAAAAACCACATTTTTTGTTATTTTTTTATATAACAAAATTATTTTAGCTTTTAAATATTTCATCTTAGAAATGTCGAAATAATGAGTAATTAACAAATCAGAAATAAATTAAATAAATGATACATTTGTATTGATTGATTTGATAATATGTATAATATACAAAATAAAATAAAAATAAAATATAATAAATGTCATATTTAAACCGAAATAGATTAAACTGAAACGGCTTTATTAATATTTATTAATAGTTGACGTTTCGACAAACATTTATAACATTTATAGTAAATAAACAGAACATGATAACAAGTTACTAGGTAACAAAATACAAGTAAGTAGATGATAAAATTTATAAATTTTAATTAAAGGAAGTCAAATTTTATTTAAATCGTTGCCTTAATTAAAAATATATAAATTTTATGATCTAGTTATTTGTATTTTGTTACCTGGTAACTTGTTCCCATGTTCTATTTATTTACTATAAATGTCATCTGTATCTTTTGTTCCTGATGAAGACGTACATTGAGCACATTGAATATTAATACAAAACAATACAATCCAAAGCCGTTTTATTTTAAAATATTAAGTTCTGAAAGATATTTTACTATGTTAAAAATAGTGTGTTATTTAAAATAAATTTTAAAAAAAATATTTAAAACTTCTAATTATAAAATGAAATAATGAATTTAAAATGTTAAATGTACAATAATTTTCCGAACTTGTTAATAATATATTATAATTAATTGTAAAAGGTTCGGATTGGTGCTGTTTTAAGTTTTGGTTCTATAGTCTTGAAATATTAAGGTTCGGTTCATGTTTAAGAAATATAAAGGTTTTTTTTTCAATTAATATCTGTTTGATATATTATATTTTTAATTACACATGGCGTATTGTATATTAGGTTATAGTATTTTGTTTTTGCTTAAATCGCCATTAATTTATTTAGATATACTCGACTGGATTAAATTCAAAATTTATAAAAATGCATTATTATCTTGTTGTGTTCTAGTTGCTGAGAAAGCAAAATGTCCCGAGTTCAAATCCCCTTGCAAGGTCAATGCATTTTTCTTTATTCAAGAAATTAACCAATGATTTAATTAGTTCATCAAAATAAATTAATGGCGATTTAAGCAAAAAAAACAAATACTATAACCTAATGTGTTTGATATTTTAAAGGAAAGAACAAGCTAGCATTTGCATCAAGCCCGATATCTTGGACAAGAATCGTGAACGAAGTTTAACGACAATTGCTACACGTGGCGTTGCGTTGCAGTGCAATTATTCAACTCGCGGCGCGATGCGGTGCGTATGCAGCAGAAAAACATCGATTATCAGGATGCTGGTCCGGAAACAGGAAAGTGTTATGAATAATATCGATAAACACGCTTTCCTCTTGATATTCTCATGCAGACGAAATCGCAAGCAGTTGACGGTAAAGTGAAAGAAGAGGAACGAAATGATGAACATGTTGAAAATACACAATGAGTGCTAAGTTAAAAGACTGGAATATAGAACTTATGATGATGATGATGATGATGAAGACAATGATAATACTCAGGATAAGAATGATTCGGATTAATTTACGGACTGTTTCAATTATAACAAATTATTATTTTGTGCAATATGCATATGCATAGCGAAGCCCAGAACTAAACAAGTATTTAAATATTAAATAGTTTTAAAAATTATTTAAACTACAAGTACCAGTATTACTTGAAATATGTTTTTCCATTAAAATTTACTTACAGTTCTAAATACTAAATGCAATCATATATTTTTATTATTTTTGTAGTAATTTCAGTAAAAATAATGATATTTTTAAAATTATATTTAGATTTAATAAGTTCATTTATTATTCAAATAATAAACTTATAAAAAACGACTCGTGTCGACTGGTCAAAAGAAATGCTCAAAAAATACAACCGCGGTGCTTCAAAACATGTCTATGACATCGTGACAGGTGACGTAGATCGTAGATCTACACGTATGAGTGATGAGTACGAAAATAAACAGCAGTCGACTGTGTGGGTTTTTCAAGATGAATTACATCCAACAAACGTTTTTTGCGCACGAAGCATTTTGAAGCAAATGGTCGCCTGTTTTTTCTTCGGAAAAACTGCACATGTCGCAAACGTATTATTGGTGTAACGTAAAACGATCAATTCTGAATGGTATACAATGGTATACAAGTTTTCGGAGAAATAAGAAAAATCAATCGCCGACGACAAATCATTCTCCACCACGACAATATCACATCTCGGCTCGAACAATTGACTTTTTGAGTACTCAAAACGTCAATGTGATGAGTCATTCGCCCTATTCTCCTTTTTGGCATCCAAGGACTTTTTTTTATTATCGCACATCGAAAGTAAATTACGAGCTCAACATTTTTCGACACCTAAAGAAGCGGTTGATGATCACAAAATGCATGTTTTAAAGGTATCTAAATCGGAGTGGAAAAAGGACTTCGAAAATTTGTTCAAACGCACGCAAAAAATGTATTGATCTTCATGGAGTATATTTTGAAAAACAATAAAGCCATTTTCGTTCATAAATATTTGTTTTTGTTTTCTAATCTCGAAATATAATAGGCAATACTCGTGTATCTAATCTTAGTCTATGACAAATATGCAGTGTGTCTAAAAATTGAAAAAATTCAGCTATATACAAAGTGTCTAAAAATGTGTTTTTTATACATGAATATGCAATATGTCTAAGAAATAAATGTACTTAGCAATATCCCCGTGTCCAAAGAATTTTATATACACTTTGTTATTTTATTTTACTCAAATTTTCAGACTAGATTCTCCTAATTTCAATAATATACTTATAAAAATATATTAATATTTTATTTTAGCTACATTTTATCCAGTTTTAAATAAATATATGTTTGAAAAAATTAAATAATTTAATTATTATACAATGTTGCCAATTTTCCGGAAAAACTATTAAAAATTTATTTAATGCATAGTATTTGTACGATTTAAAACAAATTTTCAGGACAGTTTTTTTTATATGTATAATAATTACAAAATTAAATTTTGAAACAGTGCTGCCAATTTTTGCTGAAAAGGTTTAAAGTTTTTATTCTTATTTTTTAGAATTTATGGGATAATGTCAAAGTGGTCCATATACTTCTAATCTTGTTAGATACGTATTTAAAAATCCCGTAATAATAATTTTCAAAAAATAAATAATTAATTATAAATTTGACAATTAGAGGCACTGATCTTATACTAAAAACATTACAGAAAATTCAGATGGCCAATTGACATCATGAGAGGTTTTATAGGTAAGTCTCTAATATAAACAAATACAATATTATTGTGTTTCACTTATTACAAGAAGGATTTTTTGGTATGCGACATTACCAATTATGCACAATTAATGAAATGTATTCTTTAACTATACTTAATCTGGATTCAGATGGCAAACTTATCATAGATAAATTGAAAGCAATCGTTCCAGAAATTGTAAAAATGAACTAAATTGTTTTGATTGTAATGTACATTAGTATTTCTAAATATTTTACTCTTTTAGTGAATTGTAGAATTAAGATACCGAATGGTATTTGCACAGCCTGCGCAGTCCAATTAAATGATGCTCGGAAAATTTATAAAATTATATTAAAAAAAAATTAAATGAAGAAATTTGTCGATTATATGCCGGTCCTAATAAATATAATATTAATTTAAAATACAATGTATTCGGATAATGTATTGTTATCATATCAGTTGGAAATTATTGCATCGAAAATTGTAAGTAAAATACTGTCTATAACCAGGTGCACGAAAAAACTTATATGCTTAGAAATTGTTGAGAAAACATTTTTTTTAATTGCCGCTTTCATAAGTTTTGAGAACAGACCACATTTAAGCTAACCTAATTTAGAGTACCTATATTAAATTTTAATACTTTTTTCGTTTTGTTTTATTGAAATTTACTCTTACTCTTTTGTTTAAAATTAAAAACATACTAAAATAATTTTTTGGAGCAAATGAATCGGTAATTATTTTGTTCACATTTATAATTATATCATTAAATATAGTAATTTTACAAAATAAAACCTGATTTAGAAACTTAGTATCGACTTACAATTATTGCGTCATAAGCAAATGATTATTCGTTAAACTTAAGAAAAATATTAACTACAAAACAACATTACAGAAATACAAAGTGATTATTTTAACATTCAAAAAAAATCTGATTTATTATTGTAGAAAATATTAGACCATTGGTCGGTTAGAAATTAGTTCCTATTTTGCTTCTAAAAATAAATAACTACGTTAAGAACAGATGTGAAATTAAAATTGTTTTTCTTACAATCATTTTGTCATACGTACTTACAGCCATTATTGACAGATCAAGTAAATTGAATTTACTAAACAATTCACAGTGCTATTAGAGTGCTGTTGATAAAAGATATAATTATTTATCTTTAGACCAGACATAATTGAGTTTTTTTTTTTTTTTGAATTATTTTGTGATGTTTATAAAAATGCATGTATGTAAACTGATATTTATATATAATGCTTAATTTTTATTTAATAATAATACTTTTTGACAATATTTCTTAAATGAACATGATTTTTGAATATTTTTCAATAAAAAACCACTGTGTCTAAAATTAGAAGAAAAACGAGCATTGTTTCAACCAGACTGGTTTTATGTGTCAACACTAGCTGTATTCTAAAAAGCACAAATATTTTTTGTAATTTTTAGTGTTACATATATTTGAGTAGGAATACAACACATAAAACAAAAACTTCAAGAAATAATAAACTTATAAACATTTTACTATAAATTTTTTACTAATATTTATATTCTCTAATACATTTTATTAGTTATTGCCAAATACAATTTTATTTTTTGTCATAATTATTTTAACATAGAACATAAAAATATAATAGATTTATTCTTAGATGTGTGTATAAAAATGTTGTTTTATGTTGCTACTGTTAGTAAAAGTCTTAATTGCAAATTTCACGTTAAAAATTTCTTTTGTCAATGTGTACGCATATGTAATTTTAAATTGCAATTATGATTCAAACTTATTTTACAAATTTCACATTTATAAGGTTTCTAATGTGTATGAGTACGCATATGTGATTTTAAACTGTCCTTTCGACTACAACTTTTATTACAAATTTCACATTTATAAGATTTCTCCTGTGTATGAGTACGCATATGTGATTTTAAATGGACCTTTTGACTAAAACTTTTATTACAAATTTCACATTTATAAGGTTTCTCCTGTGTATGAGTACGAATGTGTAATTTTAAACTGTCCTTTCGACTAAAACTTTTATTACAAATATCACATTTATAAGGTTTCTCCTGTGTATGAATACACATATGTGATTTTAAATGGACCTTTTGACTATAACTTTTATTACAAATTTCACATTTATAAGGTTTCTCCTGTGTATGAGTACGCAAATGTAATTTTAAATGTTCCTTTCGACTAAAACTTTTATTACAAATATCACATTTATAAGGTTTCTCCTGTGTATGAGTACGCATATGTAATTTTAAACTGCATTTGTGACTAAGACTTTTATTACATATTTCACATTTATAAGATTTCTCCTGTGAATGTGTACGTATATGTACTTTTAAATTGCTGTTATCAGTAAAAGTCTTATTACAAATTTCACATTTATAAGGTTTCTCCTGTGTATGAGTACGCATATGTGATTTTAAATTGCCCTTTAGACTAACACTTTTATTACAAATATCACATTTAAAAGGTTTCTCCTGTGTATGAGTACGCATATGTAATTTTAAACTGCATTTGTGACTAAGACTTTTATTACATATTTCACATTTATAAGATTTCTCCTGTGTATGAGTACGCATATGTGATTTTAAATTGCCCTTTAGACTAAAACTTTTATTACAAATATCACATTTAAAAGGTTTCTCCTGTGTATGAGTACGCATATGTATTTTCAAATGTGATTTACTTGGCCAAACTTTTTCACATATTTTACATTGGAACCGTTTCTTTTCTGTGTGTGTTTGACTGTTTGTTTTTAAATTCGGATCATCACTGACAGATTCTGCACAACTGCGACTGTTCTCAAAAGATGTTCCTGGTTGTAAACAATCGTCACTATTAGCAGTTTGTTTGTTAATTTCAGTATTTTCGACATCAGTCTTAAGTATTGTATTGTCTTGTAAGCGTTCCAATTCTAAATTATATTTCATTTTAATATTGTTTGCCAATCTACATTCGGCAGAATTAAAACCATAAAATTTAAAACCTTTCATTTCTTGCTCTTCAGTTTTAATTTCGCGTTCAACATCTACTTCGGTAAAATAATCATCGTTAATATTATTTTCACCAACATTTTCTTCAGTAATTTCTTGTTTTATATCAGTTAGTAATGCGATTACGTCTTCACTCGGACATTCCAATTCTTTTTTTACGTTCATATCAATTTCTATTACAATAGTGTCAGCGAAACATTCTTCAATGACTTCTGTCTTGACATTTGGAAGATAATTGTTAATATCCGTTTCTTCTACTTTACTATCATCTTCGAAATTTACGTGAATAAATTCGGAACCACCAACAATATTCTCTTCTTCCTCATAATTCGCAAATGCATTATGAATTTCTTCGTCAGTTTGTTCAATGTTCATATCATTCATATAGTTGATTGCATTATTTTGTTCCAATTTTATTGCATTTATTACAATTTCATTACTTTCACTTTGTTCTGCACATGGTTCATTTTGTAATTGCTCTAAATACTTTTCTAGAATTTTTTGCGAACGTAAACAGCTCTGCAGAAATTTGTAACTTTGGTTTAACTGAAGAACGCAGGTGTTGCATATGCCATTCGGTAAATTATTATTTACTTTTAGCTAAAAATATATAAATTAAATATAAAATATTACATACTAAAATATAATACTTACAAGTCCTGGCGCAATTTGATTTAGTTTGTCGAATAAAGTAAGGTTAGGTGAATTGTAATTGGTCAAAGCTGACGAGATATCTTTGTTAGTAATACATAAGCGACAGATCTTTGTAAACATAAACATGTTTATCTTTTTGTATTTTCAAGAGTTTATATAGTTTTATTATAAGTAAATATCAATATTAAATACACAAATAACCAATAAACCAGTTGACATGTGACAAGTTTCTTTGGGAATTGTCTCTAGTGACTATACGTCAGTGGTGCTCAAACTTTTTTTGTAAAACAGTACAGAGTTTATAATATATATTTGTTTGTTACATTATTTCTTAGTTGCTTAAATATATTTGCTTAATATTCTTTAATTATATGATTAGTAGTATTTAATTATTAAAAAAATACTCAAAATAATAGTATTTATTTATTGATGAATTTTATGTAATATTTCTAGTATAAGAAAAAGAAGAATAAATGACAACGTATTTTATTGAACGCACCCACAGAAATAATGTTGGGGAGGGACCAATTGATATCGTCTGCGCCTAGAAAAGTAATAAATTTTGAAAGCAACCGCTGCGCTAATGGTGCGTTTGCACACTCAATATTTAGCTATTATACATACATAAACAATCTATTTTACTATCACAATGTGGAATGAATAGTTCAGGAATAGTTCTCATTTTTAATTTTGTTTTGTACTAAACTCTAAGTAACACATATGCATTGTATAATTAATATATCATTTTATAATTAAGTAATAATTTTTAATATTTATTTTATAATTATAATTATATTCTTATAATTATAATTACAGTAATTAATGTTTTTACAATATTTTATATGTATAAGCAGTAATACTAACAGTATATAGCTATTTTATAAATCTAATTAACTAAACGCCACCTAATATCTGACTAATGACGTCACTGTAATCTCAGTAGTTGATCAGTTAAATTTTGTCATAAAAATATTAGCTAATGTTCACTATACGGGTTTTCATTATATTTTGATAAAATCTATTTTAATCATTCTGATTCTCAAAATAACAAAATTTAAATGGTATGTGGAATATTGTTTTCTAATTTCTATAAAATCAACATGTATTTGAAAATACATAATTAATTCTTCTTTTTCTTACACATCAAACATTACCCAAAATTTTGCTGGCCAACTGTATTTGTAACATATTTCTGTAAGTCAACCTCGAATACTATCACTATCAAATATAATATTTTTATATTTTACTTAAAGTAAAAAGCTTTCTTTGGTAGAAAATTTATTTTTAATCATAAATAGTTTTTTGCAACATTGTCATTTATGTGCAAATGATAAAAATATATTGTCCACTATTTCTGTGGGTGCTTTCCACGAAAATAGGATGCTTTTTATTCTTCTTCTTATACTAGAAATATTACACAAAATTCATCTGGCCAACTGGATATCTGTCATATTTTCCTAAGTTAACCTCTAATACTAACAAATAAAATATTTTTATGTTTTACTGATTGTAAGAAGCTTGTTTGGTAGAAAATTTATTTTTAATCATGAGTGGTTTTATGCAACTTTGTCAATTATGTACGAGTGATGGAAATGCATTATTCACTATACTTAATCTGGATTCAGATGGCAAACGTTTCGTTGGATAAATTGGAAGCAATTATGCCAGAAATTGTAAGATTGAAACAATTTGTTTTGATTGTAATATACATTATTATTTCTGATTCTTTTATTTCTTTTTATGTAGATTGCAAGATCCAATTACCGAATGGTATTTGCACAGTTTGCGCTGTTCGGTTGAATGATGCTTATGTATTTTTAAAACAATGTTTCGATTCTCAAATAATATTAAAACAACCGATTTAAATGAAGAACGTTTTCGATTATGTGCTGGTCGTAATAATATAACATTTAGTTTAACTACAATGGATTCGGATAATGTATTGTTCTCATGCAAATTGCATCGGAAATTGTAAGTAAAATACTAGCTATAACCAGGTCTATGAAAAAAATTATATGTGTATGCAAAAAAATTGGAACTGACAAGTGTATTTGTAAGAGTGGCTGCAATTTTACTGTTATGGTATAAACCAGCATAATGCTCGTACTTCACTATGGGATTCACTTCTTTAAATCCATTTTACCTTAATTTCTGTTTCTGGTCAATTTATGTCATCTACAGCGTTCGCCTGCGTCTCACATTGCATTGCCTTATAGTAGAATCTATCTTGAAAAACGACTTCTAATAAAACTCCCATAAAATTTTCTTTCGTTGCTATTAAGTTATAAGCGAACAGAGTGACTCAAGCTGAATTACCTCATAGTAAAACTTTTTGAAAACGACACAACTCCCATCAAAATCTGTTTCGTAGATCTTATGTTATAAGTCAAAATTGTTTTTAGTCAATTTCATCGTTTACAGCAGCCTGCGGTCCACGCTGCATAGTCCTATAGTAAAACCTTCCTAAAAAAACGACTCAACTATTAATAAATCTTTTATTAAAATCTGTTCCATGAATGACAATTTATAAGCAAGCAAACAGATTTTAATCAATTTTTATAGTTTACAGCGGTTGCCTTTAGCTCACACTGCGTTGTTCCATAATAAAACCTTCCTCGAAAAACGACTCAATTTTAATAAAAGTCCCATGAAAATCTGTTCCGTTTATTGATAGCATTTGTCTGCAGTTTACACAGACGTATTTCTACTTTTGGATTTTTTCATCATTGTGGTAGTATTATACGGCTCTGTGCTAAATTTCTTCTTTATAACGTTGCATTTCAAAACCGGACAAACATATCTATTTATACAATGTGCTTTTGTATGTATAGATTAACTTGTTCTAAATGCATTTTATTAGATATGCTTATAAAAAGCTTATCAATTATTATAATATGTTTTTTGCTAAAACAAAAGTTGTTTCTGTAAGAGTAGTAGGGGAATAGTTACTGTGAGAAAACTGTTGCTGTTTTCAGGCTGGTAAAAATTTCGACTTGCATTTTTAATTGTCCGCAAGTTATTTTTAACTATTTGTTACTCCATAGCAAAGTGATATACCCATACAGCTTATAGTAGAATTTATATTACTAAAATACATAAAATATTAGTTAAATATGATAGGGAGATTTTATTCTTATTAGTAGAAATATATTTCTTTATTAAGGTCCCTTTAAACGGGAGATTTTTTATTATATGTAATACCTAATTTTAATTTATATTTTTAGCTGGAATGTACAGAGAAGTTATCGGATTGTATTTGCTCAATTTTCTCTGTTCGATTAAACGAAACATATAAATTTGTAGAAAAATGTTTTAAATCGCAAGAAATTTTAAAGCGATATGCAGAACAACAATCGCAAAATAGTGAAGTTATGAAAAACGAAATTAAAAATGAAAGTAAAATTAAAGAAAAGAATATTGATGAAGAATACATAAAACTAGATTTGGAAACGGATGAAAAGATTAAAGTTGAAGAAAGTTTAGAATCACAAAATTTTGGTGCAGTTTGTATGGAAAAAGAAGCTATTAATGAACAGAACATCGAAGAAGATTTGGAAAATGATACCAATATTAAATCTGAAGTGAGTTTAAAACAAGAATCTTTAGATTTACATTCAGAATTAAAATTAAGGGAGAATATTCTGATTTTGAGAATTAAACTGATATAAAACGTTGTCAAGCTAGTAGAAATTCGAATGAAAATGCTGAATCTGTAATGAATAGAAAATCCTATAAATGTATATTATGTGAGTAAACCTTTACTCAAAATGAAAAATGAAAAATTATTAAATCTGAAGTGAGTTTAAAACAAGAATCTTTAGATTTACATTCAGAATTAAAATTAAGGGAGAATATTCTGATTTTGAGAATTAAACTGATATAAAACGTTGTCAAGCTAGTAGAAATTCGAATGAAAATGCTGAATCTGTAATGAATAGAAAATCCTATAAATGTATATTATGTGAGTAAACCTCTACTCAAAATGAAAAATGAAAAATTATTAAATTTGAAGTGAGTTTAAAACAAGAATCTTTAGATTTACATTCAGAATTAAAATTAAGGGAGAATATTCTGATTTTGAGAATTAAACTGATATAAAACGTTGTTAAGCTAGTAGAAATTCGAATGAAAATGCTGAATCTGTAATGAATAGAAAATCCTATAAATGTATATTATGTGAGTAAACCTTTACTCAAAATGAAAAATTAAAAAGGCATATTCGTACACACACAAATGAGAGACCTTATAAATGCGAAATATGTGAGAAAATTTTTATTAGGAATAAACATTTAAAGCCGCATATCCGTTCTCATACAAAGGAGAGACCTTATAAATGCGAAATATGTTAAAAACAATTTACTCAAAGTGGAGATTAAGAAGACATATCCGTTCTCATCCAAATGAGAAACCTTATAAATGTGAAATATGTGAGAAAACTTTTATTAAAAGTAGAAGTTTAGAAAGGCGTACCCATTCTCATACAAAGGAGAGACCTTTTATTTATTTATTATTAAGTGAAACAACGGCCTAAGCCAATTATAGATTTACAATTATTACATATTATAAATATAGCATAATAACACGGTTTTTCAAATAACAAGATGCAAAATAAAAACAGTAATTACTTATATAAAATACATGATTTAATAATATAAAGTTCAATAATAGCCTAGTTGTTGATATTCTTTGTTTAACAATAAATTCATAAGTTTACTTTTAAATATATTAAATTTCATATTAAAAATATCCCTTTCACTAAAGTGCAAATTATAAGTAAACATTAGTCTATTGAATGTTGAGTTTTTACAGTAATTATTATGAAATGTATTAAGATAAAATAATTGATTAGTTCTAGTTGTTTTTAACGGTACATTGAAATTAAGTAAATGTAGAAATTTAGATGAATCTAAATTATAATTAAGAATTTTGATCAAGGTTAGCATATCAGTTAATACTCTTCTATTTTCTAATGTTAACATTTGTAAAGTGAGAAGTGCTGAATCATAATTAGCATACCTAGTGTTGAATTTAATAGATAACAAATAAGTAAATCTTTTTTTGAAGTGATTCTAATGTATTAATTTGATGTTTATATTGCGGATTCCAGATGGTGGAAGAAAATTCGAGTTGCAATCTGACTAAAGAGTTATATAATAATATTAAAGTTTCTGATGATGTAAAATTTTTACATGTTCGCCAAATAAAGCCTAAAAGCTGAAATGCTTTTTTAGTAATTTTTTGAATATGTTCATTGAATGTGAGTTTAGTATCAAATATAATGCCTAAATCTCGTATCGACTCTTTAGTTACAAGAAAACCATTATTTAATTGATAATTAAAAAGACTTTTATTAGTATTTCTAGTGAAACGAACAGTGTAGCATTTATTAATATTCAGGTTTAAATAGTTTATTTCACAATAATCTTGTAATCTTTGGAGATCAATTTGGAGAAGTATACAATCCTGTAATGATTTTACTGGTTTATAAAGTTTTAGATCATCAGCGAACAAGGCAAATTCAGAATTTAAGAACAATTTATTAATATCATTTATATAAATATTAAATAATAAAGGGCCCAGGTGATAACCTTGTGGGACTCCTGATTTAACAACAATATTTCTTGATTGATACCCTCGAAGTGCAACAATCTGACACCTATTGCCAATATATGATTCAACAAATCTTAACAATGAACCATGTATACCCATTTGTGATAATTTCTTAATTAATATAATACGATTTACACGATCGAATGCTTTGCTAAAATCTGTATAAATAACGTCTACTTGAATTCGTTGATCCATGTTTGAACATGTATGTTTTCATAAAATGGAATTAAATTTGTTAGTATAGATTTCTTTGCACAAAATCCGGTTTGTTCTGATATGATAATATTATTTTATTTTATTATTGATTGGATTTTCATTAGTATACACAGTCTCAAAATATTTGGCAAATAAATTACATATGTCCCGTCCAGTTTTTGCAGTTTCATTATTGTAATGTAAAATATGTGGAATATTATTTTTATTGTTTTTAAGTAAATTTGTATATTGCCAGAAAGATTTGACATTTGTTGTAATATTATTTTCTAAATATGTGGTGTAATTTTTATGGTCTAAGTCTAATTTAATTTTGATTTTTTTTCTTAAATATGAAAAAGAGTTATAATCACTAATATTTTTGTAATTTTTCCACTTATTGTGATATTTATTTTTTTCTCTAATCATTTTTATAAGTGATTTACTGAACCAAACAGGATATTTTTTGTTATTTCTTTTTTTAATAGGTACAAATTCATTAAATAGAGAATACAGAATACTATAACATGTATCTACATTCACATTTACATCTGGATTTAGTAATCTATTTTCAAAATTAATTTGTGGTAATTTTATGATCAAATTTTCATAATCACATTTACTAAAATTATAAGTAAGCTCCTCATTTGGTAAAAGAAATTTATATGTATTAAATTTTAAATTAATTTCAACTGCTGGATGATACTGATTTAATTTGGCAATTGGATAATCACATTTATTTATTGTAATTGTATGAGATGATGAAATTAAATCTAAAATTTTGTTATTGCAGTTTTTTACATAATTAAATTGATTTAGCTGAGAGAAAGACATTAAATTAATAAAATCTAGTGCAATATTTCGGTTACATGATATATTAAGTTTGAGAATATTTGTATTTGCTTTGCCCAACCAGTTGATTTCAGGTAAGTTGTACTCGCCGCAGATCAGAAAAATATTTTCCGTAGTGGTTAGTTCGGCTATTTTATTGATGTGGGATGTGTAAACTTGAATATCCGATAATGGTGGAAGGTAGGCACAACATATATTTATTTTCAGCAATTGAGTTCCAACTTTGACCTTTAGTTTTGAATTTATTTGCTGTCATAATAAGAACACCACCACCTCTATTTTTAAATTCACTAACACGATCACGTCTAAAAACTGTATATTGATTTAAGTTGCATAGTTTAAATGATGATATTATAATTACTTATACTAACTTCATTATAAAAGTTTTTTTAATTTAGACTTAAGCCCTCGAACATTCTGATAATAAATATTTAAATCCATTTTAAAGTGATTTTAATTTAATGTATTAATTATTATTTTAAATTATTTTATTTTATTGATATCATTTTCATTGTTTATAATTATTATTGGTGTTGTGTCTGATTTCCGTACAAAAATTTTAAAATTTTTTACCCAGGCATATTTACAATTATTTTTAGTGGCAGCTTCTTTAGATTTTTTTAGTAATAATAATAATAATAATAATTTATTTATCCGAAGATCATTATACATATGACATAGGATAAGTCAGCAACAATACATATGAAAATACAAAATATTCGAAATATATGAAAATACAAAATAAAATATACAAAACTATATACATATATAGTTAACTATAATTATAATTAAGAAATTCATCAATAGTATAAAAACTATTACATATTAAAAAAATTTTCAAACAGTTTTTAAAATTACTTAATGAATTTATATGTTTAATTTGTTCCGGGATTTTATTAAAAATAAGACTAGAGATATTTTGAGGACTATTGATACTTTTTCTTTAATTTACATTTAGCTTGGACAAAAAAGTCTTTACACCTTGTATCATATGAATGAATATCAGAATGTTTAACATAATTATTTAAATTAGTTTTCACATATAGAGCAGCTTGAAGAATAGCAACGCAAGCTAAAGTTAAGATACGTAAACTTTAAAAAAAATTTCTACAGGGAGCATTATATTTAGCTCCAATTATATTTCGAACTGCTCTCTTTTGTAATAAAAATATCCGATTAGCATTAGTGCTTGTACCCCATACAATTGCACCATACGATATAAGTGAGTGAAAATGTGCATAATAAAATATCTTCGCTACATAAATACTAGAAACATGATACAATCTCTTTATGACATAACATGCACTGGCCAACTTGCTACTCAACTTATCAATATGGACATTGAAACTTAAGGTATTATCTAAATATATACCAAGAAATTTTGTTACATTAGCTTTATTTATCGAACTGTTATGACAATCTATGGTGTTATTATCATCAAGATTATTATTTGATCTACATGAAAAATTAATAAAACAACATTTATCCATATTAAGGATTAAATCATTAGAAGTACACCAATTATGAACCATACTAATTTCGCCTTTAGCTATTTGTATTAGATCGGTAGTATTGTTATTAGAAAAGAGTATGGATGTATCATCGGCATAAATTATGATTGAGTTTGCAGATATCTGATGCGGTAGATCATTTATATATAAAATAAACAATAAAGGCCCAAGAATGGATCCTTGAGGTACTCCTTGACTAACATTTCGTAATTTCGAATTTACATTATTTATTTGAACAACTTGTTTTCTATTCAACAAATAAGAATTAACCCATTTATATGCAACACCTCTAATTCCATAACAACACAATTTAGACAATAATTTATCATGATTCAAAGTATCAAACGCTTTACTTAAATCTAAGAAAAAACCTGTTACTTTTTTACCAGAATCGAGTTCTTTATATATATTAGTTAAAAATGAAGTGACAGCCGTTATTGTTGAATGATCATTAACAAAACCATGCTGTTCACTGGCCATCGTATTATTTTTGGCTAAAAATTTGATCAATCTGACAGCAAAAGCTTTTTCAATTATTTTGGAGATTGGAGAAAGCAATGCAATAGGTCTATAATTTTCTTTTAGAAGCTTATCACCCTTCTTGTGTAAAGGTTTAATTACTGCTATTTTTAAAATATCTGGAAAAATTCCATGTAAAAATGATTCATTAATAAGATAAACCAACGGATCAATTATAACACTAATACATTTTTTAATTAACGAGGAACTTAAATCATCGATTCCAGAAGCATAAGAAAATTTCAAGTTATTTGCAATTTCCAATAATTCCTCACGAGTAACCGGATATAGAAAGATAGACGAATTAACGTTTCTAAGTTCTGTGATTGAGTCAGCAAATGAATTTTTAGCATTATTATTTAATAGTTCAGTAATAGAATCAACAAAGTAATCGTTAAAAACATCAGATATTTCACGCTCGTTCTCAATCAAATTATTACTATTTAGTAACTGTAGTTTTTGATTGCTTACTTTATTTTTTGTATTTGAATTAATTACTGTCCAAGCTGTTTTACTAATATTATTAGAATTTATAATGTAACTATTATTAAATACTTTCTTTGCATTTGCAATTACTTTTCTGTATATTTTTTTATATTTATTATAATAAGAAATTAAATCTGTATAACCAAATTTTATTAAGTCATATAAAAATTTTAGCATATCACGAGACTTTAATATGCCTTTTGTTATCCAGGAATTAGGTAAATTATTACATGTTTTAAAGTTTATCGGAAAAGCTAAATCAACATAATATGTAAGCGTATTTATAAAATATTCAAATTTAGAATTTAAATCTGCCGCTTGATACAGATTTTCCCATGTTTCACAGCTTAAAAGATACAAAAAATAGTTCATATTACTATTTGAAAAGTTTCTACTCATTTGCACTACTATAGACTGATCTGGAACAGAAGTTGTAGATAGTTCGAAAATTTGCCCGAGATGATCCGATGTTGTTAGAAATGTTACATAGCCTTTGTAAAGTGATGAGTCAATGTTGGTGATTATATTATCCAAGCAGGTTGAACTGGTGAGAGTTATCCTTGTTGGTTCATTGACAATATAATTTAAAGAATACGCACTTATTACATCCCTAAATTGGTTAAGTTCTTTAGAAATGACTAAAAAATCAATGTTAAAATCACCACATATTAAAATGTTTAAAGATTTGTTATTGTTATGTAAGTCAGATAAACATTGATCTAATTTATTTAAAAATATGTTCATATCACCGTCCGGAGAACGATAAACTACAATAATGTTTAATTTAAATTTTTTATTGATTGATATATTAATACCCGCACACTCAAAGTGTTTATCAATAGACATTTCAGAACAAGTATTTATTGATTTAAATTGAATAGTGTTTTTGCATAATACTGCAATGCCACCGTGGGTATAATTGCTTCTGTAATATGCTGCCGCTGTAACGTGTTCCGATAAGTTTATATATTCATTATTTTTTAAACCATGTTTCTGTTAAGCATATAACATCAAATTCAGGGGCTACGAGTTCAAGTTCTTCAATTTTATTTCGTACACATTGGACATTTTAATGCATTACTTTGAAATCAGATTTCATTATTATGTTAGTGGATCTTTCCCTGGAGCACTCTTTAAAAAAGACGACGAATAATTGTCTTTTTTGCGTAAATAAAACTTGTTTATAAAAACACCTGTTGGCCAGTTATTTGGATCAGCGGCCTTCAGAAGATCGTCATGTGAAACACTCAATTTAAACGAGGCATACGTTGAATATTTAGTTCTCAGCTGCGTGCAAGTAAAATTTTTAATTCCTAGATTCATAGTATGATTTTTCACGTCTTCATTTGTTACCGATGCATTTAATCTTGAAACAAAAAGATGGGCAAGTTTTACTGACGCAGTGAGTTTTGTATTAATTACATTAGTTCCAGTACCAATATTCAATAATTTACTGCGTTTCTTTTTATTAACTACTGGAACAAAACTATCATCTTCATCTGGAATAAGTTCTTGGTTGCTATTGATTAACATTTTCTCAGAATTTGAGTGATTTAATAATTGTTCATTTTGTTTATTTGAGTTGACAGCTGACGACGTAGAATTTGACCTTAGTTTACTTGCATATGGTTGAGTGATATGTACTGTTTTATTTTCGATACTGGCCGCGACATCTTGTGGCTTATCAATTAAATTAGTTTTTACAGTCGATAAACCAGGTAATGTACGTTCAGGTTCATTATCGAGGTTTGTGGATACTTGCTTAACCTTGGGTTTAAGATTGTTTGCCAAATTTACATTTGAGATATTACTGTTTATATTATTTATATTTAGTTTTAAATCTTCAAATTGCTTACTTAAATTTAATATAACTTTATTTTGTTCACTTATTAAATCAAAACACTTTTTAAGAGATTCAATTACATCAGAGTTGTCACACTTGATTGAATCATTAAACTTGAGACACTTTTCACAAAACCACTTGAAATTTTTATTCGAAACAAGAATATTGTATTCGGTTCTTTTCACACTTGCACATGTCATATGAAATGACGATTTACAAGATCCTGCACACGTAACTTGTATATCTTTACTTGTATTTGTTTTGCAAGTTTGACACATAGGTACTGAACCTTCCGCCATTTTTTTTCACCATATCAAAATCATTCAAATAAATTCTTTTAACAGCAAACGTTCATTAGACGTATTCGCTCAACATGTCCGAACCATCTTAACTGACTAACACCAACTTGACACAAAAAATATTTATCTTTAATAAAGAAACTGATTTATGATTGTTATAAAAATACTTGTAATATTTGATTTATAAATTTTTAAACTGAAAATGTTTATTCCAAATACAATTATAATTTTAATTCGAATTTGTTTGCAATAAAATTTTAGTCGAAATACGTATTCTCGTTGAGGTCTATCTTCCTCCAGTCTTAGTCGCTCGATCAAAGTGTTGAAAAAGATTTTTCAACATTTCTTTCAATGCTTTAGTATATGCATAACCATCTTCCTTCTATACCTAGTCCATGAATTAAATGCACTTCACATCGTAGTTATGTTTGGTGCTGTCTCCAGTGTTGTATATAGGTAATAATCAACTACTGCATAATAATGTCATTATTGTACTAGTAACATAATGACTTTTTTCCTACATAGGTAATATGGTAACGTAATATTAACATTAAAATAGCTTTGAAGAAAAAATATTTTATTCATATTACTAAATACAGTTTAAACAACTTATGAATACTTATTACATAATAATATTAATTTATTCATTAATTTGAATTTTATTATAAATAACATTTAATATGTTTTACATATTTAATAATAATAAAATTAAAAAAATATATAAAATTGATTTGGGAAAATGCCGTCATCTTTACATTTGAATATCAACAAACTGTCATCTTGTCACAATAAACAATTTGAAATTTCATTTTGTATTAGGAATGCATAACCAAAGTTTCTGACCAGGCCAGACTATATCTGCGGTGAAACAAAATTTGCTAAAAAAAACTAAATACAAGCTTATATGTAGTTTGGTTCAAAACTATTAGTTTGTGCTAAAACAAAACACAGATTTCGTTCGTTTAACAATATTTAAATATTAATGATTAATAAAAAAGAGAGAATTAAATCGTTATATTATGAATTCGAAAATGTTTTTTTTTTAATTTCTACTAGGAAGAAAAGTTTTCCATTTCGCATTCGTCAGGTTTCTTTTTTGCATGAGAATGGATATGTCTTTTTAACTTCCACTTACAGTAAAAGTTCTCTCACATATCACGCATTTATAAGGTCTTCAATTTGAATGAGAACGAATATGTTTTTTTAAGTTTCCACTTCCAGTAAAAGTTTTCTCACATATTTCACATTTATAAGGTCTCTCATTTGTATGTGTACGAATATGCAATTTTAAACTTCCCCTTTGAGTAAAAGTTTTCTCACATATTTCGCATTTATAAGGTTTCTCATTTGTATGTACACGAATATGCAATTTTAAATATCCACTCTGAGTGAAAGTTTTCTCACATATTTCACATTTATAAGGTCTCTCATTTGTATGTGAACGAATATGCAATTTTAAATTTCCTCTTTGCGTAAAAGTTTTCTCACATATTTCGCATTTATAAGGTTTCTCCTTTGTATGTATACGAATATGCCTTTTTAAACTTACATTATGAGTAATTGCTTTGTCACATATTTCGCATTTATACGGTCTCTCCCCTGTATGAGAACGGATATGTCTTTTTAAGTTTTCACTTTCAGCGACAGTTTTCTCGCATATTTCGCATTTGTAAGGTCTCTCATTTGTATGAATACGAATATGCTTTGTTAAATTTCCACTTTGACTAAAAGTTTTCTCACATATTTCGCATTTATAAAGTCTATCATTTGTATGTATACGAATATGAGCTTTTAAATTTCCACTTTGAGTAAATGTTTTCTCACATATTTCGCATTTATAAGGTTTCTTCTTTGTATGAGAACGGATATGTTTCCTTAATTTTCCACTATCAGTAAAAGTTTTCTCACATAATGTACATTTATGAGATTTTCTTTTCTTTACAGATTCATCATTTTCTTCCGAGCTGAAAATATTATTTTTCTTCAAATCTCTACTAGCTTGCCAATGTTTTATATCGATTTCATTCTCAAAATCCGAATATTCTTCCTTAATTATTATTTCTGTATGTAAATCTAAAGATTCTGATTTCAAACTTTCTTCAAATTTAATATTTGTATCAGTTCCCAATTCCACTTCTTCAATGTAATCTTCAGTGAAAGCTTCTTCTTTCATACAAACAGCATCAACATTTGTATTATTTTGTGATTCTAAACTTTCTTCAACTTTAATGTTTATGTCAGTTTCCAAATCTAGTTTAACGTATTCTTCATCAATATTCTCTTCTTTAATTTCGCTTTCATTTTTATTTTCGTTTTTCATAACTTCACCATTTTGCGATTGTTGTTTTGCATATCGCTTGAAAATTTGTTGCGATTTAAAACATTTTTCTACAAATTTATACGTTTCATTTAATCGAACAGAACAAACTGAGCAAATACAATTCGATAACTTCTCAGTACATTCCAGCTAAAACATAAATTAAAATTATATATTACATATAATAAAAATCTCCGGATTAAAGGGATCTCAATAAAGAAAAATATTTCTACTGATAACACTTAGTCCCAATGATATTTTACTAATATTTGCTTGCAAAAACAAATTTTAGTTTATCAAAAACATGTTATAATAATTAATAAACTTATTATAAGTAAACCTAATAAAATAATAATTGTTTTATGTAATTTTTATTGTTAATGTTCATGTATTCAAATTAAAACTTATTTTACATAAGTTTTAATTAAACAAAACCAACAAACGTATTAAAATTTGAAATACTCTAAATTAGGTTAAGTTAAATTTGTCTGTTCTCAAAAATTATGGAAGAGACAATAAATAAATGATTACTTATGAATTTCTAAGCATATAATTTCGTTTCGTGACCTGGTTAAAGCTAGTATTTTACTTACAATTTCCGATGCAATGGTTTCCAATTTGTATGATAACAATACATTATCCGAATCCATTGTAGTTAAAGTAAATGTTATAGTATCACCACCAGCACATAGTCGACAAAGTTCTTCATTTAAATATTGTTTTAATATTATTTGAGAATTGAAACATTGTTTTATAAATTTATAAGCTTCATTCAACTGAACAGCGCAGATTGTACAAATACCATTCGGCAATTTGATCCTGCAATCTACCTAAAATAAGGAAAGTAAAAGATTCAGATACAATAATGTATATTACAATCAAAACAAATAATTTCATTCTTACAATTTCTGGCATAATTGCTTCCAATTTATCTACGAAACGTTTGCCATCTGAATCCAGATCAAGTATAGTGAACAATACATTTTTGTCACTTATACATAATTGACAATGGTGCATAAACTTATTCATGATTAAAATTAAATTTTCTACCAAAAAAAAGCTTCTTCTAAAAAGTAAAATATCAAAATATTGTAATTGATAGTATTAGAGGTTAACTTATAAAAATCTGACACGAATCCAGTTGGCCAGATGAATTTTGTGTAAAATTACTAGTATAAGAAGAAGACTATATAGCTGCGTATGTAATTTTACAATTTTTTCCTTAACTGCTACTTAATCAAGGTTCTAGCTATTTGTCTAAATAAAATTTAAATAAAAGAAAAAAAAATAGAAAGATAAGTAATCATTCTGCAGCTGAATGAACTTTACCTACAGGACCGTCAATGTAAACAATTACTTTAAATATAATTTGTCACTTTTTTTACATGATTATTATTTAAAATCAAATCTAAATGTTGTATGTAGAATAATGTTTTTTAATTACTATAAAAATCAATATGTATTTGGAAATTTATAACACAACATTCAACTGGCCAATTATTTCGAACAATGATCTTACAGTGTCATCTATACGGTAATGTTTGAACTATTTGCAAATCGAATTGTGCTGTCGATAAAAAAGAAAATTGTAATTTGAATACTACTAGTGCTATCTATGAATTATTTTTTAACAAGTATTTGCATTTTTACAGTCTTCTGAGTCACAACGAAGTCTGAGAATAAAGTTGAAAATAATTTAATTTATTTATTGCTTATTTTATCTAATATTTTACTGAAAAAAATTATCCCAAATTTATTAAACGAGTTTTAGAAAAATATTTTATGCCGTCGGGGAAAAACTACACCGGATGATTCCTATGAATAATCTAAATAAAAAACATCAAATAAACATATGTCCGAAAATGCTTTTTAGCGGAACTGTAGCCGTTAGAAGTTTATTACATGTAACATCAATCGCGTTAGCCTTATTTATTACATCAGAAAAAAAAACAACATATGTGGTATCAGCATGACGGTGCACTGCCTCATAGAGCAACGGTAGTGACAACTTGGTTAAACGTTCATTTCCCTAGGAAATGGATTGGCTATGGAGGTTCGGTTGTCTGGCGGCCAAAGGTTCCCAAATTTGAACTCACTGGACTTTTATCTTTGGGAACATATAAAAGAACTTGTTTACAAGGTGCCAATAGCAACCCGGGAGTAGTTGCTGGAACGAATACAGAAGGCTGCAAATGAAACAAGATTAGTATATGGGTAAACCCATATATGTATAGACCACTTTGACATTTCTCGCACAGTTGGCAACACTGTATTTTAATAATATTATAATTTATGTGGGCACTAGGAGATACTTTTCTGAAATTTTGATCAAAATCGAATAAATAATGTAGCTACAATAAATTTTTAAAAAAATTTGTGATTTTTTTCTCGACAAGTTGGCAACACTGTATTTTGTAAAAATTGCATAATTCATTTAGGCACTAGGAGAAACTTTTATCAAAATTTGATTAAAATCGGTATAAAATGGGGCTGGACTTCAGAATAGCCTCCCGTTTCACAAATTTTAAAAAAGCCAAATTTGCGCATGCGTGAACATCGGAATGCGCATGCCCCATGTGTAAAAACCAGTGAATCTCAAAAAGTTTCATTAGTAATTTTGACAATTTTGTCCGTTAAAACTTATATCATGTTAAGAAGTGTGATTGTTCCTTATGTTATGTTATGTTAAAAAATCCGGTAGGTTAGGTAGGTAGGTTTCAGGTAGGAGTTTGTTGTTTAAAGACCGTTAAAACACATTTAAAATCATATTTTGTCTTGTCGAATAGTTTGACAGTCACTGGTTTTTCAACTCGCGTACCTACCGCAAAAACGGGAGGCTGTTCTATAACTATACCTAAAATGGTCATAATGAATTTTTAAAAATTTTGTGTAATTTTTTTCTCGGAAAGTTGGCAACACTGGATATTAATAAAATTACATAATTAATGGGAGCATTAAGGAAATCTTTTCTGAAAATTTGATCAAAATCGGATAAATAACGTAGCCAATATGAATTTTTAAAAACTTTAGTAATTTTTTTCTCGGAAAGTTGGCATCACTGGAAAGAATAAAACCACATGACCATCTTGGGTACTAGACAAATTTATCCTGAAAATTTCATTAAAATCGGTTGAACCGTCTAGGAGGAGTTGCGGCCACAAAATTTTAACTTACGACCGAGCGAGCGAGCTGACGACGCACATCCATACACCCACATAAACTAAGATCAGATTTGTTATCTAGAGGTTATATGAAGGATTTCTATACAATTTTTTTTTGCTAATGTTACAGACACCGTACCAAACGCTATACCACTTTTTCCTTGGAGTCAAAGTAGTAATAAAAAATGACCCTGATGTGATGGCTCGAGTTAGAGATTCACTCGTCCGACGTTGTCATGCTTGTATTAGAGCCGAAGGAGGGCACTGCGAACACTTACTTTCAGTTTAATCACAGACGTTCTTGCTTTCAATTAGTACCGCAATTATTGTTTTTGTTTTTTACCACTTTGACTGCAAGGAAAAGTGGTATAGCGCTTGGTACAGTGTCTGTAACATTTTCAAAAAAAAAAAAAAAAATTGTACAGAAATTTTTCATATAGGCTCTAGATGACGAATTAGAACTTAGTTTATGTGGGTGTATGGATGTGCGTCGTCAGCTCGCGCGGTCGTAAATCAAAATTTTGTGATCGCAACTCCTGCTAGACGGTTCAACCGATTTTAATGAAATTTTCAGGATAAATTTGCCTAGTACCCAAGATGGTCATGTTGGTTTATTTTTTTCCAGTGAGGCCAGCTTTCCGAGAAAAAAATTACTAAAGTTTTTAAAAATTCATATTTTCAGAAAAAATTCCCTAATGCTCCCATTAATTATATACCTACATACATACACAATCACGCCATATACCCAAAAGGGTGTGGTACAAACTCTTGTCATCATCGCGAAATCAGTCGCCTCCAAACACTCCTATCCAAACAAGAAACTTTCGCTTCATCCACATTCATAATTCTTCTCATACATGCTCTTCTATTCTTACTACTTGGAAACTTTCGCTCACGCAAAACATTCTCAATCATATCACTCCAACTACTCATCGGACGTCCACGCAAACGTATACCATCAAAATCATTCAAATAATAATAATATAATTTTATTAATATCCAGTGTTGCCAACTTTCCGAGAAAAAATTACTAAAGTTTTTAAAAATTTATTATTTATTATTTATTATTTAACCGATTTTACTCAAATTTTTACAAAAAATTCTCCTAGTATTCATATAATTTACGTAATTTTAACAAAATACAGTGTTGCCAACTTATCGAGAAAAAATCACAATTTTTTTTAAAAATTCATTGTGGCTACATTAGTTTTTCGATTTTGATCAAATTTTCAGGAAAGTTTCTCCTAGTGCCCACATAAATTATAATTTTATTAAAGATATTGTGTTGTAAACTTTCCGAGAAATGTCAAAGTGGTCTATATATGGGTTTACCCATATACTTCTAATCTTGTTTTTTTTTGATATAATAAATAACGCTAACGCGATTGCTGTTACATGTAGTAAACTTCTAACGGCTACGCAGTTCCGTTAGAAAGCATTTTCGGACAAATGTTTATTCAAAGTTTTTTATTTAGATTATTCATAGGAATCATCTGGTGTAGTTTTTGCCCGACGTTATAAATCACCCTGTATAAAAATATTTTCAAATTCCCGTTTGTAGCAACGATTTTTAGGTGTTTTTCAACATTTTTTTTTTTTTTTGTTACTTTTACAACCAATAGAATAAACAACAATTATACCGTTGCATGGAAAGTGTATTTATTGAAGTTTTGAGGAGTTTTTTTTTTTTTAAAATTAAATTTTTATTTAAAAAAATTACGGCAAAATGATTAGGTCAATATTTAGATTTGCCAATAGTGGCAGATAAAACTACATTTCTACTTTTCTGAAACAAAAACAAATTAGATGTTAGTACTTATTACACATGTAACGTTCGTTGGAACCTATAAAATTTATAATTTTTATCCAAAACAAAACCGGCTCAATTTTAGGCACTTTTTTAAGAAGGCTGCCATTTTGAAAATAAATGAAAAAAATTATACATTTTGTATGTTCCAACGAAAGTTACATGTGTTACAAGTACTAACATTTAATTTGTCTTTGTTTCAGAAACGTAGTTTTATCTGCCACCATTGGCAAATCTGAATTTAGATCTGATCAGTTTAACGCTATTTTTTACCGCTTTGACTGCAAGGAAAAAGTGGTATAGTGTTTGGTACGGTGTCTGCAACATTTTCAAAAAAAAAATGTGTATAAAAATTCTTCATATAGCGTCTAGATCAGACGAATCTGAACTAAGTTTATGTGGGTGTATGTGTGTGTGTCGTCAGCTCGCTCGCTCTCTCGCTCTGTCGTCAGTCAAAATGTTGTGGCCGCAACTCCTAGACGGTTCAACCGATTTTAATGAAATTTTCAGGATAATTTGTGTAATGCCCAAGATGGTCATGTGGTTTTGCCAACTTTCCGAGAAAAAAATTACTAAAGTTTTTAAAAATTCATATTGCCAACTTTTCGAGAAACAAATTACTAAAGTTTTTAAAAATTCATATTGACTACATTATTTATCCGATTTTGATAAAATTTTCAGAAATGATTACCCTAATGTTCCCATTTATTATACAATTTTATTAATATTAAAATATTACTAAAGTTTTTAAAAATATATTATGGCCATGTTATTTAACCGATTTTACTCAAATTTTCATAAAAGATTCTCCTAGTAATCGTATAATTTATGTAATTTTAACAAAATACAATGTTGCCAACTTTCCGAGAAAAAATTACTAAAATTTTTAAAAATTCATGATGACCACTTTATTTAACCGACTTTAATCAAATTTTTATAAAAGATACTTCTAATGCTTAAATAAATTATGCAATTTTAACAAAATACAGTGTTGCCAACTTATCGAGAGAAAAATTCACAAATTTTTAAAAAAATTCATTGTGGCTACATTATTTATTCGATTTTGATCAAATTTTCCGAAAAGTTTCTCCTAGTGCCCACATAAATTATAATTTTAATAAAAATATTACTTTCCGAGAAATGTCAAAGTGGTCTATATATGGGTTTACCCATATACTTTTCTAATCTTGTTTAATTAAATATTTGTCTTTTAAAAAATACTGCTAAAAACTTTCCAGCGGTATAATTGTTGTTTACTGTATTTGTAGTAAAATTTCCTAAAAAAAATTTTGAAACACCTAAAAATATCAATGCTACAAACGAGAATAGCCCCTTAAACAGAACTTCAATCTAATGCTTATTTATTATACCAAGGTAAGTTTTGCCACCCAGATGGCTTCAAGTTAATTTCAATTGCGAATGGATATGGACCCATTATGAAATTGAATTAATATGGTGTTTGTAAACAGATAGTGCTGACAAATGACATGACAACCAAATTTGACGATAAGGGCGTGAGTTACGGGACACCCTGTTTGGGAGATAGTTTTGTACATAGAGTTAATTGTCGAATACAATTAGACCAAAAATCAGATTTCATCTGTCAAGCCAATGTTGTTAAAAGTGTTCTAAAACCTGTTCAAACTGCCACTTTTCAAGTAAGATTTATTTCAATTTTTTTTCAGAAACTTGTAATTTTCTGCTTTTTTATTTTATTTATAGATTACTGAAGCTGAAAATTGGCGATATGGAATAATTGTTTCATTATTAGATTAATTTAATAATTTATATTTTGTGTTATGTAATAATTTTTTATCGAATCATAAATAAAATATTATGTAAATTAAATTAATTATTTATCTGGTCTTAAAACCTTGTACCACTGAACTGATATTACTACAATCTTTTTATGATTGTACCCCATTTTTTCCACTCCATTATTTCCAACAATACTTTTTTTCCACCAATTCTTTTTTCCACCAATTCTTTTTTTCACCAAAAAGTTAATTTTGGAAATATTTAAAATATATTTTTTTTCAAAATTTGCTCAAAAAAATCTGAAAAAATTCAGTAAAATAGAGAACAAAAATTAGCTACATAATAGCTAAGTAACTTTTTTCTCTAACTCATACTGATTTAGCAGGAAAAATTATTTAAAAAAAATTATTATTAAAAAATTATTCAAAATTCTAGCGCCCAAACGGCACATGCTAGTAAATTAAAACTAAAACCAAATTATATAACTTTTTATTTCCTATAGAAAAGTATTGTAAGTATTTTACCAAATTTTACTTTAGAAAGAAATATTATAATTTTTTATGGGAAGGTAGTCAAAAGGTTAGATGTTCGAATCAAACTCTCATTAAAGATGCTATGTCAAGCTTTCGGTTGTATTTTCCACCATCTTCAGGACATGTTCTTTTTAGAAAAATTCAGAAACAAATACATATAAATTGGTATAGCAATTATAAAATTTACAGAATATACAAATCATGAAGTCGATAAATAATTAAAAGTAACATCAATTTTGTTAATATGAATGAATATAGCAAAAATTGTAGTCAAATATTATAATACATAAAAAAGTCATCAGAAATGTAATTGTTTTTTTTTTCTTTCAAATTTTCCTTTTTAGAATATACGCGAATATTTACTTTTAATTATTTATCGACTTTATGATTTGTATCTTGTGCAAATTTCATGATTGCTATACCAATTTTAATGTATTTGTTTCAGAATTTTCTAATAAATTTTATTATAAATCAAATATAAACTAGTTCTATAAATTAAGTACTTCTTATTTTATTTAACATTTTAAAATAAAAATAATGCTAAAACCAGTTTTAATATTTTTAAAATAAATACTTATAAATACTAATAAAATAGAAATACTCGGAAAGGGGCTATGAATAACGGCCAATCTTTTCTAGCTAATTGGTTTGATAATTTGATAATCTTGTATTAATAAATGTAAATCGTATTTATCACCAAATGTAAAAATATCATTTCAACTATTTTTTTGTCTTCTTCAAATTCATTATCATCTCATTAACCATTAGAAATCCTGAGTTGAGTTGCTTATAATGCCATATTTATATTCACAGTTTTTTTCTTGAAAACCTGTTATTTTGTTTACTTTTTTTAATTCAATAGCTTTATACTCTTCTATGTTTCTTATTACTCTTAGATTATGTTTTGTTTATTTAAATATTTAGTTTTATTGTCAAATTTGTTATTTTTTTTTTGTCAAGTTGAAATTTCAAAATCTTAAACACTTTAAATTCGATAATGATAATTTATGATATTTAATAAAATAAGTTCAAATTTTGGTCGTTTACTAATTATCTAATAGAATGATTAAAAAAGTTTAGCATTATTTTTTCTTAATATATATTACAGAAAGTTGAAAAATTTAAATTATAATTATAAAACACAATGTTGACGAGATGTTTCTAATTAATTAATTTTTTTAAAGAAAATTAGAAAACAATTTTTTTTCTTTATTTTCAAAAAAAAAAAGAAAATATTTTAAATATAGATATTGCCAAGTGATACTCCGTATCAGTGATACTAGAAAGACAAAATTATAATGATAATTATCAGTGGTAGTAGCGGTACTTCGGATTTGTGCTACATGTAGAATTCCAGTTTCTGTATCATTTCCCTTTCATTGAGATTTCCTAATACGGTGCGTGCGGTGCTTACATCTAAACTGAAATTTTGTTGATGTTGAACCCCATTCTTGAAATATAATCTTCAAACTTCATGCGACTAATTTTTAATTTCTCTTTTTAAATTCACATATTCGTATACATAATTACTCGTACACAGAATCATGTGTACGAATATGTGAATTTAAATTATTACTAAGTATAACTGTTACAATAAACATTTCACAATTATTAGGTTTTCCATTCTTATTTTTGCGTATATGATTTTTCTAAGTAATATTTCGTGTAATAGCTTTTCTGCATATTGATAAATTATTCTCGTTTATGTTCTCATACTTGTTTTATTCTTATCACTTGGAAACATTCGCTCAAATAAAACTTTCTCAACCATACTTTCCCATCTATTCATTGGACGTCAACACTGACGTATTCCTTCAATCCCACTCATATATATTCTTTTAACAACGCTCATTAGATACATTCACTCAAGATGGCCGAATCATCTTAACTGACTAACAACAACTTTGCAATATTGTTACCAATCTTACACTATACTCCAATCTATTTTACATCTGATCTCTTCTAATTTATTAATAGTACTTTATATGAAAATCAACTAAAACACCAAACACTTGGAAATCATATATATATATATATATATATATATATATATATATATATATATATATATATTTATTTTATTTTACATTAACTTGCTATTTGAAAAAATAAATATGACTATATATAAAATAAACAGAATTTTATTAGTTCAATAAAAATTTAAAACCAAGCTAATCTCAATCACAAGTACATATATTACCATCAATATTGCGAGTGTTATCTTTATCACTTTGCAAATAGAATATAGTTGTTTCATCAACGTTTTCCTTATTTAGTAAAATTAAAATATTTTTAATAGTTTTTACAAAATGGTTGACTATCATATTGTTATCTACGGTAGCTTTTCCTCTGCAAATTTTATTTTGTTTATTTCTTCCTTTTTAATTAACATCTACAAAAAAATTCAATTAATTAAAATTAATAAATGTTTTTTTTTAAATATTTTATAGAATTTCTTATGTAAAACAAATAAAAAAATACGAATACTTTTTTTTTCTATCATTTAATATTAACGAGTTATAAATAGTCAAACTTACTTATGAGTACATACATAAAGGGTAGGTGACCCATTAAAACAATAAATAATTAAAAAAATCAAAAACACGTCAATTTTATTTTTAATTGAGCTACCTTAATATAAAATAAAATTTTGAAAAAAAATTACATAATAATTAAATATGGGGTAAATTAACACAAATCGGCAAATTGGTTTACTAGTGTTTAAACTAAATTTTACTGAATCAATCACTAAATTTCATAAGTATTCATAAGTTTATGACTTATTGTCATCTCTATAAATCTGGCAGCAATTTTCAATTATTGTTTATAATATATTTCTTTATGTGCAGGCAAAAAATTGGAAACCGACAAGTAAATTTGTACAAGTTATTACAATTTTACTGTTTTAATATTAATGGCCATTATGAGAAGGCGTTGCTTATACCTATCTTTGTGCTGCTGTTTCCTTTTATAAAGTGAAAGAGAAATTTGTGTAGTAATAATTCCGAAATAAAAGAGACTTAGAAAATCGACCCTATTCATTCATACCTATGAAATCTAAGTGCAGATATAACAAGATTAGAAGTATATGGGTAAACCCATATATAGACTACTTTGACATTTCTCGGAAAGTTGGCAACACTGTATTTTAACAAAATTATAATTTATGTGAGCACTAGGAGATACTTTTCTGAAAATTTGATCAAAATCGAATAAATAATGTAGCCACAATGAATTTTTAAAAAAATTTGTGATTTTTTTCTCGATAAGTTGGCAACACTGTATTTTGTTAAAATTACATAAATTATATGAATACTAGGAGAATCTTTTGTGAAAATTTGAGTAAAATCGGTTGAATAACATGGCCATAATAAAATTTTTAAAACTTTAGTAATTTTTTTCTCGGAAAGTTGGCAACACTGAATATTAATAAAATTATGTAATTAATGGAAGCATTAGAGAAATCTTTTCTGAAAATTTGATCAAAATCGAATAAATAACGTAGCCAATATAAATTTTTAAAAACTTTAGTAATTTTTTTCTCGGAAAGTTGGCATCACTGGAAAAAAACAAAATGACATGACCATCTTGGGTACTAGACAAATTTATCCTGAAAATTTCATTAAAATCGGTTGAACCGTCTAGGAGGAGTTGCGGCCACAAAATTTTGACTTACGACCGAGCGAGCTGACGACGCACACACATACACCCACATAAACTAAGTTCAGATTCGTCATCTACAGGCTATATGAAAGATTTCTATACATTTTTTTTTTTTTTGAAAATGTTACAGACACCGTACCAAACGCTATACTACTTTTCCTTGCAGTCAAAGTAGTAAAAAGCATAGTGTTCATTTGTTTAGAAAATCGACCCTATTCATTCATACCTATGAAATCTAAGTACAGATATGAAAAAACATAGTGTTCATTTGTTATTAACAGCACTCTAATAGCACTAAGAATCTGTCTGTTGCTATGGTAACTTGTCAAATTGTAGTAAATTAAATTTAGGTACGTAATTTATCAACAATGGTTGTAAGTATATATAACAACGCGATTCTGCGAAAAATTATTTTTATATTATCTGTTCTTAACGCAATTGTTTACTCTTAAAACGAAACAAAAACCATTAATTTCCGACCGACCTATAAAGAACTGATAGATATTGTCAATTAATGAAACAAATTAATCTAACATTTTATACAATAATAGTTAAACTAAAAACTTTGGATTTCTGTAATATTGTTTTATTGTAAATATATTTTTATTTAACTTTAACGAATAGTCGTATACCAAGTTTTAAACGCTATTTTAGTTTGTAAAGCTACTGTATTTAATTATATGAATAAGTTTTGTCAAAAGTAAATCTTAATCATTGTGAGCAAAATAATTACAGATTTATTTGCTATAAAAAAATATTGTACTATGTTCATAATCCGAACAAAAAATTTGTAATTGTTTTATGTAATCTTTATTGTAAATGTTGATGTATTCAAATTACAACTTATAATACTTATACATTAAATTAGGTTAGGTTATATATGGTCTGTTTACAAACTTATGGAAGAGACAATAAATAAATCATTACTTATCAATTATTAAGCATATATATTTTTTTTAAAATCTGATTAAAGCTAGTATTTTACTTACAATTTCCGATGCAATAGTTTCCAATTTGTGTGATAACAATACATTATCCGAATCCATTGTAGTTAAAGTAAATGTTATATTATCACCAGCAGCACATAATCGACAACGTTCTTCATTTAAATATTGTTTTAATATTATTTGAGAATCGAAACATTGTTTTATAAATTTATAAGCATCATTCAACCAAACAAATAACATTCGGTAATTTGATCCTGCAATCCACCTAAAATAAGAAAAGTAAAATATTTAGAAATAATAATGTATATTATTTCATTATTATTTCATTCTTATAATTTCTGGTATAATTGCATCCAATTTATCTATGAAACGTTTGCCATCTCAATCCAGATTTAGCATTGTAAATGTAAACAATACATTTTTGTCACTTATGCATAATTGACAATGTTGCATTAAACTATTCATGATTAAAATTAAATGTTCTACCGAAAAAGCTTCTTACAATAGGAAAAACATAAAAATCTTGTATTTGACAGTATTGGAGGTTAACTTACAAAAAGCTGAAACGAATCCAGTTGGCCAGATAAATTTTGTGTAATATTTCTTGTATAAGAAGAAGAATAATTAATAGCATCGTATTTTTGATAATGGAGGGGGATTTTCGACAGTGCAGCTGCTGAACGTAAAAGGCACTGAACTATACATATATATATATATATATATATATATATATATATATATATATATATATATATATATATATATATATATATATATATATATATATATATATAGTTCAGTGGTAAAATGCGAATGATTTCGATTTTTTTTAACTAACAACTCATTGTTTTCAAAACATTTGCAGCAATTAATATATACAATAATTTAATAAATAAAATTGTGAAATAAATTTTATTGAAAATATATTTACAATAACAATATTCATTAAATTGTTATATTTTTACAACTGCCGTTCATCAGCGCTATCTATGCATACGGAAATCAAATACTTCTCAAAGTACATAGTTTAAAATTTAACCGTTAATGTCGAACAATTAAAATATATAATAATATAATGGACAAAATTGTAGAACACATTTTATTAAAAATATATTTACAATAAAAATATGCATCAAATTATTATATTTTTACAATTGACGTTTACTGGCGCTATCTATGAATAGGAAAATGAAGTACTTTGTAAAGTAGTTTATAATTTAACTATTAATGTCAAACAATTAAAATAAACAATAATATAATGGACAAACTTGTAGAATATATTTTATTAAAAATATACTTACAATAACATTATTTATTTTATTGTTATATTTTTGCGTCTAACGTTCAACAGCACCATCTATGAACAAGGAATTCAAGTACTTTTTAAAGTAATTTATTATTTAACTATTAATGTTGAACAATTAAAATATACAATAATATAATAGACAAAATTGTAAAATATGTTTTATTAAAAATATATTTACAATAACAATATTCTTAAAATTGTTATATTTTTACAAATGACGTTCATCAGCGCCATCTATGAATACGAAAATGAAGTACTTTTCAATGTAGTTTGCTTGTCAAAAATGTCATTTTCAAAGCTTTATTAATTATTTATTATAATTTAAAATAAAGATTGAAGGAAAAATGATAGTATTAAAAGCTCAAGGTATGTATTGTTATTTATATCATTATTAACAGAATGTCCTATTTTTGTCACTGTCAGCCAACAGGACGCTGCTATTTATTCTTCTTATACTAGCTAAAAACATTACGCAAAATTTATCTGGCCAACTTGATTCGTGTCAGATTTTTATAAGTTAACCTCTAATACTATCAAATACAATATTTTTATATTTTACTATTATAAGAAGCTTTTTTTGGGAGAAAATTTAATTTTAATCATGAATAAGTTTATGCACCATTGTCAATTATGTATAAGTGACAAAAATGTATTGTTCAATATAATTGATCTGGATTCAAATGGCAAACGTTTCGTAGATAAATTGGAAGCAATTATGCCAGAAATTGTAAGAATGAAATTATTTGTTTTGATTGTAATATACATTATTGTATCTGAATCTTTTACTTTCCTTATTTTAGGTGGATTGCAAGATCAAATTACCGAATGGTATTTGTACAATTTGCGCTGTTCGATTGAATGATGCTTATAAATTTATAAAACAATGTTTCGATTCTCAAATAATATTAAAACAACATTTACATGAAGAACTTTGTCGACTATGTGCTGGTGGTGATAATATAACATTTACTTTAACTGCAATGGATTCGGATAATGTATTGTTATCATACAAATTGGAAACCATTGCATCGGAAATTGTAAGTAAAATGAAAATGAAAAAAATTATATGCTTATAAATTGATAAGTAATCATTTATTTATTGTCTCTTCCATAATTTTTGAGAACAGACAAATTTAACTTAACCTAATTTAGAGTATTTCAAATTTTAATACGTTTGTTGGTTTTGTTTAATTAAAACTTATACAGTGTGTTGACCGCGACCCCGGAACATAGGACTTTAACATGTAAAATCATACTTTCTTAATTTCCTGCTTCCCTAATTATTTTAGGTAAAAAAGCTTCAAAAAGGAGTTGTAGAGCATAAAATTCTACATCAGAATCAAGTAACAAAATTAATTTTACTTGTCCTATAACAGCAGAAATTAATATGATTATATTAAAAATTAGCTCAAAAATCGGGTTAGCCTTGGAAATGAAACAAAGTTGTAAACAATTGGAAATGAAAATTGTATTTATTATTAATTATTATGATAAATTGCATAATTGACTAAAAATTATTATTGTAAAATTGTTTGTGGTCTTGAAAAGGACCGTTGTTTTTTGTTATTATCAATAACATTAGATTTTTTTGGATTTTAAATTAAAAAAAAAAATAAATCAGAATTATTTTAAATTAAGTGCTCAAATAAATATCCATTGTTTGTCAAACAGAACCCAAGTCTATCATAAAAATTGAGTTGCATATTTATTAATTGTCGGTTTGTAATTTTTCTGCATTCTTCCACAATTTTTCGTTTCATAGAGCCTGCATTTGCATGTCTAGTTTTGTAGATATTATTTTTCAAATGCTCCCATAAAAAAAAGTCATTTGGGGACAAATCCGGGGATCGAGCTGGCCAGTTTACGGGACCACCGCGTCCTATCCAGCAATTTGGGAAACATTGGTTTAAAAATGTTTTAATTTCATTTGTAGAATGAGCAGGACAGCCATCCTGCTGAAACCAAATCGTATTTCCCCCTGCAACATTATCCAGTGCAGGCCCAATCTCTGTCTCGAGTAACTAAAAATATTTCTGGAAATTTAGTGTGCCATCAATAAAAAAAGGTCCTATAATATTGGAACCTAACATTCCAATCCAAACATTCACACTTTCGCGATATTGAGAATGGTTATTTAAAATTAAATGTTGATTTTCTTTGTGCCAACTACGATAATTTTGAACATTTGGTTCTCCATTAATGCTAAATATGGATTCATCAGAAAAGCAAATATTTTTGATAAAATTTCTGTCAGCATTCGTCTTTTCCATTATCGTTTTGCAAAATATCGTGCGGTAACTCTATCATGTTCAAAAATATCTTGATGGCGAGAATATTTAAAAGATTTGTATTTATGTTTTTTTAATATTTTGAAGGCCGTGGTGTGATGTATTCCTAATCCCGATGCAATTTCTCTTGTACTCACACTAGGATTATTCGATACCGAAGCTAGAACATTTATTTCATTAACGTTATCATCAATCTCAATTTCTTCTTCTGGTGCAACATGTTTTTTAATGCAACTGTGGCAACATGTTTTTTAATGCAACTGTGGCATGGATCCATATTTAATTTTATTATTAATAACTCTTTGAATTGTGTGAATTGAAAGAATTGGATTGTGAGGATACGAACCCGCAAATAAATCTCGCACTTGTCTTAAACTATTACCACCATAATACAACCTAGGAAATTCATTTCTTTCACTAATTGTGTACTCGTAATTGTCCATCATTTTTTCTAATAATTAACTTTATAAATTGAACACTAATAAATAATTACTGGCAATAAACTCATGAAACAAGAAAAATAATATTCTTCTGACAGATAAATCGTCAATCTTTTGTTTACAATTTTGTTTCATTTCCAAGGCTAACCCGATTTTTGAGCTAATTTTTAATATTTTCATATTAATTTCTGCCGTTATAGGACATGTAAAATTAATTCTGTTTATTGATTCTGATGTAGAATTTTATGGTCTACAACTCTTATTTGCAGCTTTTTAACCTAAAATAATAAGGAAAGCAGGAAATTAAGAAAGTATGATTTTACATGTTAAAGTCCTATGTTCCGGGGTCGCGGTCAACACACTGTATAAAATAAGTTTTAATTCGAATATATGTACATTTACAATAAAAATTACATGAAACAATTATTATTTTATTAGGTTTACTTATAATAAGTTTATTAATTATTATAATATGTTTTTGCTAAACTGAAATTTGTTTCTGCAAGAGTAGTTGGGAATAGCTATTATGAGAAAAAATATTGTTGTCTGTTTTCAGGTTGGTAAAAATTTCGTCTTGTATTCACACATCTTGTAGTAGGATTTAGATCTCACAAATAAATCAAATATTAGTAAAATGTCATAGGGACTAGGTGTTATTAGTAGAAATATATTTCTTTATTGAGATCCCTTTAATCCGGAGATTTTTATTAATTGTAATATATAATTTTAATTTATATTTTAGCTGGAATGTACTGAGAAGTTATCGAATTGTATTTGCTCATTTTGTTCTGTTCGATTAAATGAAACGTATAAATTTGTAGAAAAATGTTTTAAATCGCAAGAAATTTTCAAGCGATATGCAAAACAACAATCGCAAAATAGTGATGTTATGAAAAACGAAATTAAAAATGAAAGCGAAATTAAAGAAGAGAATATTGATGTTGAATACATTAAACTAGATTTGGAAACTGATATAAACATTAAAATTGAAGATAGTTTAGAACAACAAAATAATACAAATTTTGATACTGCTTGTATGAAAGAAGAAGCTATTAAAGAAGAGAACATTGAACTGGATTTGGAAAATGATACAAATATTAAATTTGAAGAAAGTTTTAATTCAGAATCTTCGGATTTACATTCAGAATTAATAATTAAGGAAGAATATTCTAATTTTGAGAATGAAACCAATATAAAATGTTGTCAAGCTAGTAGAGATTCGAAGAAAAATAATATTTTCAGTCAGAAAGAAAATGATGAATCTGTAAAGAAAAGAAAATCTCATAAATGTACATTATGTGAGAAAACTTTTACTGATAGTGGAAAATTAAGGAAACATGTCCGTTCTCATACAAAGAAGAAACCTTATAAATGTGAAATATGTCGGAAAACTTTTACTGCAAATGGAACCTTAAAAAAACATATTCGTTCTCATACAAATGAGAGACCTTATAAATGCGAAATATGTGAAAAACAATTTACTCAAAGTGGACATTTAACAAGGCATTTTCATACTCATACAAATGAGAGACCTTATAAATGCGAAATATGTGAGAAAACTTTTACTCAATATGAAAATTTGAAAAGGCATATCCGTTCTCATACAAATGAGAGACCTTATAAATGCGAAATATGTGAGAAAACCTTTACTCAATATGAAAATTTAAAAAGGCATATCCGTTCTCATACAAATGAGAGACCTTATAAATGCGAAATATGTGAAAAACAATTTACTCAAAGTGGAGATTTAAGAAGACATATCCATTCACATACAAATGAGAGACCTTATAAATGCGAAATATGTGACAAAGCATTTACTCGTAGTGGATATTTAAAAAATCATATTCGTATTCATACAAAAGAGAGACCTTATAAATGCGAAATTTGTGATAAAACTTGTACTGTAAGGGGACACTTAAAAGTACATATCCGTTCTCATACAAAGGAGAAACCTTATAAATGTGAAATATGTGAAAAACAATTTACTCAAAGTGGAGATTTAAGAAGACATATCCGTTCTCATACTAATGAGAGACCTTATAAATGCAAAATTTGTGAGAAAACTTTTGCTCAAAGTGGAAACTTAAGACAACATATCCGTACTCATACAAAGGAGAAACCTTATAAATGTGAAATATGTCAGAAAACATTTACTGTAAGTAGAACCTTAAAAAGACATATCCGTTTTCATACAAAGGAGCAATTTTATAAGTGCAAAATATGTGAAAAACAATTTACTCAAAGTTGTGATTTAACAAAGCATTTTGGTACTCATACATTGGAAAGACCTTATAAATGTAAAATGTGTGAGAAAGCCTTTTTTAAGAGTGGCATTTTAAAGAGGCATATCCGTTCTCATGCAAAGGAGAAACCCGATGAATGCGAAATTGAAAACTTTTCCTCAGAGTAGAAATTTAAAAGAAACCTATTCGTATTCATATTGTAGCCATTTAATTTTTATTAATGATTAATTTAAATATTGTTAAGCCTTATTCAGATTGCTCTTTCCCTAGTGAAATCAGTGTTATGTTTTAGCGCAGACCTAGTAGTTCTGAACCAAACTACATGTGAGCTTATAGGAATACAATGCAAATTGAAAAAATTTCAAAATTCAAATTTTGTTTCATCGCAGCTAAAGTTTGACCTAACCAAGGTTTCTTAACTAAAATTCACTTATGATTTAAGACAGAACAATCAGATTTTGCAGTAACATGAGATAGCGATGTATATCAGTTTTTATGTAAGAAACTTCAAATTTATAATATGTAAATAAGCAGTTTGGAACATAAAATTAATATTATTTTGAAGACGCGTATTAAATGTACTAAAAATAACATTTATTTTAAACACATCAGAAGAAAAATTAGCGAAAACCAAGAAGATGGTAATTTCAACTTATCAATTTGTAAAATTATATTTCTGTCATACTATTCTTAATGTTTCGAAATATTTATACAAGTCTTATTTTGTAAAGTCATAAATTATTTTTAATAATAATTTAACACAACAAAACAACTTAAACTGGCACAAAAAAAGATACGCTACTAAAGATAACCAATAACTGTTTAGCATATATACAACATAAATAGAAATATCAGAAATGATTTTTAACAGCATTTAAATTGTTATCACATTTAGACATACAGGCAATGTAAATGGTCAAGTTTTTGCGCTGTGCTAAATCATGAAACTGAAACTAAATCGTAAAACTGTTTTGGCAGTCTGAATGAAGTTTTATTTTAAATGCAATTTGTCAGTATCTGGTTTACATGATTAATATTTTAAATTTAATTAAAATGTTAAGTCTAATTCAGACTGCCGTTTTAGTTTTACGCAGAAGTACAAGAATTTGAGCAATCCAAACACTTGACATATTTTTAGTTTTTTACACCAAGTGTTTGGATTGGTCAAACTCTTGTGTTTGTGCGTAAAACTAAAACGGCAGTCTGAATTAGACTTTATGTACAATAATGTTTTTAATTTCTATAATAATCAACATGTATTTGAAAATTTATAACACACTATGAAATGACAATAAACCTTTTTTATGCGTTCCTAAAACAAATTGAAATTTTCAGTCTTCATTGTGACAAGAAGATAATAAAATAGTTTGTTGATATATTTTAAGGTAACGATGACGCCATTTACCCAAATTAATTTTATATATTTTTCAATTTATATTAATTTTATTATTATTAAATATTATTTATAATAAAATTCAAATTAATAAATAAATCAATATTATTATGTAATATGTGTTTACAAATTGTTTTAACTTTATTTATTAATATGAATAAAATGTTTTTTCTTCAAGCGTATCATAAGAGTTTGTACTGGGTGTCCAATTTTAAGCTGAATGAAACACCTATTTTTTATTGCAAATTCGGAAAGAGCATAAAAAAAACTATGTAAACATTTAAAGATCTAACATCGCCAGAAAATGCAAAACTCACTTTCACTAGTAATATCAAACAAAATAAAAAAATTTGTATTTCGAAAATCATATGGCAATATTATAAAATTTAATTTTGATGTACATGGTACCTAGTAAAATACTAAATAAAACTGTTAATACTAAATCATTGGAGAAAATTCATTTAGGAGAATTAAAACCGATTTTATTAAAACATTCTTATTCGCATGCTAATAATATTGTTATTGTAATATTAGTAATAATTATACTAATTTGTATTTTTATTAGAATAATTAAAATTTGTAAAAAGAAGTATGATAGGCAAAAAAAATAAAATATACAATAAAATATAGTTTCATCTAGCGCGGGAGCAATTATCTGTATAATGTTACCGCCCGAGGCATTAGAGATCTTACGTTACACACTTATCATATTTCTTTATGAGAAACTATCGCGTTCTCACACTATGTAGTAGAAGTTAGAATTTATCTGCTCGTCTATTTGTACAGACGTATATATTTGTCGTTCTTGTAAAATTTTAATACAAATTTTTAAATATAATTTCCCCGATAGATTATTTATATATGTTATTTATTTTTATGTAACTTATTATTGGCTTATTTAATAAAAGGTCAAATATGTGAATATGTTTTATTTGTAGCCATAACTTTTCATTCTTTTATAACAAAAATTAATTTAACATTTTTTTTACATACAAAAAAAAAACATAACTTTTCAACAACATAGGAAAAATAGCATTACACCATAATAGTTCACATTTTTCAATTAAATCTAAACAATAATTTTTATCAAATTGAACTTGCACGCAAACGTAACTTTTATTTCTTGTAAAATTTGTATTTGCTACACAAAATAGACATTTCTGTTTATTTAATAAAAATATTGCAACTGCGCTTTAAATTTTTTTCGTATTTTCCCAGTTGCATCAATATAATTTAAATGCTAATTATATAAAATTGTATGCAAATATATTTACAAAATATAGTAGGTACAGACAGGGTTAGACTGGCCCACCGGGGCACTGGGCTTTCCCCGGTGGGCCGTTATCATAATGGGCCTTGACCGGCGATTGTCAAAAAATTAAGTTTTACAAAAATTTAAGAACAGATTATCTCAAAAACAACGATATGTATTGAATGACAATATATATAAATGACGTTTATTGGTTAGATCCTAATAACTTTCCCAAAATCAATAGTGGTAATATACGCGATAAAACTTCTAATTAATCCGATGACGGGCAAACTGAAACCGGAGAAGAAGATGAAATCAATGTAACAAACTATAGTAATATTTGTAGAAATTGCATTGTCTGTTGTTTTCAATTTTACAAAAGTTTAATCTCCGACATTGACATACGCTAATTTATTCATTGCTTATAAATTAGTGCCAATATTATCTTCCAATAAAGTATCATTCGAACAAACATTTTCGAAATTAAAGTACATTTTAAACAGATTGCGAAACTATTTAAATCAGGATAATTTCAAGTAGCTTTCATGCTCATGTCATACGAGAAGGATATTTTGGAAAAATTAGGTAATGAAGATATCATTACAAACATTTTCGCAAAAAGTAATTTATTAAATCGTCTTTTAACTTAAATTTAAATAAAAAATTATATTTAATTTTAATATGTGTCATTTTTACAATTCATCTTTATTTTTCTGTAATGTCATTTCCATATTTATTATAGAATATATATGCTGACTGTGAACTCAACGCCGACCGCCTACCAGAGACACAACATCGATCGTGAATTCAACGCCAACGCCTTACTAGGGACACTAATTTCTATTTTAAAATTAATGTTTGTGTATCTTCCATCAAATATGAACAATTTTTCTAGTTTTAGTTATTTTTATTATATGTGATACCAGTAGCGCAGCCAGGATTTTGTCTTGGGGGGGGCCCAAAGATTTTATCTTGGAGAAACAAAAAAAAAGCAAATACTAACCAGATTTTCACTTTATCTTACATGAATCGAATAATTAATAGTTTAAAATAATGAATAGTTTAAAATTATGAATTTTGGCTCAATATTTTAGGGTAAATAATTGTAGCGTTAGAAGTGACTGCTGAATATATGAGTAAACGAATAAAAATTGTGCTAATTCTGCTAGCCTTAGGGGAGGCCCCCCCCCCCCTTTGGTTGCGCCACTGTGAATAAGTATAGAGATGGTGCATAATTATCAGGCGTTTTTTAAACAATATTTATTATAAAAAAACAAACATAAAAACAATAGGATTTTTAAATGATTATTTCGGAGCGCAGCCACCATCTACTTGCATAACTGCTTCCCTCATTTGCTTGGAAAACGATCGATTCCACTTGTAAAGAAGTGACGATTCTTTTAATAAAAAAGTAAACAAAACATCAATTTTTATTAACAAATAATCCGCCTACAAAAATGCCTGATAATTATGCACCAAGCCAATAATTGCATGACAAAATTAGTTTTCAAACATAGTAAAAAATCTTTGAGATTGATATATCGAATTCGATATATCGATAATTGATTTTAATATTTATATATCGATATTTCGATATATACAGATACAATTTAAATATTTATGTATTCAATAAAAAATTTAATTTATATCAATCAATAAGTAAATTAAATAATGTATCTTTACATTAATAACTTAATTAAAATTGAAAACTGAAATTTTAATAATGTTTCAATTTTTACATTAAGAATAAATAATTTATTTTAAAAAATATCTGTGAATTTTTTATTTTTATTATAAAATTACAATAAAACATATGGTAAAATTACTATCAATTTAAATTTTCATTGACTTTTTACAGTGTAATAGGAAAGAAATCACTATCTGATTCAGTTGATGGATCAGAAATATTTTCAACCAATATAAGTTCTTGATTACAATCCGGAGAAGCCGAATTCAACTCTAAGGCAGAATCTGGCACGTTTTCAGTGCATTTATCATCTGATAGTCTAATCTTACTACAAAGCTTTTCTATTAGTTCTTTTGGTGTATTATGAGTGAGAGATTCGAAGTTGCGTTTTGATAAATTAAAATCTTCAATTCTTTCCAGCCATTCTTTAATTAATGTTGGGTATTCTCCAGCATTAGAGTTTGCTGTTGCTAAAGAAATCAATTTACATAGATATTGTTTCATATTTCCATATTCTGACAAAATAATAATAATAATAATAATAATAATACGTTTATTTTCCAACAGGTATAGACACCCAATTACAGGAAAAATACAAAAAATACATTAAATAATTAATACTAACAAATATAAAAAATATAAAAATAGTGGCTCATGAAAAAGAAAAAAATTATTAACTAAAATAAACTAAAAACTAAAAACTAAAAATTAAGTACATGTAACCTATAATATTTACTTATATTAATAAAGAAGAATATTTCATAATATAGTTTAATCAATTAAATTCTGCAATTACGCATTTCTTAATAAATTGGAAATTATCATAATGAATATCACAAGCATGACAAACCTTATTGAAATTATCACACATTCTAAATACCGGAGAATTTAATAATGTGTTTGTTCTACTAAACTTATTGTAAAATATTAAATTTTGACGAGAGTGAATACGTGGAGCTAGAAAATTTACTTTATTTAGAATCCAAATACAATCAATTTTGTTGTTAAGTATATTAAAAATAAATTTAATCGAGATAATATTACGTCTTATTTCTAGTGATATAAAATTAAATCTTAACAATAAGTCTGAATAATTATAATTATGGTCTGGATAGGTACCATCAATGCGATAAACTAAAAATTTTAAAAATCGCCGTTGAACTCTTTCGATATGTGAAATATAACTTGCACAATGAGGTGACCAGATTAAAGAACCGTACTCAAGTACAGGTCTTACTAATGCAAAATAGAGAACACGCAATGTGTGTATATTGCTAAAATTTTTACAATTTCTATAAATAAAACCGTATATTTTAAATGCTTTTGCTGTTACTTCATATATATGTTTGTCAAATAACAATTTTGAGTCAAATGTTACACCTAAATCTTTAAATGTATCTACATATTCAAGAATTTGGTTACTTATTGTATATTGGTAACGAATAGTATGAAATTTGCGAGTGAAAGTCATAATCTTACATTTGTTAATATTTAAGAATAGGCGGTTTTCGTTGCACCAGCTAGTAATATTGTCAAGATTATTTTGCAAATGCGCTGCATCAGAATGATTTGTAATTGACCAGTAAAGTTTAATATCGTCTGCAAATAGTAAACAATTACATGAAATTTTGTCTACTATGTCATTAATAAATAATAAGAACAGTAAGGGTCCCAGATTACTACCCTGAGGTACACCACTTGTGGGAATAATTGCATCTGACAATAAATTTTTATATCTTACAAAATTTTTTCTATCATGTAAATATGATGTTATAAGTTTGATTAATGGATCAGAAAATCCATATTTATATAATTTATTAAGTAAAACAAAGTGATCAATCTGATCAAAAGCTTTCTGAAAATCTAAGTATGCAACATCAACTTGACCAGCAATATCTAATACTTCAGATGTAAATTGCGAAAAGCTTGTTAAATTAGTGATGGTCGACCTCATTTCCATGAAGCCATGTTGTGTTTCAGATATTAAAGATTTAACATTTGGATAAATATTTTTATATAAAATTGATTCAAATATTTTTATGAAGTTGCACAAAATTGCAATTTGTCTGTAATTTTCAATTACAGCGGAATCACCTTTTTTAAGTACAGGACATATACAAGCTTGTTTCCAAATAGTAGGAAAGCTAGATAAAGTTAAACATAGATTATATAAATAATGTAAAGGTTTTACGAATGCAAGTGCACAATCCTTGACAATAAAACTCGGAATTTGATCAATTCCCGAAGTGAATGAGTTTTTTGACTTTTTAAGTGAATTAAATATCACATCCTCACTGATAGTTTGTATAGTAATTGTATCTGTATTTATAATTTTTGTGTGATCAATAATACAATTGTTTTGTGAAATTAAAAAAACACTATCAAAATATTTAGCAAAAGCATTTAAGATAGATTCCGATGTCGTATAATCATTGTCTTGATATTTCATTAAACCCGGTATTCGTGATTGCTTTTTCTTATTATTAACATAAACCCAAAGTTTTTTCGGATCGGTTGTAAGTGAATTCTCAACATCGATTAGATATTCTTTATAACTTAAATTGATTAATTTGTTGCATTTAGATCTTAGTTTTTTAAACATGTTATAATTATTGATAGATTTATTTTCCTTATATTTCTTGAAAAATTTAGACTTTTTCTTTAAATTGTAAATGATATTAGCATTGTACCATGGAGGATAATTGAAGCGTTTGAAATTATGTACATTTACTTTTGGCACAGATATATCAAAGATTTTATAGATTATTTTGTAAAACTTATCACAAGCAATATTAATATCATTTATTGCAATAATTTCACTCCAATCAGCATTCAATAATAATTCATAAAGTAACGGAAAGTTAGCTTTTTTAAAATTATAGCTATGACAATTTGAGTTTGTTGAAAATTGTGGACTATTACGTAATTTGCAGAAATCAATTGTTAAAGTTGGGTGATATTTATCTTCATCAACAAAAAAGTATTCCTCTTTATTAACAACACAATTAACATCAGAAATGACTAAATCTAATATACGATTTTGATAGTTGCATACAGTATTAAATTGATTGAAATTATTGAAATTTATGAAATCATTTAAAACATTACTAAATCGATCACAAGATTCATTAGTAAACATAGGAACATTAAAGTCACCTACTATTATGGTATTGTCGTTGCATGTTTCACTGATAGTGCCAAGATTTTCCAGGAATAACGAGAATTCCTCAAATAATGTACATGGAGGTATATATACTACAAACATAAATAAACTGTAATCATTACCAGAAATCCTAGCACCAACAATGTCAATACTTGGACAGAGATTGTGAAGATTTGATAAATTAATATTAACTGAGTTGTAACATTTTCTTACTGCAAGGAGTACGCCTCCACCTCTACTGCAATTAAGAGCTGCAAAGTTTCTGTCTTTACGAAATACACAGAAGTCTTCATTAAATATTTCACTACTAGATATATCACTATGTAACCATGTTTCAGTTAGACTAAAAATATCATATTCACACAAAATTGATCTATTAATATTAGCTAATTTAGAACACAAACCCCTCACATTTTGATACATACATTGAAAGTTTGAGACATAATTGGGTGTCGAATTTAGTTTAAAGATTCAACAATCGTAGGTATATCACGGATATATTTTATTTTTAAATCTTTTTCTCCAGCGGCAATTCTATTTTCAAGCTCATTTTTAACTTGTTTGTAATTTTCAATTTGCTTGGGTGTTTTATCATATGAGATATTTATAGTATCAAATTTTTTGTTTGATCTTAAATTTTTAACATTTTTTATCAAATCGCGAACTTGCAATAAATTTTCAAATTTGATTTTAATTGCACGTGTTTTAGTACTATTGTACTGCCCAAGTCTAAATATATGATTTGGTTTAGATTTAAAATTTGGTTTAATTGTGGTAATTATTGCCAACACTGTTAGTTCATCTTCTTCTTTACGTTGACTGGGGGTAGTGCCAGTTGGTTCGGGAACACCGTATATAATTAAATTATTTTTCCGTGACTGTCGATCCATTACTTCCTGTATTATTTCTTCAAAATCAAATTTGGGTTTGTTATTTATAATTTTTAATTGAGTTTCAATATCAGTTTTTAATAATTGTAATGAGGTTAAAAATTCCTCTTGAATATTCGATAACATTGTTTTAAGATCTTTGAATTGTGATAAGTTGTTGTTACAAATATCACAAACAACTTTGAGCGAACGAAATTTTGCTCTAGTTAGTTTTACGTCGTTTTCAGACATTCCCACACAACGCATATGTAGTGATTTTTGACACACATCACAAGATATAGTTTCATTCTGTTTAATAATTTCTTTTTTGCAGTGCGTGCAGAAACTCATTGTAAAAAATAAGTAAAAATTATTAACCCCTAAGTTGCAGCAGCACCACACAACGCTGTTGAATAGTAAGTTACAGGTAATCTTGATTAAAATGATGTCATTCACCTCAGCCGTACAAGTTCGAGCAGCAGATGACCAGTGATTAGACTTGCTTAAGTTAAATGTACTTATGAAAAATGTTCGAATAACGAATATAAAAAATACAAAAATTTGCACCAAAATGTAACACTAAAATGCAATTTTATAGGCCACCACTACAAATTATGCACCGCGTTTGCCTTCTAACAAAAAGTCACACCCAATTTCATGAAGTAACGATGAATTCAATTAACAAATCGAACATGTACCACTTAAAATTTTAAAAAAACAACGGAGCAACACAAGACACATGTGGCCACTTTTCAATGCTGCAGAAACATCATTTGATTATTCTGTTGATTATTTAATTCATCAATTTGTTTTTTTAATTCCTCACATTTTTTCTCTGTTTCTTCACGTTTAGCTATTTCCTCTTTCAGTCCTTCGTAAAGTTGCAATAACAGATCTTTTGTTTTAATGTTAGATGTATTATCTGATTCAGCCATTTTGCTAACTTTTGTTGTAATTTCTTTTACTTTTTGGTGATTATTTGCGATTTTGTTTTGAATCTGTGGTAATACAGTTTGTCGTTTATTTGTAATTTTGTTATTTTTTAAGATTTTTTTTGATTTTGGTACAAGTTTGCAGTTGAGTAATGACGTGTAAGTACCATATGTTGACGTATTTAAAGTTGTCGAAGAGTAGCATCATTGGTATTGTGTGTTAGTTTCATCACTTTGCTTGCTTTTCTGAATATCTAAAATACGTTCAATAGTGCTTGGATCAAGGTTGTTACTTCGAAAATCTGCAATTTCTAAAGATTTATTATACTCTATAACGTCAATAATTCTTCCTCCTATAGCTTCTGAGATATTACATCGCTGCATATCAATGGCTTTAATCCATAGATCATCTTCAAGTTCATTTAAAATGTATTCTAAACCTTCGTCACTCATATTAGGATTATTATGAATGGTAATTCTTTTTAATCCAGCCAGATTGTTTACAATCGGATCCTCATAGCGAAGAGAAGTCTGCCAACTGTCGCTGTATCTATGAATTTGCTGATATTTTATTAACTTTGCTAAATGTTTTCCGCTTTTCGGTCCGAGTTTACAATCTGACAAATTAAGCACTTCTATATTGCGCAAGGAATGCAATGTATCGCATATTTTGAGACAGCCATCATCTTCAACTGGACAAGATTTGAAAGAAAGATACTTTAAGCTTTTATTTGTCATTAACGATTCTAATACTATTTGCAAATATTCTCCCATAATTTGTAATCCATCTAATTCTAAACACGTTAAAACTGTTGATAATTTTAAACAGTGTCCAATAGCTTTTAACAGATTTTGCAGAATATATTTTGTACAAATAACTCCAAAACATGTATTAATGCTTTTGACTTTTTCCTCGGTATCTGAATCTTCAATAACTTTGTTAGTTGTTAAACGGCTCTGAATTGATATAACATGGAGTGAAGTGTCAAGCTCTAAAGCATTTATGACTGGCTGCCAATCTTCAATTTTGATGCGATCAGCAACAAATTCGAGAATTTGATCATTTTTTTGATTTTGTGATCGTACAAGACAGATAGGATTTGTACGTTGACGACGACATAGTTCAGCATACCACAAAAAAAAATGTTCAACGGTTTGACATTTGAAGATGATGAAACACAAGAAGATTTATTTTTATTAGAAAATTTACTGTAACAAATTATTAGTTATGGAATATGTTGCATTATAAATTTAATATATATATATATATATATATATACAATATATATATATATATATATATATATATATATATATATACAATATATATATATATATATATATATATATATATATATACAATATATATATATATATATATATATATATATATATATATATACAATATATATATATATATATATATATATATATATATATATATATATTGATTACCTTGCATGTGAAAATGTACGACTGGCAGTTGCATATGATCTGAAAATGAAAGCATAATTATTATTGCTACTATATAGTAAAAATTGTAAAATACCTGGATGATGAACTATGTCTGTCAAATGGTGGTGGAGTAGCCATTTTTATTTGTACAATATACAGACAGCTATTTTGATGAAATAAAATAAATAAAAATTATAACCAACACCATAGAATACATAAATTAAACATGTAGATGGAAAAATTTAATAAAATATTTACACGTCTAACATATTGAATTTCTAATATAATAAACAATAAATGAAATGCTAAAAATAACTGAACATTTCTTTTTATCATATGTAACTTTGTTTTTAATTTCATTAAAACACTAGATTGTTATAATATTTTGTTTTCTACTTAAATATCTTATTAAAATATTTAAATAAAATTACTGGTTAAATTTTTGTTTAGCTTAAAAAATTTATTTACAAATATAATGTAATAACATTCTGTCAAAAAAAAACTAAATATAAGAAGCCACAATATAATATTAATTTCACAGAAATATCAATTTTTTATTTCAAATAGAAAACATATTTTAATTTTATGTTCGTAAATAAATACGCACATAAAAAAATTTGTGGACATTACATGGACTACAAGATATTATTCTAAAATTTACAACAATATTGTAATAAAACAAAAAATCGTTGCTTTTTTACAAAATTAAAGTTATTAATATCTACTGCTAATTAATTTTTTTACTGCAATTGTACAAAAACCAACTTCTTGCAACATTGTTGTAATTTTTAAAATAAAATATCTTGTAATATTATTTACAAACTTTTTTCTGTGTAAAAATTAATAAACAGTAAATATTAATTACTTCAATACTGAAAATAAATAACAATTTTCTGTTCTGTTACAATATCGTAATTTTTCAAATAAATATCTTGTAGTCCATATGAAGTCCACAAATTTTTTTTCTGTGCGTATATACATAAAATATTTACATATTTATTTTCACATTTTATTAAAAGAACGTTACGTTTAATTTTAATATATTTCTACATATTTTACATATTTTTACATATTTCTAATCAATAACAATTATTTTATTTTTATCAAATACATCCGAGCTCCGTGTGCAAGTAAAGTATCTTACTTATAATTGTACTATAAACAGAGGCGCAGCCAAGATTTTGTCTTGGGGGGGGGGCAAGGATTTTATCTTGGAGAGGCAAAAAAAAGCAAATACTAACCAGATTTCCACTTTATCTTACATGAATCAAATAATTAATAGTTTAAAATAATGAATGTTGGCTCAATATTTTGGGGTAAATAATTGTAGCGTTAAAAGTGACTGCTGAATATATGACTAAATGGATAAAAATTGTGCTAATTCTACTAGCCTTGGGGAGGGCCGAGGCCCGTCGGCCCCCCCCTTAGTTGCGCCACTGTGTGATACTATAAAATCTAAATAAACTATAAATTAAATTGTTAATAAGTAATTTTAAATAAACGTTAAAAGTATATTTGACAAAAAATTCTTTTAAAAGTGAAGTTAGAATACGAGCCGTAGATCTGTTGAATTAGAGAATAAAAATAAAAAAAAATTTCTTTACTTTTTATTTGAATTGTTTACTATGTATTTATTAATGTATTAGTGCATTTTATTGATATTCTATATTTCAGGTGATTTAGTACTAGGTAGATTAAAAAGCAAGCAATTATTATAATTATTCCTTGTACATAAAATGAAATTTGACATAATGACGGAAGTGGTGGTTACGCATGTGTGGAAAATAAATGATACAAACTTATACTATTATTTTTATTAGTTTTATTATATATTAACTTTCTATTAAGTCAACAATTTCTATGCGGACTTGCTTTGACCGCTCCTCACTCATCTCATTTAGAGGTTCCTCCACATATTGGACAAACATTTTATTTTTGCAGCAAACAAACTATCAGAAATGTTTTTTACAACATCCAAAATTTCACTGAATGGATCAGCTTTCTTTTGTTACACCTACAAAAAAATATATAACAAACATTATAAAATATAAATTTCAAATTATTTGTTTTTCCAGATATATTATAATAAAATAAAATCAAATTTTATTTAGCTTTTGGCTAATAAATTACATTGTGATACATATTTATAAAATTAAAAATCTACAGAAAATTTACAAATTTATAATAATATTTACATTATTTATCAAGTTATTAACTTTATTAAAGTATATTTTATTTCAAACTTAAAAGTTTTACATTTTTTAAATATTTAATATATGTCGGTAATTTATTCTGTTCAAGTAATCCATTGTGAAATATATTGTTAGTAATACTACTTTTGTTTTTTTTTTAGTAAAATAAAAATAATTATCTGCATTTCTAACATGATAATTATTCACAAAACTATTAAATTTCAGATTGTCAGTTAAATACTACGGAAGCAAACCATGTTGTATTTTAAATATAAAAATCATTGCAAACATTACTAAGAAAAAATTAATATTAATTAACCGTTTTAGTTTTATTAACATATTGTTTCTTTGTTTTTATTTAAGTTGTTCAATATTTCGACATCTCAGATGCCATTTTCAGAAACAATTTTAATTGCGAATATCAGTTTTTCTTGTTGATACACCAATAATAATTTATAATCAACTACAAACATATGTAAATTGCACCTAATTATGGCAACTGCGATGTCATAATTACGAACAACTTAAACAAAACAAAGAAAATTGTGATTGACACTTGAGTTATCATTTTAATTTATTGTAAAATAGGTTTTTAGCATACGTAGGTTCTGTTGATGTTGACGGTGTGACTGTAATAAGTTCTTCCATAATTATTTCTTGATCCATATCAAAATGGAAAACATCTATTTGTTCAGTTTGTGGCGAGACAAGTGTTAGTTTCGGAGACGCATCGAAATCTAACGATTTGGAACTGCCTGAACTCTTACATGATGTGTGACGTAGTACGTCTTTTTGATTATGAACTGATGTCATGGTTGAAGTTCTAAGATTAAAACAATTATAGTTTTGCAAGTTATATTTTATAACTGAAGTGATTATTTTTTAAACTTGTTACTTTTCGAAAATGATAAAATTATTTTATTGCTTATTTAATAAATTCGAACAAAAACAATAATTTGACCAAAAAGAAAATATTTGAGCGGAATGCATCATACAGCGGCAGCAAATTTTGAAATCTTGTTTTTTTTTAATGATTGATTGTTAAAATTTGTAAATATAAACTGATGCCAAGTAATAATTAATGAGTAATTTGTCAAAAATAAAAAATATTATACTCAACTAAGTCATATTTTTCATAAAACTGCTACGTTTTTAAATAAGTCCCGTTGAGATTCAGATTGAGATGCCGAGCCGGACGAATTTCGTCTTTCGTGTAGCAATCAGTTCTTCAATGTCTTCCATTAGGTATCTCTGACAATCTGTAACTGATAAATTTGATTAAATATGTAAATAGCGCTTACAAAAAACAACAATATAAAATGTACCAGACTTTTTGCATAGCGTCTGCCATCTACAATTCTTCATTTTCGAATTTTTAAATCATCATATTTCAAACAGGGTTTCGAACCGTTTTATTTTTCGTTCCGGTTAAATTAAAAAAAATACATATATCGGTTTGGTTCCGGTTTTTGTTTCGGCAAAATTAACGGTTTTTTCGGTTTTCGGTTCAGTTCCGAGTGATTAATTTTTGAAATTTTTTCAATATTTTTATTTTTATGTAAAAACTTATTTTCTATCATAATTTAAAACATATAATTCTTACTTTTATAATTAGCATACTACATAAATTGTTACAATAATATAATATGAATAATAATAATTATTAATTAATTAAAGGTATAATAATTTAATTAGAAGTATATAATATACGATAATAATATAATTTATTATTCGAAACTTATATGTATAATTTAATGTATGTTTTAATTATATAAAAATAAGATAGGTAACATATGTTACCGTAACAGATTCTTGTATACAGGATTTTTATTTATTTATAATTAGAAAAAGTAAAAATTACTTCTAATTAATAAAATATTTTCCAATGTATTTTCATTTAAACTATTCAAGGTTATTAAAAGCAAAGTTCCGTATTCCCACCTTTTTTGTTTATGAAAAAGTGCTTCTATTATTTGAAAAATGAAAATTAGGTACCTCTAATTAATAAAATATTTTCTAGTGTATTTTCATTTAAACTATTAAAGATTATTAAAAGTTATTACTAAAAGCTTTGAAACTGATAATTATTTTTAATTTATTCAATATGCCATTCGATATAGTTGTTGAACTTAGAACAATAAACATTTCTACTATAAATCTATGTTGCATTTAATTTAAAATAAAAACTTATATCAATAATAGATACAATAAATTTTAAAAAATTATTACATAATATGAATATAAAAATTCTCAAATTCTTAGTTTTATTATAATATCTATCGTATATAAATTAATGTATAAATTAAATAATTAAAATGTTTGGTTAAATTTTATTGTAGTGTAGGTATACGCCATGTAGTAAACTGTTGTAGGTATATCAAGTTTGTTTTTTTAATGTAAATAAAAATTTCAAAACTAATAAAAATATTTACACATAAAATAAAAAGCCTGTAATGTAAATTTTGTCGCAACATGTACTTTTTAAACTCCGTTTATAAAGACATAGCTTATTAAAATTGTCCAGAATTAGGGCTCTTAATCCTACTAAAGGAATGATTTCTTTGATTTAGTTCTCTTCTAATAATTTTAGCTATACAGCTAACATAATGTTTTAAAATATAGACAATAATCGCATATGTTTGACATATCACATTTGCTTAAATCATTTAGCACAAAAAAAATTATACAAGAGACCGTGATTTACAAATTATATTATGTTTACAAAATTATATACCTTTAAAGATTAGAATTAATATATCAAAATTCCACAGTTTTAAAACGTTTTTACTTTCTTCGGTTGCCATTTTAATTGAATATTTAATAAATATTTTACTTACTCTCTGTTTACGTCGAATGATGCACATGAACTGACTTGTATCAACATGTAAGGTGACGCGTATTAAAAAATATTAGTTATAATTTATATCACTGTACAAATTATATACGTATCATCCGTAGCAACAGTGTATTTTAAATTATATTGTCGATATTTATCATAAATATATATGTATTTAAAATTATTCATATTTTTTGTCTATATCTATTTTGCTATTATCCAGATACACATAGCTTGATTTAATATACGAGGTTTAATATAAAATATATAATTGCACCTAATATCTAATATTTTTATAATGACAAAACTGATATTATTGCATAATAAAATGTTGCTATTATAAAAATCTTAGCAATACGTGCATAGCAATCTATTTTTCTATGTGTATAAATTATAAATTATAAAAAGTATTTATTTAAATACTTGGCAGCTGCTTGTAGCAATGCTTGTAAACAGATATCAATAGAAAAACAAACAAAGACATATTTATATATAATTTTATGGTATATACCACTTATTTTATTAATACGAAAGAGATATATTCTTCAAATCGACAAACAAAGTACACACTAAATTAGTTACATTTCTGTTGCCTTTCGAAGTATTTTATTAAACCACTAGAGGAACATAATTATAGTTATGTGGCACTTAACAGCTTATGTTTCAGATATGGGCCATATGTTTGGGCGTTCTAGAAGAGTATAATTCAGTGGAACCTCGGTATACGACCTTAATCAGTTCCTGATGTTTGGACTTATACCGAATAGAACGTATACCAAACCAACATTTCCCATAAGAAATAATGTATAAATGATTAATCCGTTCTCATGTAAAAAAAAACTCCTTTTGATATGGTATATTAATGGAGTTGTAAAATATTTTTTTAGTTTTCTGTTGCTTTTCGTTTGCGTTTTTACAATTCATTATTAAATTTTACTTAAAAATAAAAATCAGAAGAAACTTAACAAAATTATAGACCGTGGCACCGCGAACGTCTAGTACACAGAAAGAGCAGTAGATACACTAACCAACGACTCTCCTCATTAGAAATTACATAGTTTCAAAATGAAGTCAATATAAATTCGTGAATAGTGTAGATATCTCATAGTACTATTTGTTCATAGATGGCGTGTACAATTGAATTAAGTCGTATACCGAACAAAAGTCGTATATCGAGTAAAATTTGTTTCGCCCAAACAGGACCTATTTGGAATTGGACGTATTCTAAAGCAGACGTATACTGAGGTACACCACTGTAGTGCAAAATTCAAAATTATTGGAAAGAAAAAAGAGGATGATTAATATATACATCGTTTTCGATTAATCGCATTACGTAAAGCTGATGAAGAACAAGAACTTGGGATTTAGCAGCGAAGTACTAGGCCAAGAAAATATTATCAATATATTAATGAATAAAACTATACGCAAAATCCGTAATTCAAATATTTTTGCAGTATGTAATAATGACATATTGAATCAATTACCGCTGCGTGATCATAAATTTCAATCAATTAAGCTTATATCATTATTTTAAAATACAAATACATAATCTACCTCAATCCATAACTTTCACAATAGAATGAAATCGATATCATTATATAAAAATGGTACATTTTAAAAATCAATAATTTAATAACTGTATTTATATTAGAACTGAGTATTAGTAGAATAATGTTTATATTAATATTTTTGTGATATTAAACATATTATAAAGTTTATAAATATTAAACAACTTATTTGATTGATATTATTTAAATATTTTATATATAATATTTTTAACTTATGATATATATGAATAGAAATTAACATAATTAAGTAAAAAAACATTTTGTTATTTGTTTTTCTGTATTATGTATAAAAATGTATACTTTTCATTTACTTTTACAATCTACATTACGTAAACAATAAATATTTCACTAAATATAAAGGACAATTTTTGTTTATCTTCAGTACAGTTTTTGTTTGTGACAGTTTAAGTTGTTTTGTTTAAATATATCTGACGAAGAATTTATGATTATACAAGATGATACCTGTACAATCATTTGAAAAATACGAATGCTAAATAGAACATTTAAATTAGTATAGGACATAAATATAATTTTACAGGTTTATAAGATAAATTCGCCATCTACTTTGTTTTCGTTAATTTTTCTTCTAATGTGTCTAAAATGAATGTTATTTTAATATATTAAATACGCGTTTTAAAAATAATATTAATTTTATTTTCCAAACTGCTTATTTACATAGAATTTGACATTTCTTTCATAAAAATCTAATCTAATCTGCGAAATCTAATTAGCCGTTCTAAAAACATAAGTGAATTTAGTTAAAACTTTGGCTCCGATGAAACAAAATTTGCTAATGAAACTTATTCCGTGCATTTGAAATATATTCCTATAAGATCACATGTTGTTTGGTTCAGAACTACTAGCTCTGCGCTAAAACATTACACTGATTTCGCTAGCAAAAAAGCAGTCTAAATGAGGCTTAACAAAATTTAAAAATTAATCATTAATAAACAAAAGAACATTATGAATACGAATATGGTTTTAATTTCTACTCTGAGGAAAAGTTTTTAATTTGGCATTCATCAGGTTTCTTTTTTGCATGAGACCGGACATGTTTCTTTAAATTACCACTCCACATAAAAGTTCTCTCACATATCTCGCATTTATAAGGTTTCTCATTTGTATGTGTACGAATGTGCACTTTCAAATCTCCACTTCGAATAAATGCTTTCTGACATATTTCGCATTTATAAGGTCTATCATTCGTATGTATACGAATATGAACTTTTAAATATCCACTTCGAGTAAATGCTTTGTCACATATTTCGCATTTATAAGGTCTCTCATTTGTATGAGAACGGATATGTTGCCTTAAAGCTGAACTTTGAGTAAATGTTTTCTCACATATTTCGCATTTATAAGGTCTCTCATTTGTATGTATACGAATATGTTTTTTTAACTCTCCACTTTGAGTAAATGCTTTGTCACATACTTCACATTTATAAGGTCTCTCATTTGTATGAATACGAATATGAACTTTTAAAGATCCATTTCGAGTAAATGCTTTTTTACATATTTTGCACTTATAAGGTTTCGCCGTTGTATGAGAACGGATATGTTTCCTTAATTTTCCACTATCAGTAAAAGTTTTCTCACATAATGTACCTTTATGAGAATTTCTTTTCTTTACAGATTCATCATTTTCTTCCGAACTGAAAATATTATTTTTCTTCGAATCTCTACTAGCTTGCCAATGTTTTATATCGATTTCATTCTCAAAATCCGAATATTCTTCCTTAATTATAATTTCTGAATGTAAATCTAAAGATTCTGATTTCAAACTTTCTTCAAATTTAATATTTGTATCAGTTTCCAATTCTACTTCTTCAATGTAATCTTCAGTAATAGCTTCTTCTTTCATACAAACAGCATCAACATTTGTATTATTTTGTGATTCTAAACTTTCTTCAACTTTAACGTTTATGTCAGTTTCCAAATCTAGTTTAATGTATTCTTCATCAATATTCTCTTCTTTAATTTCGCTTTCATTTTTAATTTCGTTTTTCGTAACTTCACTATTTTGCGATTGTTGTTTTGCATTTCGCTTTAAAATTTCTTGCGATTTAAAACATTTTTCTATAAATTTATACGTTTCATTTAATCGAACAGAACAAACTGAGCAAATACAATTCGATAACTTCTCAGTACATTTCAGCTAAAATATAAATTAAAATTATATATTACATATAATACAAATTACCGGTTTAAAAGGATCTTAATAAAGAAATATATTTCTACTAGTAACACCTAGTCCCTATGATATTTTACTTATATTTGATTTATTTGTGAGATCTAAATCTCACTATAAGCTGTCTGAATACGTACGTTACTTGGTTATGAAGTAACAAATGATTATAAATACAAGACGAAATTTTTACCAGTCTGAAAACAGACAACAATATTTTTTCTCATAATAGCTATTCTCAACTACTCTTGCAAAAACAAATTTTAGTTTAGCAACAACATATTATAAAAATTAATAAACTTATTATAAGTAAACCTAATAAAATAATAATTGTTTTATGTAATTTTTATTGTAAATGTACATGTATTTAAATTAAAACTAATTTTACATAAGTTTTAATTAAACAAAACCAACAAACGTATTAAAATATGAAATACTCTAAATTAGGTTAAGTTAAATTTGTCTGTTCTCAAAAATTAAAAAAGAAACAATAAATAAATAATTACTTATCAATTTATAAGCATATATTTTTTTTCATTTTCATTTTACTTACAATTTCCGATGCAATGGCTTCCAATTTGTATGATAACAATACATTATCCGAATCCATTGTAGTTAAAGTAAATGTTATATTATCACCACCAGCACATAAACGACAAAGTTTTTCATTTAAATGTTGTTTTAATATTATTTGAGAATCGAAACATTGTTTTATAAATTTATAAGCATCATTCAATCGAACAGTGCAAATTGTACAAATACCATTCGGTAATTTGATCTTGCAATCCACCTAAAATAAGAAAAGTAAAAGATTCAGAAATAATAATGTATATTACAATCAAAACAAATTATTTCATTCTTACAATTTCTGGCATAATTGCTTCCAATTTAACCACGAAACGTTTGCCATCTGAATCCAGATCAAGTATAGTGAATAACACATTTTTATCACTTGTACATAATTTGCAATGTTGCATAAAACTATTCATGATTAAAATTAAATTTTCTATCAAAAAAAGCTTCTTACAATTAGTAAAACATAAAATAATTGTATTTGATAGTATTAGAGGTTAACTTATAAAAATCTGACACGAATTCAGTTGGCCAGATGAATTTTGCGTAATGTTTAGTATAAGAAGAAGAATAAATAGCAGCGTCCTGTTTGCTGAACGCAACATATTTAATTTTAAAAATGTTTATCAATTGCTAGTTGATCTAGCTTCCAATTGTTTGTCTAAATGATATTCAAACAAAAAAAAAAATAGAAAAATTAAGTTTAGTATTCATTCTGCAGCTAAGGTCAATAAAGGTGAATGAAGAAATTGCTGACACACCAACTAAAAAGCCTACTTCATTCAACATTTTATAGAATTTAGCACAAAATTAAAAATTAAAATGTCTTTGTTCCTGAACTATTCATTCCACATTGTGACAGAAAAACACATCGTTTATATAAATTTCGAACGCATCTGTATTTAAAGCTAAATATTGAGTGTACAAGCGCATCAGGGACGACCGGGATGGCGCACTCAATGATAAACAGGCATGGCCATGTGACGTCATAAAACAGATACTTACCTCCGCGACCGCTCTGCTTAGAGCTTGCTTTCGTGTGGCGCTACTGTACATTTTTGAATTTTGCGCATTTATTTAAATTTAAATTTCAAATTAATACAAAGTTTACATTTAATATATAAAACTTTATTAACATACAAAGTTCAGTGTTACAGTACAAAAATACAAAAAAAAAAAAAATATAAATATAAAAATATAAAATATAATATAATGTAATAATAATATATATATATATATATATATATATATATATATATATATATATATATATATATATGATATATATATATATATATATATATATACAAATATAAATTGCACATTTTACAAATAAATAAATAACAACTTGAAAATACTCATTATTAAAGTTAAGTTATGGTACTTGATTTATGAAATAGTTGATGTATTCCGATCTCAATAAAAAATTGCTATTACTTATTTTTTTTTAAAAAAATTACAAATAAATTTTATAATTTCTTATTATCTCACCAACTATTGGTTAAGTAAATGGATGCAATTTTTTTGCTAAAAAATTCTGTTTTATAAAGTTAATAAAAACCTGTACACACGTATGAATGTAAAGTAAATAAGAGGAAAAAATTATATATGATCTTTTTAAAAATTATTTCTACAAGACACTCGGTCTCATAATAAAAATATGTTTCTTATAACGGATTTCTTCAATCTAAAAACTCGTATAGTTAAAGGTGCATGCATATCCATAGAAAATAATATTGCATGTTACAATTGAAAAAGATATTGTTAAATCATATGTTTTCGCAATAGTAATATTTAATAGAATACCGAAACGTTTTATAGAATAGAATAATATAATTCAAGTAATTTATAGCAAACATAATTGACACGATTGTCTCAAACAAACATCATAATAAACAACTTTCTGAAAGATTTTTAATATTTTAAATTTGCCACATCTCATCTTATGATAAGTTCCCTGTGTTTGTTGGGCGACTACAATTAATTTCATTCATTCAATTTATTTAACAAAATAATTGATATGAATATAAACGGTGTATATAATAACAAAATATTTTTTATGTTTATAGTAAATATAGAATTATTATTCGTTCTTTACTCATATGTTCAAATTTTATTTATGATTTTATGCATTATGCATTGTTCGATTAAAATGAAAATATAAAATATAGAGCAAAAAAATAGATAATTCATATTTTTCATTTAGTGGTTACAATATAACCTTACTATAAATAATATAAAAAAATTCCGGATTTGGAAACCGACATTTCCTTATGATTCTGGTACTGGACGCAAGACGGTACACAATAAGAATATTGGATCTATAAAAAAATATTATACATTACAAAATTGCCATAAGATACATACAGGGTATTAATTTCAATAGCTTTTTTATTCATATGCAGTAATAAAATGTTTAACTTACCTTCCTAAATATCAAATAATATTTATAAAAGAAAGCCGTGTACGAAAGCGCCCAATTATCGTCAGTAACCAAACATAAATCAGTTGAAAATCCAAATCAAGTACCAAAAACACAGCCAATGATAAACCAAATTATCCAGTATTCCAAATCCAATTTGATAAATGCAAATAGAGGCAGGGTCCAAATATTTTAAAAAAAGTATCACGATCGCAAAACTCATTTCGCACAATAAAGACAAAATTAAGAATAAAATGATATTTCGTTTTCCAACATGTACATATATTTTCTACCAAGGTCGTCTCTGTTTCTACCTGATAAATTTTAGACATTTCTAAACAAAAATCGTCTTCAAATCTTAATTGTTTTAATTAATTTAATTAATTAGTTTAATTAAGCTAGTGACATCTAACGAGTACAAAATCATTTAAAAAACTTGGCACGCCATCTGTTGATCGCGGAGGTAAGTTTTGTACGGTTCATGTTCTGCTATTCAAGTGAAAACTCCCGGTCCTCCCTGAAGCGCATCATTACAGCAGCTGTCACTGTCGAAATTCCCCCTCCATTATTTCTGTGGATGCATAGGATGCTATTAATTATTCTTCTTCTTATACAAGAAATATTACACAAAATTTATCTGGCCAACTGGATTAGTGTCAGATTTTTGTAAATTAACCTCCAATACTGTCAAATACAATTATTTTTATGTTTTTCTTATTGTAAGAAGCTTTTTTAGATAGAAAATTTAATTTTAATCATGAATAGTTTAATGCGACATTGTCAATTATGTACAAGTGATATAAATGTATTGTTCACTATACTTAATTTGGATTCAGATGCCAAACTTTCGTAGATAAATTGCAAGCAATCATGCCAGCAATTGGAAGAATGAAATAATTTGTTTCGATTGTAATATATATTATTGTTTGAGAATTATTTTTCTTATTTTAGATAGATTGCAGGATTAAATTACCGAATGGTATTTGTACAATTTGCGTTGTTCGGTTGAATGATGCTTATAAATTTATAAAACAATGTTTCGATTCTCAAATAATATTAAAACAACATTTAATTGAAAAACTTTGCCGATTATGTGCTGGTGGTGATAATATAACATTTACTTTAACTACAATGGATTCGGATAATGTATTGTTATCATACAAATTGGAAACCATTGCATCGGAACTCGTAAGTAAAATACTAGCTTTAATCAGATTTACAAAAAAATATATAGGCTTAATAATTGTTATTTATTGTCTCTTCCATAAGTTTTGAAAACAGACCATATATATTTACCCTGAAAATTTTATTAAAATCGGTTGAACCGTGTAGGAGGAGTTGCGATCACAAAATTTTGACTGACGACGCACATCCGTACACCCACATAAACTAAGTTCGGATTCGTCATCTAGAGGCTATATGAAGAATTTCTATACATTTTTTTTTTTTTGAAAATGTTACAGACACCGTACCAAACGCTATACCACTTTTCCTTGCAGTCAAAGTGGTAAAAATTAGCGAAATTACAGAAAAATTATAGTAAAATTGTACTATAAAAAATCTGTAATTTCATTTTATTATAAATAATCTGATTTCGGAATGATGAAAAGAGTTTGTGCCACACCCTTTTGGGTACATGGCGTGATTGTGTATGTATGTATAAAAGATAAGATATCCTATTACCATTAGTTTGTAAGCATGATACATTGTTTTTCTTTTTTTCACTTTCTCGTCAGTTATATGGTTATTTTTATGAAATCTTGCTTAATATTGTTGTATAAAAAAAGTGTGTTTATTTTTGTATTTGTTTTTTTATTATTTTACATTTTTATAATTAATTATATTATGTGTTCTGTATTAGCGCAAGCTATCTTAATAAACGTATTATATTTATGGAAAATTCCTGAAAGCAAATTTACTGAAGTTCTTACTGAAAGAGACTTTACTAAAAAAAACTGTAATATTATATAAATATGTATATTTCCATCCTGTTGGTAATATATCATATTACATAATATTTGTAATAGTTCTGATATTTAAGTATTTTTAAACAATTATGTTAAAATTGCAACAGTTGAGTAATTATACCTATAGAAATACTAGGCATCATAGTGTCTCATGGTTTGTAGGTAAAATTACATTTATTTTTTTAGAGTGTAAGTGAAACTTCCTTTATAGTAATCTTAATATCGGTTTATGTTATCGAAATTTATTAGAACTGTTTTCTTACATAAGTAATACGTATTGTAACAAGATTAAAAGTATATGGGTAAACCCATATATAGACCACTTTGACATTTCTCGGAAAGTTGGCAACACAATATCTTTAATAAAATTATAATTTATGTGAGCACGAGGAGAAACTTTTTTGAAAATTTGATCAAAATCGAATAAATAATGAAGCCACAATGAATTTTGAAAAAAAATTGCGATTTTATATTCGATAAGTTGGCAACACTGTATTTTATTACAATTGCATAATTTATTTAGGCACTAGGAGATTTTTTTTATGAAAATTTGATTAAAATCGGTTAAATAGTGGTCATAATGAATTTTCTAAAAATTTAGTAATTTTTTTCTCGGAAAGTTAACAACGCTGGATATTAATAAAATTATATAACTAATGGGAGCATTAGGGAAATCTTTTCTGAAAATTTGATAAAAATCGGATAAATAACGTAGCCAATATAAATTTTTTAAAATTTTAGTAATTTTTCTCTCGGAAAGTTGGCATCACTGGAAAAAAATAAAACCACATGACCATCTTGGGCACTATATAAATTTATCCTGAAAATTTAATTATAACCGGTTGAACCGTCTAGGAGGAGTTGCGGCCACAAAATTTTGACTTACGACCGAGCGAGCGAGCTGACGACGCACATCCATACACCCACATAAAGATTATATAGTTTTTTACAAGATTATGACTGTTTTTCACAAGGTTATGACTGTTTTTTTACAAGATTATAAAGTTTTTCACAAGGTTATGACTGTTTTTCACAAAGTTATGACTGTTTTATACAAGTTTTTCACAAGATTATGACTGTTTTTCACAAGGTTATGACTGTTTTTCACAAGGTTATAATTGTTTTATACAAGATTATGAAGTTTTTCACAAGATTATGACTGATTTTTACAAGGTTATAACTGTTTTTTACAAGATTATAAGTGCTCACTTATACACATTGTGTCTAAAAAAAATTATATATACAACGTGTCAAAAAAATCGTAATACTATGTAATTTAAAAGTTATATAAAAAGTGTCCTATAATGTGTCCCATAAATAAAAGTACTCAGTTATATACAATGTGTCTATAAAATATCAATTTATTTAAATTTAAGTGTAAATGGGATAAATAATTAATAAAAACAATTAAATATTTTTATAAAAAAATTTATAATTTATTAATAATAATAATAATAAATACATTCGTTTACATAATACAAAATTTATAACCTCAAAATTAATAATTAAAAATTATAATTACATATTTTTAAAAAATTAATTCAAAAATAAGCCAAATTCGATTTTCATTTTCGCCAAGTGTACACACAAAATTTTTTCGTGATATGAAATATTTGTATAAACGTCACAAGTCACAAGTCGATGACATGGTTTGTATAAATGTCACAAATCGATGACATGGTTTGTATAAACGTGCATTTATTTTCTATATATATATATATATATATATATATATATATATATATATAATTTTTTTTCGTGCTATTTCACGAATTTTTACTATTAAATAACAGTATGTAGTGTTGCATATTTTGAAAGTCTAACGATAATTTTTTTTAATATATTGTATATTTATTTATAATGTATCACAATTATTAGAAATAATATATTTATTTATTTTAGGCTTTTTTTTGGTATTTAAAAGGCTTTTTTTCTCGAAAATTAATTATATAATTATTGTATATAAAAAAATTTATTTCATTATTTAAATATCACAAAATAAGAACGATTAATATTTAAATAAATAATAAATAATAAAAATCTAACTTCTAAATTTATTAATTACTATCAATTATAAAAAAACCTAATTAATTAAGCTACTTAATGTAATTAATTAATTAACATTTGATGTTAATTAGGCGAATTTACTAATATATATATATATATATATATATATATATATATATATATAACAATATAATACTAAGTTTGGTCTTGTAATTATTAAAAATTTGAAAATTATATATATATATAAATTTTACAATATATATTGTCTAGAGAAAATTTATTATTAAAATAGACTACTTGCAAGCATTTTTTTCATATATAAATTTATCCGAATCAGCTGTTAATTTATATATATATATATATATATATATATATAATATATATATATATATATATATATATATATATAATATATATATATATATATATATATATATATATAATATATATATATATATATATATATATATATATATATATATATATATATATTATATATACGTTTTTCAACCCAGATCAGGTGAAATGTTACATTTATTTTTATATATATGTGCTTTTAAAATATATAGGTATTTTAATCTAGATCAGCATATTTACGTGAGTTTTAATCCATATCAGTTGTTATTTTATATCTTTTCGTGTGTGTGTGTGTTTTAATCCGGAGCAGCTATTATTTTATCTACGTACGACTTTTTCTTTCAAAACAATTTGACTAAATGTATTTTTACTTCAAACAAAAAAACAACTAAAAAATGCTTGCAAGCTCTAATCGTGTCTAAACGCTTCTACCTCCGGCCCGCGCATTTACAATATAGGCGGTAGAAATGTTCCACTATCATTCAGATTCGAATCAACCGAACTGTGATTTTGTATTCCTTGTAGTTTTTCTCCCGTTGTGTTGGTAACAATAGCTGTCACGGCCGACGCCATTTTGTTGTGACCGTGTTGTAGTCGAAACGTTGTTGCCGTTGTTGTAGTATAATCACCTGTCGAAGTAACCGAATCATTATTGGTGTTGTTAGATATGACGCTGGATTCAACAGCGCACGCCTCTGAATTTGAATGACGAAGCGGTAGGACGTGTTTGGCGGTGAGGTGGGTGGAGTGGTCGTTGACGCCATTTTGTATGAGATTTGTTGAGTGTTGGGGTTGATGAAGCCAAGGTTGTTTGAGCGCCTCGTCAGGGGTTAGACGACGTTTTGGGTTCCATCTTGGGTGACAAAACAAATAGGAGACACAAAATCAAATATGAGACACAAATTCATTCATTTGTTTAGTAATTTATATATGGAAATGGAAAATTGATTTGAAAAGAAAGTTTGAGAAAGATTTGAAGGTTTTTGAGAAGATTTGTAGAGATTTTTTAGTTGATTTGAAAGTTTATTTTTGGAAAATTCTGATATGATTCAAGAGTTTTTCAGATGAATTGACTAGTTTTGAGGGGCTTTGAGAAAAGATTTGTTAGATTTTGAGTAGTTTTAAGATGATTTGATGAAAAAATTTTGAAAAATTTTAAAGGTTTTGAGAAGTTTTGAGCGGTTTTTGACATGATTTAAAAAGATTTAACACAATGTTTGAGATGATTTGAACGGTTTTAAGATTAGTGAAGGTTTTTAGATGGTTTGAAAGATTTTAAGAGGTATTGACAGGATTTGAAACATTTTGAGATGATTTAAGCGATTTAGAGAGAATTTGAGAGGTTTTAAGAGAATTTGAGAGGTTTTAAGTGTATTAAAGAAAGTTTAATTGTTGTAAAATTTGAAAGTTTTTGAAAAGATTTGAAATTTTCTAAGGAGTTTTTGAGAAACTTTAAGAGGTTTTTAGTAGAATTTAAACTTTTTAAAGATATTAATATTTATATAATTATACTTACTCCAAACATCGCGAAATAAAATCAATAAACATCGTATCATTACATCTCAGGGCAATCGATAGATTTTTCGATCCAGGTTTTCGTTTACGGCCCTTGGAATTTGTTATACAACGGGGATTGCCCTTGGAATCTAAAAAAAAAAACAAGATTAGAATTATATGTTAAATTATGTAAATTACATGTAAAATTATGTGAATTACATGTAAAATTACGTAAATTACATGTAAAATAACATAAATTACTAGTTAAATTACGTAAATTACATGTAAAATTATGTGAATTACATGTAAAATTACGTAAATTACATGTAAAATTATGTAAATTACTTGTTAAATTACGTAAATTACATGTAAAATAACACAAAAAACATGTAAAATTATGTAAATTACTTGTAAAATTACGTAAATTACATGTAAAATAACATAAATTACTTGTTAAATTACGTAAATTACATGTAAAATTATGTGAATTACATGTAAAATTATGTAAATTAAATGTAAAATAACATAAATTACTTGTTAAATTACGTAAATTCCATGTAAAATAACATAATAAAAATGTATTAATAACTACGGAAGCTTATATCTATGGAAGTCTATTACCAAAAAATAGCCGTTTTCGTGTCGCAGCTGAGATGAGTTCTTCAGGAGGTACTCCCAGCACCTCCATGAGGCATGCCAGTTGGTCGACTTCATTTTCGCCTGGAAATAGGGGGCATCCGGTGTAGAGTTCAGCTAGTATGCAGTCTAGATCCATGGCAGCAAACAAAAAGAGTTCACTTGAAAAATCGAGTAAACTTAAAATTCATGCACATTTTTTCTAAATCTCGTAATTATTAAAAATTTGAAAATTATATATATATAATAATCAATATTTGGGAAAGTAGTCAGAAAACGGGTAGGTGTAAAATCAAAAACTCATATATGCTTAATTGTCAAGCTTTCGATGGCAGTATCCGATCTTCTTCAGGACCTGTAATTATTTATTTTGTGGTAACCGATTGAAAAACAAATACAAAATTGAATAATACATTGGTGGATAACACAATTTTTAAAAATTATGTTGTTGAACATACTATTGACACAAACTAAATATATATATATATATATATATATATATATATATATATATATATAAATTATAAATGAAGACTTACATTATCAAATAAAGTTTTGTGAAAACACACGTATGAAGTGATAGTTAGCGAAAAATTATATTCTAATATTCGTGGTTCGTATATATAATTGGAAAGTTGTATAATTAGAGATAAACATGAAGCACAAGTAATAGTCAAAATTTCAATAAAATATATAATTTCACAGACTGTCAATAATTAAAATAATCTACTAAACTTGAATAAAAAATAATAAATAAATAAAATAATAAATAATAAATAATTAAAAAAAATTTAAATTTGATTTGATTGATTTTTATTTCTATTTTTTTTTTAATTATTTATTATTTTATTTATTTATTATTTTTTATTCAAGTTTAATAGATTATTTTAATTATTGACAGTCTGTGAAATTATATATTTTATTGAAATTTTGACTATTACTTGTGCTTCATATTTATCAATTAGATATATACAGGGTGTAACAGAATAACTATTCCTAATTTTAACTGGAGTATCCTGGGCTCAGAATATGAAGATTTAATGCAAATCACAGAGATAAAATGTGGCTCCTTACTGAGCTACAGGGTGTTTTATTTAAAAATTTAAAAACGATTTTTGCCCAGTACTTAAAAACTATTTGACGATTTCTTATCAAACTTGGCAGGAAATGTAGGTACCGTACACCATACTAAATTATGTTAAATAAAAGTTTCTGGCTACTGCCAGTGGCGTACAACAGGGGCATGTGAGAGGTTGATCCTTCCTAAATTCTACGCCACTGGCGGAAATGTCATTTTAGCACAATTTTTCGATTCTCCAATACTTGCTGTGTAAAAAACATACTCTTCCTTTGTAACGATAAAGTCACTGTTTTTCGAGATATTTAAAGTTAAACATAAGCTGCACCCTTGGGATTTTTTCAAAATTTGCTCAAAAAAATCTGAAAAAATTCAGTAAAATAAAGCAAAAAATTAGCTACATAATAACTAAGTAACTTTTTTCACTAACTCATTTTGATTTGGCTGTAAAAATTATTGAAAATAGAAAAAATAAAATGCAAAAAATATTAATTGTCAATAATTTTTCCAGCCAAACCAGAATGAGTTAGAGAAAAAGTTACTTAAATATTATGTAGCTAATTTTTTTCGCTATTTTACTGAATTTTTTCCGATTTTTTTAGCAAATTTTGAAAAAAACCCAAAAGTGCAGCTTATGTTTAACTTTAAATATCTCGAAAAACAGTGACTTTATCGTTACAAAGGAAGAGTATGTTTTTTACACAGCAAGTATTGGAAAACCGAAAAATTGTGCTAAAATAACAATTCCGCCAGTGGCGTAGAATTTAGGAAGGATCAACCTCACACTTGCCCCTGTTGTACGCCACTGGCAGTAGCCAGAAACTTTTATTTAACATAATTTAGTATGGTGTACGGTACCTACATTTCCTGCCAAGTTTGATAAGGATACGTCAAATAGTTTTAAAGTACTGGGCAAAAATCGTTTTTAAATTTTTATATAAAACACCCTGTAGCTCAGTAAGGAGCCACATTTTATCTCAGTGATTTGCATTAAATCTTCATATTCTGAGCCCAGGATACTCCAGTTAAAATTAGGAATAGTTATTCTGTTACACCCTGTATATATACGAACCACGAATGTTAGAATATAATTTTTCGCTAACTATCACTTCATAAGTGTGTTTTCACAAAACTTTATTTGATAATATAAGTCTTCATTTATAATTTATATATATATATATATATATATATATATATATATATATATATATATATATATATATATTTATTTATTTATTTAGTTTGTGTCAATAGTATGTTCAACAACATAATTTTTAAAAATTGTGTTATCCACCAATGTATTATTCAATTTTGTATTTGTTTTTCAATCGGTTACCATAAAATAAATAATTACAGGTCCTGAAAAAGATCGGATACTGCCATCGAAAGCTTGACAATTAAGCATATATGAGTTTTTGATTTTACACCTACCCGTTTTCTGACTACTTTTCCAAATATTGATTATTATTTAAAATACTATTAGTCAAAATCCGAAATCTTGATATATATATATATATATATATATATATATATATATATATATATACAGGGTGTTCGTTCGCTTGGTTGATATAGGGCAATAACATGGGATTTCGATAATATGCAGAATTCTACTTTCTGAAGTAAAATTCGGAGAAATACTTATAATACTTTTTGATAGGGAATAAAAACTTATATAATTTGGTTTTAGTTTCAGTTTGCTAGCATGTGCCGTTTGGGCACTAGAATTTTTTCTAAATATTTTTTAGAATTTTCAATAATTTTTCCTGCTAAATCAGTATAAGTTAGAGAAAAAAGTTACTTAGCTATTATGTAGCTAATTTTTTTCTCTATTTTACTGAATTTTTTCAGATTTTTTTTAAACAAGTTTTGAAAAAAGTTATATTTGTAAAAAATTTGAAATATAACTTTTTTCAAAATTTACTCAAAAAAATCTGAAAAAATTCAGTAAAATAGAGAAAAAAATTAGCTACATAATAACTAAGTAACTTTTTTCTCTAATTCATTCTGATATAACAGGAAAAATTATTAAAAATTCTCAAAAACATTTTAAAAAAAATTCTAGCGCCTAAACGGCACATGCTAGCAAACTAAAACTAAAACCAAATTATATAACATTTTATTCCCTATCGAAAAGTATTCCAGGTATTTCTCCGAATTTTACTTCAGAAAGAAGTATTCTGCATATTATCGAAATCCCATGTTATTGCCCTATATCAACCAAGCGAACGAACACCCGGTATATATATATATATATATATATATATATATATATATATATATATATATATTTAATTTAACTGGAACAAAAAATATAACGGTTTAAAGCCCTGTTCGAAACATCATACTTTTGAAAACACGGAAATGAAGGATAGTAGTTGGCAGGAGATTGCAAACGCTTTGCAAAAACTCTGGTAAGTTTTATATTGTTGTTTTTTATGATAGTTATTTATATATTTAATCAACTTTATCAGTTACAGATTGTTAGAGATACCTAATGATACATTGAAGAACTGATCGCTATACGAAAGAAAAACGCAATGAAAATTCTTCCTGCTCGGTATCTCAATCTGAACCTCAATTGGACTTTTTTTTTATAAAACGAAGCAGTTTTATGTAAAATGTGAAAGTAAGTTTTATTATGAAAAAATTCATTTTGACTTAGTTGAGTATAATATGTTTTTATTTTTGAAAAATTACTCTGATTATTACTTGGCGTCAGTTTATATTTATAAATTTTTACTACCAATTTGGAAAAAAAACCAAGATTCCGCTCAAGTCTTTTCTTTTTTGGCCAAATTCCTGCTTTTGTTATTAAATAAGCAATAAAATGATTTTACCACTTTCGAAAAGTAACAAGTTTAAAAAATAATCACTTCAGTTATAAAAATATCTTGTAAAATAATTATTGTTATAATCTTAGAACTTCAACCATGACATCAGTTTATAAATAAAAAGAAGTACTACGTCACGCATCATGTGCGAGTTCGGGCCCATATGCATAATTAATAGAGCAATAAGATCACTTGCACAAGTGATAAAAACATTGCCTCAATTTTTTTTCTGTGGACAACATAATTAGATTTCAGTACAAATGTCTGTATACCTCTTACAGTCATTGTGGAATGGTCAACATATCTACTTATTTTGTATAATTTCTAATTTTAAATTTAATTTACAGAGTACACAATACGGTTTTAAAGATATCACAATTTAAGAGGGTAGTACACTCTGTAATTTCTAAAAAAAATCGATTTTTTTTTGGCTTAAAATATTCCTTAAGATGTATACTTTAGTTTAGTAAACATTCCAAGTCCGCCAGGAACTTTCTTACCACTTTACAAAGCGATCTTGTAAAAAATGTACGGGTGCGCTGAGACAGCATCTGAGCGAGCAGCCAGCGGTCCATTGATGCCCAAATCGGGTGAAAATACAAGGACTACATAGATGCCAACGCAGAAGGGCAACTGTATGGCGCCGGTATCGCGGATTGAAGGTAAATATCACTTTTGCACGAGAAAAAAGAAACTTTATCTTTAAACTCATTTATCTCGAAATGGGTTTTTTCAAACTGGCGTGGGAAATAACTCGAACAATTTACATCAGCTTTTGATGTGGTCTTCACTGTAGTGTTCAGAATTAAATTCTGCATGGAAACACATTAGCCATATTTTCGATTTTTTTCAAAAATTGATTTTTAATCCACGATTTTGTGACGATTTTTTAGGTGAAAAAATAGATTTTTTTTCATAAAACAAGTTTTTCACAAGATTATGACTGTTTTTCACAAGGTTATGACTGTTTTTCACAAGGTTATAATTGTTTTATACAAGATTATGAAGTTTTTCACAAGATTATGACTGATTTTTACAAGGTTATAACTGTTTTTTACAAGATTATAAGTGCTCACTAATACACATTGTGTCTAAAAAAAATTATATATACAACGTGTCAAAAAAATCGTAATACTATGTAATTTAAAAGTTATATAAAAAGTGTCCTATAATGTGTCCCATAAATAAAAGTACTCAGTTATATACAATGTGTCTATAAAATATCAATTTATTTAAATTTAAGTGTAAATGGGATAAATAATTAATAAAAACAATTAAATATTTTTATAAAAAAATTTATAATTTATTAATAATAATAATAATAAATACATTCTTTTACATAATACAAAATTTATAACCTCAAAATTAATAATTAAAAATTATAATTACATATTTTTAAAAAATTAATTCAAAAATAAGCCAAATTCGATTTTCATTTTCGCCAAGTGTACACACAAAATTTTTTCGTGATATGAAATATTTGTATAAACGTCACAAGTCACAAGTCGATGACATGGTTTGTATAAATGTCACAAATCGATGACATGGTTTGTATAAACGTGCATTTATTTTCTATATATATATATATATATATATATATATATATATATATATAATTTTTTTTCGTGCTATTTCACGAATTTTTACTATTAAATAACAGTATGTAGTGTTGCATATTTTGAAAGTCTAACGATAATTTTTTTTAATATATTGTATATTTATTTATAATGTATCACAATTATTAGAAATAATATATTTATTTATTTTAGGCTTTTTTTTGGTATTTAAAAGGCTTTTTTTCTCGAAAATTAATTATATAATTATTGTATATAAAAAAATTTATTTCATTATTTAAATATCACAAAATAAGAACGATTAATATTTAAATAAATAATAAATAATAAAAATCTAACTTCTAAATTTATTAATTACTATCAATTATAAAAAAACCTAATTAATTAAGCTACTTAATGTAATTAATTAATTAACATTTGATGTTAATTAGGCGAATTTACTAATATATATATATATATATATATATATATATATATATATATATAACAATATAATACTAAGTTTGGTCTTGTAATTATTAAAAATTTGAAAATTATATATATATATAAATTTTACAATATATATTGTCTAGAGAAAATTTATTATTAAAATAGACTACTTGCAAGCATTTTTTTCATATATAAATTTATCCGAATCAGCTGTTAATTTATATATATATATATATATATATATAATATATATATATATATATATATATATATATAATATATATATATATATATATATATATAATATATATATATATATATATATATATATATATATATATATATTATATATACGTTTTTCAACCCAGATCAGGTGAAATGTTACATTTATTTTTATATATATGTGCTTTTAAAATATATAGGTATTTTAATCTAGATCAGCATATTTACGTGAGTTTTAATCCATATCAGTTGTTATTTTATATCTTTTCGTGTGTGTGTGTGTTTTAATCCGGAGCAGCTATTATTTTATCTACGTACGACTTTTTCTTTCAAAACAATTTGACTAAATGTATTTTTACTTCAAACAAAAAAACAACTAAAAAATGCTTGCAAGCTCTAATCGTGTCTAAACGCTTCTACCTCCGGCCCGCGCATTTACAATATAGGCGGTAGAAATGTTCCACTATCATTCAGATTCGAATCAACCGAACTGTGATTTTGTATTCCTTGTAGTTTTTCTCCCGTTGTGTTGGTAACAATAGCTGTCACGGCCGACGCCATTTTGTTGTGACCGTGTTGTAGTCGAAACGTTGTTGCCGTTGTTGTAGTATAATCACCTGTCGAAGTAACCGAATCATTATTGGTGTTGTTAGATATGACGCTGGATTCAACAGCGCACGCCTCTGAATTTGAATGACGAAGCGGTAGGACGTGTTTGGCGGTGAGGTGGGTGGAGTGGTCGTTGACGCCATTTTGTATGAGATTTGTTGAGTGTTGGGGTTGATGAAGCCAAGGTTGTTTGAGCGCCTCGTCAGGGGTTAGACGACGTTTTGGGTTCCATCTTGGGTGACAAAACAAATAGGAGACACAAAATCAAATATGAGACACAAATTCATTCATTTGTTTAGTAATTTATATATGGAAATGGAAAATTGATTTGAAAAGAAAGTTTGAGAAAGATTTGAAGGTTTTTGAGAAGATTTGTAGAGATTTTTTAGTTGATTTGAAAGTTTATTTTTGGAAAATTCTGATATGATTCAAGAGTTTTTCAGATGAATTGACTAGTTTTGAGGGGCTTTGAGAAAAGATTTGTTAGATTTTGAGTAGTTTTAAGATGATTTGATGAAAAAATTTTGAAAAATTTTAAAGGTTTTGAGAAGTTTTGAGCGGTTTTTGACATGATTTAAAAAGATTTAACACAATGTTTGAGATGATTTGAACGGTTTTAAGATTAGTGAAGGTTTTTAGATGGTTTGAAAGATTTTAAGAGGTATTGACAGGATTTGAAACATTTTGAGATGATTTAAGCGATTTAGAGAGAATTTGAGAGGTTTTAAGAGAATTTGAGAGGTTTTAAGTGTATTAAAGAAAGTTTAATTGTTGTAAAATTTGAAAGTTTTTGAAAAGATTTGAAATTTTCTAAGGAGTTTTTGAGAAACTTTAAGAGGTTTTTAGTAGAATTTAAACTTTTTAAAGATATTAATATTTATATAATTATACTTACTCCAAACATCGCGAAATAAAATCAATAAACATCGTATCATTACATCTCAGGGCAATCGATAGATTTTTCGATCCAGGTTTTCGTTTACGGCCCTTGGAATTTGTTATACAACGGGGATTGCCCTTGGAATCTAAAAAAAAAAACAAGATTAGAATTATATGTTAAATTATGTAAATTACATGTAAAATTATGTGAATTACATGTAAAATTACGTAAATTACATGTAAAATAACATAAATTACTAGTTAAATTACGTAAATTACATGTAAAATTATGTGAATTACATGTAAAATTACGTAAATTACATGTAAAATTATGTAAATTACTTGTTAAATTACGTAAATTACATGTAAAATAACACAAAAAACATGTAAAATTATGTAAATTACTTGTAAAATTACGTAAATTACATGTAAAATAACATAAATTACTTGTTAAATTACGTAAATTACATGTAAAATTATGTGAATTACATGTAAAATTATGTAAATTAAATGTAAAATAACATAAATTACTTGTTAAATTACGTAAATTCCATGTAAAATAACATAATAAAAATGTATTAATAACTACGGAAGCTTATATCTATGGAAGTCTATTACCAAAAAATAGCCGTTTTCGTGTCGCAGCTGAGATGAGTTCTTCAGGAGGTACTCCCAGCACCTCCATGAGGCATGCCAGTTGGTCGACTTCATTTTCGCCTGGAAATAGGGGGCATCCGGTGTAGAGTTCAGCTAGTATGCAGTCTAGATCCATGGCAGCAAACAAAAAGAGTTCACTTGAAAAATCGAGTAAACTTAAAATTCATGCACATTTTTTCTAAATCTCGTAATTATTAAAAATTTGAAAATTATATATATATAATAATCAATATTTGGGAAAGTAGTCAGAAAACGGGTAGGTGTAAAATCAAAAACTCATATATGCTTAATTGTCAAGCTTTCGATGGCAGTATCCGATCTTCTTCAGGACCTGTAATTATTTATTTTGTGGTAACCGATTGAAAAACAAATACAAAATTGAATAATACATTGGTGGATAACACAATTTTTAAAAATTATGTTGTTGAACATACTATTGACACAAACTAAATATATATATATATATATATATATATATAAATTATAAATGAAGACTTACATTATCAAATAAAGTTTTGTGAAAACACACGTATGAAGTGATAGTTAGCGAAAAATTATATTCTAATATTCGTGGTTCGTATATATAATTGGAAAGTTGTATAATTAGAGATAAACATGAAGCACAAGTAATAGTCAAAATTTCAATAAAATATATAATTTCACAGACTGTCAATAATTAAAATAATCTACTAAACTTGAATAAAAAATAATAAATAAATAAAATAATAAATAATAAATAATTAAAAAAAATTTAAATTTGATTTGATTGATTTTTATTTCTATTTTTTTTTTAATTATTTATTATTTTATTTATTTATTATTTTTTATTCAAGTTTAATAGATTATTTTAATTATTGACAGTCTGTGAAATTATATATTTTATTGAAATTTTGACTATTACTTGTGCTTCATATTTATCAATTAGATATATACAGGGTGTAACAGAATAACTATTCCTAATTTTAACTGGAGTATCCTGGGCTCAGAATATGAAGATTTAATGCAAATCACAGAGATAAAATGTGGCTCCTTACTGAGCTACAGGGTGTTTTATTTAAAAATTTAAAAACGATTTTTGCCCAGTACTTAAAAACTATTTGACGATTTCTTATCAAACTTGGCAGGAAATGTAGGTACCGTACACCATACTAAATTATGTTAAATAAAAGTTTCTGGCTACTGCCAGTGGCGTACAACAGGGGCATGTGAGAGGTTGATCCTTCCTAAATTCTACGCCACTGGCGGAAATGTCATTTTAGCACAATTTTTCGATTCTCCAATACTTGCTGTGTAAAAAACATACTCTTCCTTTGTAACGATAAAGTCACTGTTTTTCGAGATATTTAAAGTTAAACATAAGCTGCACCCTTGGGATTTTTTCAAAATTTGCTCAAAAAAATCTGAAAAAATTCAGTAAAATAAAGCAAAAAATTAGCTACATAATAACTAAGTAACTTTTTTCACTAACTCATTTTGATTTGGCTGTAAAAATTATTGAAAATAGAAAAAATAAAATGCAAAAAATATTAATTGTCAATAATTTTTCCAGCCAAACCAGAATGAGTTAGAGAAAAAGTTACTTAAATATTATGTAGCTAATTTTTTTCGCTATTTTACTGAATTTTTTCCGATTTTTTTAGCAAATTTTGAAAAAAACCCAAAAGTGCAGCTTATGTTTAACTTTAAATATCTCGAAAAACAGTGACTTTATCGTTACAAAGGAAGAGTATGTTTTTTACACAGCAAGTATTGGAAAACCGAAAAATTGTGCTAAAATAACAATTCCGCCAGTGGCGTAGAATTTAGGAAGGATCAACCTCACACTTGCCCCTGTTGTACGCCACTGGCAGTAGCCAGAAACTTTTATTTAACATAATTTAGTATGGTGTACGGTACCTACATTTCCTGCCAAGTTTGATAAGGATACGTCAAATAGTTTTAAAGTACTGGGCAAAAATCGTTTTTAAATTTTTATATAAAACACCCTGTAGCTCAGTAAGGAGCCACATTTTATCTCAGTGATTTGCATTAAATCTTCATATTCTGAGCCCAGGATACTCCAGTTAAAATTAGGAATAGTTATTCTGTTACACCCTGTATATATACGAACCACGAATGTTAGAATATAATTTTTCGCTAACTATCACTTCATAAGTGTGTTTTCACAAAACTTTATTTGATAATATAAGTCTTCATTTATAATTTATATATATATATATATATATATATATATATATATATATATATATATATATATATATATATATATATATATATATATATATATTTATTTATTTATTTAGTTTGTGTCAATAGTATGTTCAACAACATAATTTTTAAAAATTGTGTTATCCACCAATGTATTATTCAATTTTGTATTTGTTTTTCAATCGGTTACCATAAAATAAATAATTACAGGTCCTGAAAAAGATCGGATACTGCCATCGAAAGCTTGACAATTAAGCATATATGAGTTTTTGATTTTACACCTACCCGTTTTCTGACTACTTTTCCAAATATTGATTATTATTTAAAATACTATTAGTCAAAATCCGAAATCTTGATATATATATATATATATATATATATATATATATATATATATATACAGGGTGTTCGTTCGCTTGGTTGATATAGGGCAATAACATGGGATTTCGATAATATGCAGAATTCTACTTTCTGAAGTAAAATTCGGAGAAATACTTATAATACTTTTTGATAGGGAATAAAAACTTATATAATTTGGTTTTAGTTTCAGTTTGCTAGCATGTGCCGTTTGGGCACTAGAATTTTTTCTAAATATTTTTTAGAATTTTCAATAATTTTTCCTGCTAAATCAGTATAAGTTAGAGAAAAAAGTTACTTAGCTATTATGTAGCTAATTTTTTTCTCTATTTTACTGAATTTTTTCAGATTTTTTTTAAACAAGTTTTGAAAAAAGTTATATTTGTAAAAAATTTGAAATATAACTTTTTTCAAAATTTACTCAAAAAAATCTGAAAAAATTCAGTAAAATAGAGAAAAAAATTAGCTACATAATAACTAAGTAACTTTTTTCTCTAATTCATTCTGATATAACAGGAAAAATTATTAAAAATTCTCAAAAACATTTTAAAAAAAATTCTAGCGCCTAAACGGCACATGCTAGCAAACTAAAACTAAAACCAAATTATATAACATTTTATTCCCTATCGAAAAGTATTCCAGGTATTTCTCCGAATTTTACTTCAGAAAGAAGTATTCTGCATATTATCGAAATCCCATGTTATTGCCCTATATCAACCAAGCGAACGAACACCCGGTATATATATATATATATATATATATATATATATATATATATATATATTTAATTTAACTGGAACAAAAAATATAACGGTTTAAAGCCCTGTTCGAAACATCATACTTTTGAAAACACGGAAATGAAGGATAGTAGTTGGCAGGAGATTGCAAACGCTTTGCAAAAACTCTGGTAAGTTTTATATTGTTGTTTTTTATGATAGTTATTTATATATTTAATCAACTTTATCAGTTACAGATTGTTAGAGATACCTAATGATACATTGAAGAACTGATCGCTATACGAAAGAAAAACGCAATGAAAATTCTTCCTGCTCGGTATCTCAATCTGAACCTCAATTGGACTTTTTTTTTATAAAACGAAGCAGTTTTATGTAAAATGTGAAAGTAAGTTTTATTATGAAAAAATTCATTTTGACTTAGTTGAGTATAATATGTTTTTATTTTTGAAAAATTACTCTGATTATTACTTGGCGTCAGTTTATATTTATAAATTTTTACTACCAATTTGGAAAAAAAACCAAGATTCCGCTCAAGTCTTTTCTTTTTTGGCCAAATTCCTGCTTTTGTTATTAAATAAGCAATAAAATGATTTTACCACTTTCGAAAAGTAACAAGTTTAAAAAATAATCACTTCAGTTATAAAAATATCTTGTAAAATAATTATTGTTATAATCTTAGAACTTCAACCATGACATCAGTTTATAAATAAAAAGAAGTACTACGTCACGCATCATGTGCGAGTTCGGGCCCATATGCATAATTAATAGAGCAATAAGATCACTTGCACAAGTGATAAAAACATTGCCTCAATTTTTTTTCTGTGGACAACATAATTAGATTTCAGTACAAATGTCTGTATACCTCTTACAGTCATTGTGGAATGGTCAACATATCTACTTATTTTGTATAATTTCTAATTTTAAATTTAATTTACAGAGTACACAATACGGTTTTAAAGATATCACAATTTAAGAGGGTAGTACACTCTGTAATTTCTAAAAAAAATCGATTTTTTTTTGGCTTAAAATATTCCTTAAGATGTATACTTTAGTTTAGTAAACATTCCAAGTCCGCCAGGAACTTTCTTACCACTTTACAAAGCGATCTTGTAAAAAATGTACGGGTGCGCTGAGACAGCATCTGAGCGAGCAGCCAGCGGTCCATTGATGCCCAAATCGGGTGAAAATACAAGGACTACATAGATGCCAACGCAGAAGGGCAACTGTATGGCGCCGGTATCGCGGATTGAAGGTAAATATCACTTTTGCACGAGAAAAAAGAAACTTTATCTTTAAACTCATTTATCTCGAAATGGGTTTTTTCAAACTGGCGTGGGAAATAACTCGAACAATTTACATCAGCTTTTGATGTGGTCTTCACTGTAGTGTTCAGAATTAAATTCTGCATGGAAACACATTAGCCATATTTTCGATTTTTTTCAAAAATTGATTTTTAATCCACGATTTTGTGACGATTTTTTAGGTGAAAAAATAGATTTTTTTTCATAAAACAAGTTTTTCACAAGATTATGACTGTTTTTCACAAGGTTATGACTGTTTTTCACAAGGTTATAATTGTTTTATACAAGATTATGAAGTTTTTCACAAGATTATGACTGATTTTTACAAGGTTATAACTGTTTTTTACAAGATTATAAGTGCTCACTAATACACATTGTGTCTAAAAAAAATTATATATACAACGTGTCAAAAAAATCGTAATACTATGTAATTTAAAAGTTATATAAAAAGTGTCCTATAATGTGTCCCATAAATAAAAGTACTCAGTTATATACAATGTGTCTATAAAATATCAATTTATTTAAATTTAAGTGTAAATGGGATAAATAATTAATAAAAACAATTAAATATTTTTATAAAAAAATTTATAATTTATTAATAATAATAATAATAAATACATTCTTTTACATAATACAAAATTTATAACCTCAAAATTAATAATTAAAAATTATAATTACATATTTTTAAAAAATTAATTCAAAAATAAGCCAAATTCGATTTTCATTTTCGCCAAGTGTACACACAAAATTTTTTCGTGATATGAAATATTTGTATAAACGTCACAAGTCACAAGTCGATGACATGGTTTGTATAAATGTCACAAATCGATGACATGGTTTGTATAAACGTGCATTTATTTTCTATATATATATATATATATATATATATATATATATATATATAATTTTTTTTCGTGCTATTTCACGAATTTTTACTATTAAATAACAGTATGTAGTGTTGCATATTTTGAAAGTCTAACGATAATTTTTTTTAATATATTGTATATTTATTTATAATGTATCACAATTATTAGAAATAATATATTTATTTATTTTAGGCTTTTTTTTGGTATTTAAAAGGCTTTTTTTCTCGAAAATTAATTATATAATTATTGTATATAAAAAAATTTATTTCATTATTTAAATATCACAAAATAAGAACGATTAATATTTAAATAAATAATAAATAATAAAAATCTAACTTCTAAATTTATTAATTACTATCAATTATAAAAAAACCTAATTAATTAAGCTACTTAATGTAATTAATTAATTAACATTTGATGTTAATTAGGCGAATTTACTAATATATATATATATATATATATATATATATATATATATATAACAATATAATACTAAGTTTGGTCTTGTAATTATTAAAAATTTGAAAATTATATATATATATAAATTTTACAATATATATTGTCTAGAGAAAATTTATTATTAAAATAGACTACTTGCAAGCATTTTTTTCATATATAAATTTATCCGAATCAGCTGTTAATTTATATATATATATATATATATATAATATATATATATATATATATATATATATATATATATATATAATATATATATATATATATATATATATATATATATATATATAATATATATATATATATATATATATATATATATATATATATATATATATATATATATATATATATATATATATATTATATATACGTTTTTCAACCCAGATCAGGTGAAATGTTACATTTATTTTTATATATATGTGCTTTTAAAATATATAGGTATTTTAATCTAGATCAGCATATTTACGTGAGTTTTAATCCATATCAGTTGTTATTTTATATCTTTTCGTGTGTGTGTGTGTTTTAATCCGGAGCAGCTATTATTTTATCTACGTACGACTTTTTCTTTCAAAACAATTTGACTAAATGTATTTTTACTTCAAACAAAAAAACAACTAAAAAATGCTTGCAAGCTCTAATCGTGTCTAAACGCTTCTACCTCCGGCCCGCGCATTTACAATATAGGCGGTAGAAATGTTCCACTATCATTCAGATTCGAATCAACCGAACTGTGATTTTGTATTCCTTGTAGTTTTTCTCCCGTTGTGTTGGTAACAATAGCTGTCACGGCCGACGCCATTTTGTTGTGACCGTGTTGTAGTCGAAACGTTGTTGCCGTTGTTGTAGTATAATCACCCGTCGAAGTAACCGAATCATTATTGGTGTTGTTAGATATGACGCTGGATTCAACAGCGCACGCCTCTGAATTTGAATGACGAAGCGGTAAGACGTGTTTGGCGGTGAGGTGGGTGGAGTGGTCGTTGACGCCATTTTGTATGAGATTTGTTGAGTGTTGGGGTTGATGAAGCCAAGGTTGTTTGAGCGCCTCGTCAGGGGTTAGACGACGTTTTGGGTTCCATCTTGGGTGACAAAACAAATAGGAGACACAAAATCAAATATGAGACACAAATTCATTCATTTGTTTAGTAATTTATATATGGAAATGGAAAATTGATTTGAAAAGAAAGTTTGAGAAAGATTTGAAGGTTTTTGAGAAGATTTGTAGAGATTTTTTAGTTGATTTGAAAGTTTATTTTTGGAAAATTCTGATATGATTCAAGAGTTTTTCAGATGAATTGACTAGTTTTGAGGGGCTTTGAGAAAAGATTTGTTAGATTTTGAGTAGTTTTAAGATGATTTGATGAAAAAATTTTGAAAAATTTTAAAGGTTTTGAGAAGTTTTGAGCGGTTTTTGACATGATTTAAAAAGATTTAACACAATGTTTGAGATGATTTGAACGGTTTTAAGATTAGTGAAGGTTTTTAGATGGTTTGAAAGATTTTAAGAGGTATTGACAGGATTTGAAACATTTTGAGATGATTTAAGCGATTTAGAGAGAATTTGAGAGGTTTTAAGAGAATTTGAGAGGTTTTAAGTGTATTAAAGAAAGTTTAATTGTTGTAAAATTTGAAAGTTTTTGAAAAGATTTGAAATTTTCTAAGGAGTTTTTGAGAAACTTTAAGAGGTTTTTAGTAGAATTTAAACTTTTTAAAGATATTAATATTTATATAATTATACTTACTCCAAACATCGCGAAATAAAATCAATAAACATCGTATCATTACATCTCAGGGCAATCGATAGATTTTTCGATCCAGGTTTTCGTTTACGGCCCTTGGAATTTGTTATACAACGGGGATTGCCCTTGGAATCTAAAAAAAAAAACAAGATTAGAATTATATGTTAAATTATGTAAATTACATGTAAAATTATGTGAATTACATGTAAAATTACGTAAATTACATGTAAAATAACATAAATTACTAGTTAAATTACGTAAATTACATGTAAAATTATGTGAATTACATGTAAAATTACGTAAATTACATGTAAAATTATGTAAATTACTTGTTAAATTACGTAAATTACATGTAAAATAACACAAAAAACATGTAAAATTATGTAAATTACTTGTAAAATTACGTAAATTACATGTAAAATAACATAAATTACTTGTTAAATTACGTAAATTACATGTAAAATTATGTGAATTACATGTAAAATTATGTAAATTAAATGTAAAATAACATAAATTACTTGTTAAATTACGTAAATTCCATGTAAAATAACATAATAAAAATGTATTAATAACTACGGAAGCTTATATCTATGGAAGTCTATTACCAAAAAATAGCCGTTTTCGTGTCGCAGCTGAGATGAGTTCTTCAGGAGGTACTCCCAGCACCTCCATGAGGCATGCCAGTTGGTCGACTTCATTTTCGCCTGGAAATAGGGGGCATCCGGTGTAGAGTTCAGCTAGTATGCAGTCTAGATCCATGGCAGCAAACAAAAAGAGTTCACTTGAAAAATCGAGTAAACTTAAAATTCATGCACATTTTTTCTAAATCTCGTAATTATTAAAAATTTGAAAATTATATATATATAATAATCAATATTTGGGAAAGTAGTCAGAAAACGGGTAGGTGTAAAATCAAAAACTCATATATGCTTAATTGTCAAGCTTTCGATGGCAGTATCCGATCTTCTTCAGGACCTGTAATTATTTATTTTGTGGTAACCGATTGAAAAACAAATACAAAATTGAATAATACATTGGTGGATAACACAATTTTTAAAAATTATGTTGTTGAACATACTATTGACACAAACTAAATATATATATATATATATATATATATATATATATATATATAAATTATAAATGAAGACTTACATTATCAAATAAAGTTTTGTGAAAACACACGTATGAAGTGATAGTTAGCGAAAAATTATATTCTAATATTCGTGGTTCGTATATATAATTGGAAAGTTGTATAATTAGAGATAAACATGAAGCACAAGTAATAGTCAAAATTTCAATAAAATATATAATTTCACAGACTGTCAATAATTAAAATAATCTACTAAACTTGAATAAAAAATAATAAATAAATAAAATAATAAATAATAAATAATTAAAAAAAATTTAAATTTGATTTGATTGATTTTTATTTCTATTTTTTTTTTAATTATTTATTATTTTATTTATTTATTATTTTTTATTCAAGTTTAATAGATTATTTTAATTATTGACAGTCTGTGAAATTATATATTTTATTGAAATTTTGACTATTACTTGTGCTTCATATTTATCAATTAGATATATACAGGGTGTAACAGAATAACTATTCCTAATTTTAACTGGAGTATCCTGGGCTCAGAATATGAAGATTTAATGCAAATCACAGAGATAAAATGTGGCTCCTTACTGAGCTACAGGGTGTTTTATTTAAAAATTTAAAAACGATTTTTGCCCAGTACTTAAAAACTATTTGACGATTTCTTATCAAACTTGGCAGGAAATGTAGGTACCGTACACCATACTAAATTATGTTAAATAAAAGTTTCTGGCTACTGCCAGTGGCGTACAACAGGGGCATGTGAGAGGTTGATCCTTCCTAAATTCTACGCCACTGGCGGAAATGTCATTTTAGCACAATTTTTCGATTCTCCAATACTTGCTGTGTAAAAAACATACTCTTCCTTTGTAACGATAAAGTCACTGTTTTTCGAGATATTTAAAGTTAAACATAAGCTGCACCCTTGGGATTTTTTCAAAATTTGCTCAAAAAAATCTGAAAAAATTCAGTAAAATAAAGCAAAAAATTAGCTACATAATAACTAAGTAACTTTTTTCACTAACTCATTTTGATTTGGCTGTAAAAATTATTGAAAATAGAAAAAATAAAATGCAAAAAATATTAATTGTCAATAATTTTTCCAGCCAAACCAGAATGAGTTAGAGAAAAAGTTACTTAAATATTATGTAGCTAATTTTTTTCGCTATTTTACTGAATTTTTTCCGATTTTTTTAGCAAATTTTGAAAAAAACCCAAAAGTGCAGCTTATGTTTAACTTTAAATATCTCGAAAAACAGTGACTTTATCGTTACAAAGGAAGAGTATGTTTTTTACACAGCAAGTATTGGAAAACCGAAAAATTGTGCTAAAATAACAATTCCGCCAGTGGCGTAGAATTTAGGAAGGATCAACCTCACACTTGCCCCTGTTGTACGCCACTGGCAGTAGCCAGAAACTTTTATTTAACATAATTTAGTATGGTGTACGGTACCTACATTTCCTGCCAAGTTTGATAAGGATACGTCAAATAGTTTTAAAGTACTGGGCAAAAATCGTTTTTAAATTTTTATATAAAACACCCTGTAGCTCAGTAAGGAGCCACATTTTATCTCAGTGATTTGCATTAAATCTTCATATTCTGAGCCCAGGATACTCCAGTTAAAATTAGGAATAGTTATTCTGTTACACCCTGTATATATACGAACCACGAATGTTAGAATATAATTTTTCGCTAACTATCACTTCATAAGTGTGTTTTCACAAAACTTTATTTGATAATATAAGTCTTTATTTATAATTTATATATATATATATATATATATATATATATATTTATTTATTTAGTTTGTGTCAATAGTATGTTCAACAACATAATTTTTAAAAATTGTGTTATCCACCAATGTATTATTCAATTTTGTATTTGTTTTTCAATCGGTTACCATAAAATAAATAATTACAGGTCCTGAAAAAGATCGGATACTGCCATCGAAAGCTTGACAATTAAGCATATATGAGTTTTTGATTTTACACCTACCCGTTTTCTGACTACTTTTCCAAATATTGATTATTATTTAAAATACTATTAGTCAAAATCCGAAATCTTGATATATATATATATATATATATATATATATATATATACAGGGTGTTCGTTCGCTTGGTTGATATAGGGCAATAACATGGGATTTCGATAATATGCAGAATTCTACTTTCTGAAGTAAAATTCGGAGAAATACTTATAATACTTTTTGATAGGGAATAAAAACTTATATAATTTGGTTTTAGTTTCAGTTTGCTAGCATGTGCCGTTTGGGCACTAGAATTTTTTCTAAATATTTTTTAGAATTTTCAATAATTTTTCCTGCTAAATCAGTATAAGTTAGAGAAAAAAGTTACTTAGCTATTATGTAGCTAATTTTTTTCTCTATTTTACTGAATTTTTTCAGATTTTTTTTAAACAAGTTTTGAAAAAAGTTATATTTGTAAAAAATTTGAAATATAACTTTTTTCAAAATTTACTCAAAAAAATCTGAAAAAATTCAGTAAAATAGAGAAAAAAATTAGCTACATAATAACTAAGTAACTTTTTTCTCTAATTCATTCTGATATAACAGGAAAAATTATTAAAAATTCTCAAAAACATTTAAAAAAAAATTCTAGCGCCTAAACGGCACATGCTAGCAAACTAAAACTAAAACCAAATTATATAACATTTTATTCCCTATCGAAAAGTATTCCAGGTATTTCTCCGAATTTTACTTCAGAAAGAAGTATTCTGCATATTATCGAAATCCCATGTTATTGCCCTATATCAACCAAGCGAACGAACACCCGGTATATATATATATATATATATATATATATATATATATATATATATATATATATATATATATATATATATTTAATTTAACTGGAACAAAAAATATAACGGTTTAAAGCCCTGTTCGAAACATCATACTTTTGAAAACACGGAAATGAAGGATAGTAGTTGGCAGGAGATTGCAAACGCTTTGCAAAAACTCTGGTAAGTTTTATATTGTTGTTTTTTATGATAGTTATTTATATATTTAATCAACTTTATCAGTTACAGATTGTCAGAGATACCTAATGATACATTGAAGAACTGATCGCTATACGAAAGAAAAACGCAATGAAAATTCTTCCTGCTCGGTATCTCAATCTGAACCTCAATTGGACTTTTTTTTTATAAAACGAAGCAGTTTTATGTAAAATGTGAAAGTAAGTTTTATTATGAAAAAATTCATTTTGACTTAGTTGAGTATAATATGTTTTTATTTTTGAAAAATTACTCTGATTATTACTTGGCGTCAGTTTATATTTATAAATTTTTACTACCAATTTGGAAAAAAAACCAAGATTCCGCTCAAGTCTTTTCTTTTTTGGCCAAATTCCTGCTTTTGTTATTAAATAAGCAATAAAATGATTTTACCACTTTCGAAAAGTAACAAGTTTAAAAAATAATCACTTCAGTTATAAAAATATCTTGTAAAATAATTATTGTTATAATCTTAGAACTTCAACCATGACATCAGTTTATAAATAAAAAGAAGTACTACGTCACGCATCATGTGCGAGTTCGGGCCCATATGCATAATTAATAGAGCAATAAGATCACTTGCACAAGTGATAAAAACATTGCCTCAATTTTTTTTCTGTGGACAACATAATTAGATTTCAGTACAAATGTCTGTATACCTCTTACAGTCATTGTGGAATGGTCAACATATCTACTTATTTTGTATAATTTCTAATTTTAAATTTAATTTACAGAGTACACAATACGGTTTTAAAGATATCACAATTTAAGAGGGTAGTACACTCTGTAATTTCTAAAAAAAATCGATTTTTTTTTGGCTTAAAATATTCCTTAAGATGTATACTTTAGTTTAGTAAACATTCCAAGTCCGCCAGGAACTTTCTTACCACTTTACAAAGCGATCTTGTAAAAAATGTACGGGTGCGCTGAGACAGCATCTGAGCGAGCAGCCAGCGGTCCATTGATGCCCAAATCGGGTGAAAATACAAGGACTACATAGATGCCAACGCAGAAGGGCAACTGTATGGCGCCGGTATCGCGGATTGAAGGTAAATATCACTTTTGCACGAGAAAAAAGAAACTTTATCTTTAAACTCATTTATCTCGAAATGGGTTTTTTCAAACTGGCGTGGGAAATAACTCGAACAATTTACATCAGCTTTTGATGTGGTCTTCACTGTAGTGTTCAGAATTAAATTCTGCATGGAAACACATTAGCCATATTTTCGATTTTTTTCAAAAATTGATTTTTAATCCACGATTTTGTGACGATTTTTTAGGTGAAAAAATAGATTTTTTTTCATAAAACCATAACTTTTTTAAAAATCAATATTTTAAAAATTGGGCTAGGTGTTTCCACCCGAAATTTCATTACTGATGAGGTTTTCATTTCATTTTTGTTACAGGATGACTTGGGAAGGCAGGTAAGAAATAAATATAATTCTCCATTCTCTTTGTTTTCGCTTATTTTTCTACTGATGTTTCAAAAATAAATGTTATTTTAGTATTTTTCAAAATTTATTTTGGATTCATATAAGTGCAATTTGGCCAGGCTAAACTTTGACTGCGATAAAACAAAATTTGCTAATGAAACCAAATACACGCGTGTGAATGTGTAGTGTATCCCCATAAGCTTACATGTAATTTGGTTCAGAACTACTAGTTCTGCGCAAAAACATAACACTGATTTCGTTAGCGAAGGAGCAGTCTGAATGAGACTTAATAATATTTTAAAATTAATCATTAATAAAAAGAAAATTACAAAAACAAATCGTTACACTATGAATACGAATATGATTGTACTTAATTTCTACTGTCAGTAAAAGTTTTCTATTTTGCATTCATCAGGTTACTCCTTTGCATGAGAACGGATATGTCTTCTTAAGTTTCCATTTGCAGTAAAAGTTCTCTGACATATTTCGCATTTATAAGGTCTCTCATTTGTATGTATACAAATATGCGATTTTAAACTTCTACTTTGATTAAATGTTTTCTCACATATTTCGCATTTATAAGGTTTCTCCTTCGTATGAGTACGAAAATGTTTTGTTAGATTTCCATTAAGAGTAAATTGTTTTTCACATATTTTGCATTTATAAGGTCTCTCATTTGTATGTATACGAACATGCGCATTTAAATTTGCACTTTGAGTAAATGCTTTTTCACATATTTTGCACTTATAAGGTTTTTCCTTTGTATGAGAACGGACATGTCTGTTTAAGCTTCCAGTTTCAATAAAAGTTTTCTTACATATTTCGCATTTATAAGGTCTCTCATTTGCATGAGAACGGATATGTCTTCTTAAGTTTCCATTTGCAGTAAAAGTTCTCTGACATATTTCGCATTTATAAGGTCTCTCATTTGTATGTATACAAATATGCGATTTTAAACTTCTACTTTGATTAAATGTTTTCTCACATATTTCGCATTTATAAGGTTTCTCCTTCGTATGAGTACGAAAATGTTTTGTTAGATTTCCATTAAGAGTAAATTGTTTTTCACATATTTTGCATTTATAAGGTCTCTCATTTGTATGTATACGAACATGCGCATTTAAATTTGCACTTTGAGTAAATGCTTTTTCACATATTTTGCACTTATAAGATTTTTCCTTTGTATGAGAACGGACATGTCTGTTTAAGCTTCCAGTTTCAATAAAAGTTTTCTTACATATTTCGCATTTATAAGGTCTCTCATTTGTATGTATACGAATATGCAATTTTAAACTTCCACTGTAAGTAAATGCTTTGTCACATATTTCGCATTTATAAGGTCTCTCATTTGTATGTATACGAATATGCCTTTTTAAACCTATATTCCGAGTAAAAGTTTTCTCACATAATGTACATTTATGAGATTTTCTTTTCTTTACAGGTTCATCATTTTCCTCCGAGCTGAAAATATTATTTCTATTCGAATCTCTTTCATTCTCAAAATCCAAATATTCTCCCTTAATTATTATTTCTGAATGTAAATTTAAAGTTTCTGATTCCAAACTCTCTTCAAATTTAAAATTTGCATCATTTTTCAAATCTACTTCTTCAGTGGATTCTTCGTTAATACCTTCTTCTTTCATACAAACAGCATCAACATTTGTATTATTTTGTGATTCTAATCTTTCTTCAACTTTAATGTTTATATCAGTATCCAAATCTAGTTTAATGTAGTCTTCATCAATATTCTCTTCTTTAATTTCGCTTTCATTTTTAATTTCGTTTTTCATGACTGCACTATTTTGCAATTGTTGTTTTGCATATCGCTTTAAAATTCCATACGAATTAAAACATTTTTCTACAAATTTATACGTTTCATTTAATCGAACAGAACAAATTGAGCAAATACAATCCGATAACTTCTCCGTACATTCCAGCTAAAAATATAAATTACAATTACATATTAAATATAATAAAAATGCCGAGTTTAATGGAAGCTTAGTAGAAAATATTTCTACTAATAACACTAAGTCCCTACGATATTTAACCAATATTTAATGTATTTGAGTGATCTAAATCTCACTATAAGCTTGGTGGGCACGTTACTTAGCTAATAGGGTAACAAATGGTTAGAAATAAGCCACATACAATCAAAAATGTAAATCGAAATATTTTTCTCATAATAGCTATTCCCCCACTACTCTTACAGAAACAACTTTTATTTTAGCAAAAATAAATTTTAATTAAATCTAATAAAATACATTTGGGACAAGTTAATCGATACATATGAAGCACATTGTAAATATGTGAAATGCAACACTAAAAGTGACTTATGAAGTTGAAATTTAGAACAGAGCTGTGTAATACTACCACAATAATGGAAAAAATCTAAGTCTGCTTGAACCGCAGACAAACGATATAAACAAAAAAAAATAATTAATTGAACAGATTATGATGGAAATTTTATTAATGTTGAGTCGTTCTTCGTGAAAGGTTTTACTATAAAACAATGGAGCGTGAGCCACAGGCGAACGTTGTAAACGATAAAAATTAACTAAAAACTGTATTCGCTTATAACATAAAATCCACAATACAGATTTTGTTGAGAGTTGAGTCGTTTTCAAGAAGTTTTACTACGGGATAAGGAAGACAGCTTGAGACGCAAACAAAATGTCTGTTCGCTTATAACTTGATACGCACGGAATAAATTTTTATGAGAGTTTTATTAACAGTTGGGTAGTTTTTCAAGAAAGATTCTGCTATGAGGCAACGCAGTGTTAGGCCGAGGCAAACGCTGTAAACGATAAAAATTGACACTAAAAATGTAAAATCGCAGCAACTCTTAGAAATTCACTTGTCAGATCTAATTGTTTTCGTGGACTTGATTATAGCTAGTATTTTACTTACAATTTCCGATGCAATGGTTTCCAATTTGTATGATAATAATACGTTATCCGAATCCATTGTAGTTAAATTAAATGTTATATTATCACGACCTGCACATAATCGACAAAGTGTTTCATTTAAATGTTGTTTTAATATTATTTGAGAATCGAAACATTGTTTGATAAATTTATAAGCATCATTCAATCGAACAACGCAAATTGTACAAATACCATTCGGTAATTTGATCTTGCAATCCACCTAAAATAAGAAAAGTAAAAGATTCAGAAACAATAATGTATATTACAATCAAAACAAATTATTTCATTCTTACAATTTCTGGCATAATTGCTTCCAATTTATCCACAAAACGTTTGCCATCTGAATCCAGATCAAGTATAGTGAACAATACATTTTTGTCACTTATACATAATTGACAATGGTGCATAAATTTATTCATGATTAAAATTAAATTTTCTACCAAAAAAAGCTTCTTATAAAAAGTAAAATATAAAAATATTGTAATTGATAGTATTAGAGGTTAACTTATGAAAATCTGACACGAATCCAGTTGGCCAGATGAATTTTGTATGAAATTACTAGTATAAGAAGAAGAATAAATAGCTGCGTATTTAATTTTACAATTTTTTCCTTAACTGCTACTTGATCTAGGTGGGAGAGAGTTCAACACTTGAATATTTTTTCCTTGAATTGTAAAACACAAGAATTGTAAAACCCAAGTCTTGTAAAACACAAGAATGATTTTTATCTTGAATGTTGACCTTGAAAATGATATGAACAAAAGAACGCACCTGTACTTATAATCGTTCCTACCAGATGTCGCGCTAGCTGGTTATCTCACAAATTTAAAGAACGTCTTACAACATAAAAATTTATTTTGTAAAATAATATTTGACAGTTATGTTAATCTATTAGAGAATTATTTAATTTAAAATAAATAATTATATTAATCCGAATAATACATTGTGACAAGAAATAAATCAAAAGGCAACTTTTAGTGGTCATTCTTGTTAAATAATTATTTATAGGAATTTTAAATTAGTAAAATAAATGTAAAATATTAATAAGGAAATAAAAACTAATTTTTGAAATAAATTATAAAATTTATTTTTATAAAAACGATAAAAACTAAGAGATATATGAATATTTGACAGCAGTTTGACAGTTCAAATGTTTGATTGAAGTTTGTAAATACAAATATGATCATAGACATATAATATTCAAAATGTGAAAACAAAACAAGAAGAATAAAGCGATTATTAGTTTCATATTAATTAAAAAAATGTAAATCATGAAATTGATCGAAGAAGTGCGATTATATGTGTTAACCCAAAATAAATGTAATTCTTTAGCTAAAATATAATTTGTAAAAATTGTTTACATAAAGATATGAAGTATACTATTAATTTGTAAAGTTTTTAAATATTCTAGAAAGGCATGTTACTGGATAATTCGCTGCAGACTTTTCCACTAACCTTACAATCTGAGATTGCTGCTGCTGCTGAAGATGAAATTGTTTTGGACATTGGAAATATTATCTATTAGATGTATATAAACTAATAATACATATTTTATTATAATGTACAATAACATTTGTTATTATTATATATCATTTAAATAAAATCATATCATGAAAAATAGATTAAAAAGAAAGCAACCAAATATTAACTTTTTTACTTTGGTAATAGCTAAATTTTCCATTGTTGATTTATTCAGAGTATTCTGTTCATCCAATATGGATTGGTAGTCGCAGAATATTTACAAATAAAAGCTGTATTTCATTTAAGTTACATTGTCTTGCATATGTAATCGATCTGTATTTCCAAAGCTACAATCCCTTCAATCCATTTCCATAATAAAAAAAGTGTATAAATTTTATTTTAGCTTGTTCATTTTTTTACATCTTATTGGCGTGTTCAAGCCATTGGTTTAATAATGCTTGCATATTTGCATTTTTGGTACAAGATTGATAGTTGATCTTTATTCTATTATACCACAAAATCTATTAGCTGAAATATAAACAAAAAAATATATATAAATATTCTTTTACGTTAGAATATATGTAAAATACATTGCTAGTAATGTGTGTTTTTTCAGTCAACTATTAATAGTAATTTTGTTCATTTCTTCTTTCAATTAAATTATTAACACCTAAATTATTTATTATTGAGAGTGTATGAGACATCATTTATATTTATAAAAAACACAAGATACAATCAGCTACGTTTATGAAACCACTTACATGGAAACGAACTGTCAGCGACAAAATGTTATATAGAAGATAAATAATTATTTCTAAAAAAAATCAAAATGTAGGAATAGCCGTTGAATAAATATAATAAAACACTTTACTTTTAATATAATAAACAACTCTAATTTCAAAATAACATAAAATACGTTAACGGTTCATAATACCCATATATGTAATACTCCTATATTAATAGTTGTCGTTCAAAAATTCTGCCGATGAAGGGAGACAGAACATATCGGACGTACCGTTAGTCCAACTAGACTATATGCGCATGCGCTATCGCTGTTTAAAATTCAAATGCGATTTCTTGCGGTAAAAATGCCCGAATCTTATGCTGTTGCACCGCCTAAACGATGCACGATGAGATTTTATTGGGGAATTGCTCTTTAAAAGGTATTTTTATCATTTTTCATATATCAATTTGACATATTTTCAATATGGCAGCGAGATTCATTTTTTTCATAGCTATCTACGTTTATTTACATACATATATTAAATTTTTAAATGCGATATATTTACACTCATATTATAGTATAATTATACATAATTCTGTATACAATGTGTATTTTAATGCAATGTGTAACAAAAAAAAATATTAAACTATTTTATTTGAATTAGAAATCTTTCACCGGCAAATTTTTAGTACATGATTGGTTATCCCAGCGCATGCGCATAGTGTCTCGTCGGATCAACGGTGCGTCCGATATATGTTTTGTCTCCTTTCATCGGCAGAATTTTTATCAATGCGTTTCATATACAGTGCGGAATATAGGAGTATTACATATATGATAATACCTAACATAAATCATAATAATAATGAATATATCAACGTGTTCGAGTAAGCAACCTGTCTCTCTTGGCGCGAAATTTAAAATAAATAAAACATGCTTACAAGAAATATTTAATTATATTTAAAAAATTCCGGCTAAACTTTACGATTATGTAATCGATTTTCTTCAAACTTTATATACCGTTAATTTTGCACATTTTATGAATATAAATCGCAAAATTATAGTGCTAAAATCATATTTACAATGTTAAAACTTATTTTGAAAACTAACATTTACCTAACCGTAAAGTTTTACTAAAATTCTTACTACTGTGCATACATTTTAATTTCATGTTTGATTTTATTAACTATAATTGAAACGGTTTATTATTGTTTCTCGCACTATTTATTTTTATCATGCTAACCCTGTCGTAATTGCAATTTTCTAGATTTCGATTTAGTGAAACTGAAAGTTATATTCTGTGTAATTAAATTATTTTTTTAATGTGTGTGTTGTAAATATAAAAATTTTTAAAATAAAACTTTTCGAACTTTTCCTGCACATATAGAAATTTGTAAATTAACTTAATAATATAAAATAAAAATAACAAAAAATCGTTCTATAATCTGTAAATGTAAACAATTGCAATTATTTTATAATGGTGTTGTAAGAATAGGTATAGGAATAAGCGTTTTTTTCTCCCCTTTCTTTCCGAGAATAATTTTTTGAACAATAATATGAGAAGCACAATAATATATTGTACTTATAATTTGGTTTTGTTTTTGAAAAATGCTTTCTGTGACCGTATTATAAAAGATATAAAAATGTTTATTAATTAAATATTATTGGCGTTGAAAATTGTTTTTTAAAGTGAATTTTTGTGCATTTACGCCGTGTATATTTTACAAAGAACTAATTAAACATTAGTTAATTTTTTAGATAAAAATGTTTAGTTAATTTTAATGTAAACAGTGCTTACATTGAAATAAAACGTTATAAAACTTTATTTCAATTTATTATTAATTTTTGTTTTATTCATTACTGAAAAAAATATATCAACATTACAATTGATCTGATGTTACCACCGATTTTCACACCGAGATTGTAGTAGAATTAGCTATCGTTATTAGATAAAACGTATTTTTTTGAATAGAATTATTTGTGTAAATTTTATATAAATTTACATGTACAGTAATATACACTAGAAAAAAAGCGCTACTTGAAAAATCAAAAAAATTACTAATTTTCAAATAAGTATAACTCGGCCAATTTTTAACTAAATTAAATGAAATTTTTTGTACGAAAAAATTTGAGGTCTCGTCTTTAAGGTCATGCTAGATATATTCCATTTAAACAGTTCCGCTCCTAGCTACACCCCGCAGAAAAAAACATGTTTTAATTTTAAAAATTGTCAAACTTTGACAATATGTATAGTGCTCAAAAAAATTTTTCGACTCAAATTACCAAGCGGGCGTAAAAATTCAAACATTTCTACGAAAATTTCGCTTAATTTCAAAGACTTGCAATGCTTTGGCTATAAGTCATGGTTTTTTTGGAATTTACCCTGTATTTTGCGAGTTCAAAGTTATGACAAATTTTAAACATTTAGACCATTTTAACGACCAAACAAACGTGTTCAATGGTAAAACATTTTTCGGTTAAGAGAAAAGTTCGAAATTATAAAACATTTTGCAGAATCAATCAGCAAAAAAAATTTACAAAATGCAGGGTAAATTTCAAATAATTACAACTTCCCGCAAAAGCATCCTAAGTTCTTGAAATTAAGCGAATTTTCGTAGAAATATTTGAATTTTTACACCCTTTTGGTTTTTATTTCCTTATTAATATTTTACATTTATTTTACTAATTTAAAATTCCTATAAATAATTATTTTACAAGAATGACCACTAAAAGTGGCCTTTTGATTTATTTCTTGTCACAATGTATTATTCGAATTAATATAATTATTTATTTTAAATTAAATGAGATATATTATTAATTCTCAAATAGATTAACATAACTGTCAAATATTATTTTACAAAATAAATTTTAATGTTGTAAGACGTTCTTTAAATTTGTGAGATAACCAGCTAGCGCGACATCTGGTGGGAACGATTATAAGTACAGGTGCGTTCTTTTGTTCATAGCATTTTCAAGGTCAACATTCAAGATAAAAATCATTCTTGTGTTTTACAAGTCTTGGGTTTTACAATTCTTGTGTTTTACAATTCAAGAGAAAAATATTCAAGTGTTGAACCTACTCCCCTATTTTCGTGGAAAGCACCCACAGAAATAGTGGACAATATATTTTTATCATTTGCACATAAATGACAATATTGCAAAAAACTATTTATGATTAAAAATAAATTTTCTACCAAAGAAAGCTTTTTACTATAAGTAAAATATAAAAATATATTATTTGATAGTATTCGAGGTTGACAAACAGAAATATGTTACAAATACAGTTGGCCAGCAAAATTTTGGGTAATGTTTGAATGAAGAATTGATTATGTATTTTCAAGTACATGTTGATTTTATAGAAATTAGAAAACAATATTCCAGATACCATTTAAATTTTGTTATTTTGAGAATCAGAATAATTAAAATAGATTTTATCAAAATATAATGAAAACCCGTATAGTGAACATTAGCTAATATTTGTAATACAAAATTTAACTGATCAACTACTGAGATGACAGTGACGTCATTAGTCAGATATTAGGTGGCGTTTAGTTAATTAAATTTATAAAATAGCTATATACTGTTAGTATTACTGCTTATACATATAAAATATTGTAAAAACATTAATTACTGTAATTATAATTATAATAATATAATTATAATTATAATAATATAATTTAAATTATAAAATAAATATTAAAAATTATTACTTAATTATAAAATGATATATTAATTATACAATCCATATGTGTTACTTAGAGTTTAGTACAAAACAAAATTAAAAATGAGAATGTCATTATTCCTGAACTATTCATTCCACATTGTGATAGTAAAGTAGATTGTTTATGTATGTATAATAGCTAAATATTGAGTGTGCAAACGCACCATTAGCGCAGCGGTTTCTTTCAAAATTTATTACTTTTCTAGGCGCAGACGATATCAATTGGTCCCTCCCCAACATTATTTCTGTGGGTGCGTTCAATAAAATACGTTGTCATTTATTCTTCTTTTGCTTATACTAGAAATATTACATAAAATTTATCAATAAATAAATACTATTATTTTGAGTATTTTTTTAATAATTAAATACAACTAATCATATAATTAAAGAATATTAAGCAAATATATTTAAGCAACTAATAAATAATGTAACAAACAAATATATATTATAAACTCTGTACTGTTTTACAAAAAAAGTTTGAGCACCACTGACGTATAGTCACTAGAGACAATTCCTAAAGAAACTTGTCACTTGTTAACTGGTTTATTGGTTATTTGTGTATTTAATATTGATATTTACTTATAATAAAATTATATAAACTCTTGAAAATACAAAAAGATAAACATGTTTATGTTTACAAAGGTCTGTCGCTTATGTATTACTAACAAAGATATCTCGTCAGCTTTGACCAATTACAATTCACCTAACCTTACTTTATTCGACAAACTAAATCAAATTGCGCCAGGACTTGTAAGTATTATATTTTAGTATCTAATATTTTATATTAAATTTATGTGTTTTTAGCTAAAAGTAAATAATAATTTACCGAATGGCATATGCAAGACCTGTATTGTTCAGTTAAACCAAAGTTACAAATTTCTTCAGAGCTGTTTATGTTCGCAAAAAATTCTAGAAAAGTATTTAGAGCAATTACAAAATGAACCATGTGCAGAACAAAGTGAAAGTTATGAAATTGTAATAAATGCAATAAAATTGGAACAAAATAATGCAATCAACTATATGAATGATATGAATATTGAACAAACTGACGAAGAAATTCATAATACATTTGCGAATTATGAGGAAGAAGAAAATATTGTTGGTGGTTCCGAATTTATTCACTTAAATTTCGAAGATGATAGTAAAGTAGAAGAAACGAATATTAACAATTATCTTCCAAATGTCAAGACAGAAGTCATTGAAGAATGTTTCGCTGACACTATTGATATAGAAATTGATATGAACGTAAAAAAAGAATTGGAATGTCCGAGTGAAGACGTAATCGCATTACTAACTGATATAAAACAAGAAATTACTGAAGAAAATGTTGGTGAAAATAATATTAACGATGATTATTTTACCGAAGTAGATGTTGAACGCGAAATTAAAACTGAAGAGCAAGAAATGAAAGGTTTTAAATTTTGTGGTTTTAATTCTGCCGAATGTAGATTGGCAAACAATATTAAAATGAAATATAATTTAGAATTGGAACGCTTGCAAAACAATACAATACTTAAGACTGATGTCGAAAATACTGAAATTAACAAACAAACTGCTAATAGTGACGATTGTTTACAACCAGGAACATCTTTTGAGAACAGTCGCAGTTGTGCAGAATCTGTCAGTGATGATCCGAATTTAAAAACAAACAGTCAAACACACACAGAAAAGAAACGGTTCCAATGTAAAATATGTGAAAAAGTTTGGCCAAGTAAATCACAATTGAAAATACATATGCGTACTCATACACAGGAGAAACCTTATAATTGTGATATTTGTAATAAAAGGTTTAGTCGAAAGGACAGTTTAAAATTACATATGCGTACTCATACACAGGAGAAACCTTATAAATGTGAAATATGTAATAAAAGTTTTAGTCGAAAGGACAATTTAAAATCACATATGCGTACTCATACACAGGAGAAATCTTATAAATGTGAAATTTGTAATAAAAGTTTCAGTCGAAAGGGCAATTTAAAATCACATATGCGTACTCATACACAGGAGAAACCTTATAAATGTGAAATATGTAATAAAAGTTTTAGTCACAAATGCAGTTTAAAATTACATATGCGTACTCATACACAGGAGAAACCTTATAAATGTGATATTTGTAATAAAAGTATTCGTCGAAAGGACAATTTAAAATCACATATGCGTACTCATACACAGGAGAAATCTTATAAATGTGAAATATGTAGTAAAAGTTTTAATCATAATTGCAATTTAAAATTACATATGCGTACACATTCACAAACGAAACTTTTAACGTGAAATTTGCAATTAAAACTTTTACTAACAGTAGCAACTTAAAACAACATTTTTATACACACATCTAAGAATAAATCTATTATATTTTTATGTTCTATGTTAAAATAATTATGACAAAATATAAAATTGTATTTGACAATAACTAATAAGATGTATTAGAGAATATAAATATTGGTAAAAAATTTATAGTAAAATGTTTATAAGTTTATTATTTCTTGAAGTTTTTGTTTTATGTGTTGTATTCCTACTTAAATATATGTACTTAACACTAAAACTTACAAAAAATATTTGTGCTTTTTAGAATACAGCTAGAGTTGACACATAAAACCAGTCTGGTTGAAACAATGCTCATTTTTGTTCTAATTTTAGCCCCAGTGGTTTTTTATTGAAAATATTTAAAAATCATGTTCATTTAAGAAATATTGTCAAAAAGTATTATTATTAAATAAAAATTAAGCTTTATATATAAATATCAGTTTATATACATGCACTTTTATAAACATATCACAAAATAATTAAAAAAAAAAAACTCAATTATGTCTGGTCTAAAGATAAATAATTATATCTTTTATCAACAGCACTCTAATAGCACTGTGAATTGTTTAGTAAATTCAATTTACGTGATCTGTCAATAATGGCTGTAAGTACGTATGACAAAATGATTGTAAGAAAAAAATTTTTAATTTCACATCTGTTTTTAACGTAGTTATTTATTTTTAGAAGCAAAATAGGAACTAATTTCTAACCGACCAATGTTCTAATATTTGCTACAATTATAAATCAGATTTTTTTTGAATGTTAAAATAATCACTTTGTATTTCTGTAATGTTGTTTTGTAGTAAATATTTTTCTTAAGTTTAACGAATAATCATTTACTTATGACGCAATAATTTTAAGTCGATACTAAGTTTCTAAATCAGGTTTTATTTTGTAAAATTACTATATTTAATGATATAATTATAAATGTGAACAAAATAATTACCGATTCATTTGCTAAAAAAAATTATTTTAGTATGTTTTAATTTTAAACAAAAGAGTAAGAGTAAATTTCAATAAAACAAAACGAAAAAAGTATTAAAATTTAATATAGGTACTCTAAATTAGGTTAGCTTAAATGTGGTCTGTTCTCAAAACTTATGGAAGCGGCAATAAAAAAAAAATATTTTCTCAACAATTTCTAAGCATAAAATTTTTTTTGTGCACCTGGTTACAGACAGTATTTTACTTACAATTTTCGATGCAATGATTTCCAATTGGTATGATAACAATACATTATCCGCATACATTGTATTTTAAATTAATATTATATTTATTAGGACCGGCATATAATCGACAAATTTCTTCATTTAATTTTTTTTTAATATAATTTGAGAATCTAAACATTATATTATAAATTTTCCGAGCATCATTTAATTGGACTGCGCAGGCTGTGCAAATACCATTCGGTATCTTAATTCGACAATTCACTAAAAGAGTAAAATATTTAGAAATACTAATGTACATTACAATCAAAACAATTTAGTTCATTTTTACAATTTCTGGAACGATTGCTTTCAATTTATCTATGATAAGTTTGCCATCTGAATCCAGATTAAGTATAGTTAAAGAATACATTTTATTAATTGTACATAATTGGTAATGTCGCATAAAACAATCTATGATTAAAAATAAATTTTCTACAAAAAAATCCTTCTTGTAATAAGTGAAACACAATAATATTGTATTTGTTTATATTAGAGACTTACCTATAAAACCTCTCATGATGTCAATTGGCCATCTGAATTTTCTGTAATGTTTCTAGTATAAGATCAGTGCCTCTAATTGTCAAATGTATAATTAATTATTTATTTTTTGAAAATTATTATTACGGGATTTTTAAATACGTATCTAACAAGATTAGAAGTATATGGACCACTTTGACATTATCCCATAAATACTAAAAAATAAGAATAAAAACTTTAAACCTTTTCAGCAAAAATTGGCAGCACTGTTTCAAAATTTAATTTTGTAATTATTATACATATAAAAAAAAACTATCCTGGAAATTTGTTTTAAATCGTACAAATACTATGCATTAAATAAATTTTTAATAGTTTTTCCGGAAAATTGGCAACATTGTATAATAATTAAATTATTTAATTCTTTCAAACATATATTTATTTGAAACTGGATAAAATGTAGCTAAAATAAAATATTAATATATTTTTATATTTATATTATTGAAATTAGGAGAATCTAGTCTGAAAATTTGAGTAAAATAAGATAACAAATTGTATATAAAATTCTTTAGACACAGGGATATTGCTAAGTACATTTATTTCTTAGACAAATTGCATATTCATATATAAAAAACACATTTTTAGACACTTTGTATATAGCTGAATTTTTTCAATTCTTAGACACACTGTATATTGATCATAGACTAAGATTAGATATACGAGGATTGCCTATTATATTTCGAGATTAGAGAACAAAAACAAATATTTAAATGGCTTTAATGTTTTTCAAAATATTCTCCATGAAGTTCAATAAATTTTTTGCGTGCGTTTGAACGAATTTTCGTAGCCCTTTTTCCACTTCAATTTAGGTACCTCTAAAACATGCATTTTGAGCACATCAACCGCTTCTTCAGGTGTAGAAAAATGTTGAGCTCGCAATTTACTTTCGTTGTGCGATAATAAAAAGAAGTCATTGGATGCCAAAAAGGAGAATAGGGCGAATGACCCATCACATTGACGTTTTGAGTACTCAAAAAGTCACTTGTTCGAGCCGAGATGTGATATTGTCGTGGTGGAGAATGATTTGTCGTCGGCGATTGATTTTTCTTATTTCTCCGAAGACTTGTATACCATTGTATACCATTCAGAATTGATCGTTTTACGTTACACCAATAATACTTTTGCGACATGTGCAGTTTTTCCGAAGAAAAAACAGGCGACCATTTGCTTCAAAATGCTTCGTGCGCAAAAAACTTTTGTTGGATGTAATTTATCTTGAAAAACCCACACAGTCGACTGCTGTTTATTTTCGTACTCATCACTCATACGTGTAGATCTACGATCTACGTCACCTGTCACGATGTCATAGACATGTTTTAAGGCACCGCGGTCGTATTTTTTGAGCATTTCTTTTGACCAATTGACACGAGTCGTTTTTTATAAGTTTATTATTTGAATAATAAATAAACTTATTAAATCTAAATATAATTTTAAAAATATCATTAATTTTACTGAAATTACTATAAAAATAATAAAAATATATGATTGCATTTAGTATTTAGAACTGTAAGTAAATTTTAATGGTAAAACATATTTCGAGTAATACTGGTACTTGTAGTTTAAATGATTTTTAAAAGTATTTATTATTTAAATACTTTTTTAGTTCTGGGCCCCGCTATGCATATGCATATTGCACAAAATAATAATTTGTTATAATTGAAACAGTCCGTAAATTAATCCGAATCATTCTTATCCTGAGTATTATCATTGTCTTCATCATCATCATCATAAGTTCTGTATTTCAGTCTTTTAACTTAGCACTCATTGTGTATTTTCAACATGTTCATCATTTCGTTCTTCTTCTTTCACTTCACCGTCAACTGCTTGCGATTTCGTCTGCATGAGAATATCAAGAGGAAAGCATGTTTATCGATATTATTCATAACACTTTCCTGTTTCCGGACCAGCATCCTGATAATCGATGTTTTTCTGCTGCATACGCACCGCATCGCACGTTGAATAACTGCACTGCAACGCAACGCCACGTGTAGCAATTGTCGTTAAACTTCATTCACGATTCTTGTCCAAGATATCGGGCTTGGTGCGAATGCTTGCTTGTTCTTTCCTCGAAAATATTAAACACATTAGGGTATAGTATTTGTTTTTTTGCTTAAATCGCCATTAATTTATTTTGATGAACTAATTAAATCATTGGTTAATTTCTTGAATAAAGTAAAATGCATTGACCTTGCAAGGAGATTTGAACTCGGGACATTTTGCTTTCTCAGCAACTAGATCACAACAAGATAATAATGCATTTTTATAAATTTTGAATTTAATCCAGTCGAGTATATCAAAATAAATTAATGGCGATTTAAGCAAAAACAAAATACTATAACCTAATATACAATACGCCATGTGTAATTAAAAATATAATATATCAAACAGATATTAATTGAAAAAAAAAACCTTTATATTTCTTAAACATGAACCGAACCATAATATTTCAAGGCTATATAGAACCAAAACTTAAAACAGCACCAATCCGAACCTTTTACAATTAATCATAATATATTATTAACAAGTTCGGAAAATTATTGTACATTTAACATTTTAAATTCATTATTTCATTTTATAATTAGAAGTTTTAAATATTTTTTTAAAATTTATTTTAAATAAAACAGTATTTTTAACATAGTAAAACATCTTTCAGAACTTATTATATTAAAATAAAACGGCTTTAGATTGTATTGTTTTGTATTTATTCAATGTGCTCAACGTACGTCTTCATCAGGAACAAAAGATACAGATGACATTTATAGTAAGTAAATAGAACATGGGTACAAGTTACCAGGTAACAAAATACAAATAACTTGATCATAAAATTTATATATTTTTAATTAAGGCAACGATTTAAATATAATTTGACTTCCTTTAATTAAAATTTATAAATTTTATCATCTACTTACTTGTATTTTGTTACCTAGTAACTTGTTATCATGTTCTGTTTATTTTCTATAAATGTTATAAATGTTTGTCGAAACGTCAACTATTAATAAATATTAATAAAGCCGTTGTTTCAGTTTAATGTATTTCTGTTTAAATATGACATTTATTATATATTTTTTTTATTTTATTTTGTATATTATACATATTATCAAATCAATCAATACAAATGTATCATTTCTTTAATTTATTTCTGATTTGTTAATTACTCATTATTTCGACATTTCTAAGATGAAATATTTAAAAGCTAAAATAATTTTGTTATTTAAAAAATAGCAAAAATTGTGGTTTTTTTTTGAAAAAAAGAATTTTTTTAAATTTTTCAAAATACGAAAAAATTCAAAAAAAAATATATTATTCTACATAGGATATTATATCTCAGGTATTTTTTCGGTACATTAGTTATCGTTTTTGTAGAAAATAGAGCCAGTTAAAAAATATACTATTTTTTATTTTATATAATATAAATCAATTAATAATATTAAATTTATGTTTGAATTATTAATTGAACATTGATTATGTAATTATCCAAACAGTCAGTTTCAATAAATAAGTTGTATTAAACGAATAAATTCAATATTAAGTTTAACATGTTTTGTATTTGAGCTACGTGTCTGAACATAGCAATTAGAACCGTGTGAATTAACGTTAATTCAATTTCATGATCATGCAGCGTTAATTGATTCAATATATGATTATCTAAAAATGAAAAAAATATTTGAAATACGGATTTTGCGTATAGTTTTATTCATTAATACATTGAAATATTTTCTTGACCTAACCCTAACCTACCCATCACCCCTCCGTTAAGTGTTAAAGAAAAAAAGAAAAAAATTAATACGCTTTTTTTAAAGACATTCTTAATATTCATAATATTAATTTAATTTTATTCGATTTTATTTGGTTATTCGATAAATTGTTTTTTGATGAATTGGTACTTCGGTGAATTTGTTTTCGATGAATTATTTTCGGTGAATTGTCCGGATACCAATTTGGAATGTGTAATGCAGACAAACCTATATCAATATCAATCATATTTTTAATTTGAAACTCTAAATTAATTTTAAGCTTATACTGTTTGTACGATTTAAAACAAATTTTCAGGATAGATTCTTTTTTATGCATAATAATTTTAAAATTTAATTTCTGTACTTTTGGTAAAAAAATATAAAATTTGTATTCGTATTTCTTAGTATTTATGTGATAATGTCAATATCTACTACAGATATTATAGATAAAGAATGTAATCTAAGTAAAAAATTAGTCGAAGAAATTATTTACATTAAAATCCAAATTATATATTAATAACAGAAGGCGTAGAAGGTCATAATATTTTATTTTCGAATTTTACATGATTTATTTCTCTTGATTGTGGTGAAAAAAAATCGTCAAATTTGAGTTTTTACTGTATATTGTTGACGTATTTTGTGGTCTAGTATTTTATTAAAATTTCATTGTAATTTTTAAGTATTTAATTAAAAGTAATGCGAGTAGAAATATGCATATTATTACAAATTAAATATTATTAAAATATAATAAATTAAATAAATAAATAAATTTATTAATAAAAATAAAAAAAAAATTAAATAATTGAATAAATATTTATTTCATTATACAATACAACTCGCAACAAAAAAAGAAATTGGCTATTTATACATACGGTATGTATACGCGATTGGCTAATTTATACATACAGTATTTTTACGTAATTGGCTATTTAGGGAAGGTTAGGTTAGTAGGTTGGTTTAGGTTTTTTTTTTTAGTATGTATAAATAGCCAATTACGTATACATACCGTATGTATAAATAGCCTCATTTACAAAAAATGTCAGTTTGTGTCTCGCATTTTCTAAGTAAAATAATTTATTATATCACTAAAGTCAGCAAGTCCCAAAGAACTGTCTAAATTTGGGGACTAAGTTAGAAATTGAATAGTTACAACAAAAATCGATAAAATAAGAACAAGTTAGAAATATAAATTAAACTAAATTTATTCGAAATTGTACTCATCGTTTAGAGATCGGGTACGAAATAGATTAGTGTATGATGAGTGTAAAATTGGAAAAAAATGTTGTAGGAAAAGTTGGTGTTAGTCAGTTAAGATGGTTTGGACATGTTGAGCGAATGTCTAATGAACATTTGGTTAAAAAGATTTATTTGAATGAATTTGATGGTATACGTTTGCCCAGTGGACGTCCGATGAGTAGTTGGAGCGGTATGATTAAGAGTGTTTTGAGTGAGCAAAAGTTTCCAGGTAGTAGGAATAAAGGAGAGCATGTATGAGAGGAATTATGAATGTGGATTAAACGAAAGTTGCTTGTTTGGATAGGAATGTTTGGAGGCGACTGATTTCGGAATGATAAAAAGAGTTTGTGCCACACCCTTTTGGATACATGGCGTGATTGTGTATGTATGTATGTATGTTTAAAAATAATTGCACTGCATTAATTTTTTTCTGTTATTGTTCACCGTATTAGCTTTAAACAACAAATCGATATAGTTTGCAATAACTTCAACTTTTGATAAAATTTATCTTTTTTTGTTCATCAAGTGCATTTTACCTATACTATGAACGACATTGCAATCTAGGAAATTATAAAAATTCAATTGCAATTAAATGAATTTTATACATACATACATACATACATACGCAATCACGCCATGTACTCAAAAGGATGTGGCACAAACTCTTTTCATCATCCCGAGAAATCAGTCGCCTCCAAACATATTCCTATCCAGCACAAGCAACTTTCGCTTCATCCACATTCATAATTCCTCCTCTCACAGCATGCTCTTTTTTATTCCTACTACTTGGAAACTTTCACTCACGCAAGCCACTCTCTCAATCATACCACCACTCCAACTACTCATCGGACATCTACGCAAACGTATACCATCAAAATCATTCAAATAAATCTTTTTAACCAAACGTTCATTAGACATATTCGCTCAACATGTCCGAACCATCTTAACTGACTCTAACACGGCGCAACTTTTGCTACAACATTTTTTTCAATTTCACACTTGTAACATTATGTCGTGTGTGGTTTCTTTAGGAGCGTGTTGTACTTATTATTTAAACACTGTTTATTATTTATTTATATATATTTATTATTTACACACAACATTACATTACTAGTGTCGGTAATGGCTGTCTTTCCATTACTGAATGTCTGGCCGCGTCCACGCGTTGCCAACCTTCTCGCGTTGCCAACCTTATCATACCACATCCCCCTTCTTTTATTTTTAAACAATAATATTCTAATCTACTTAAACAATAACCTATCAGAGTACAATGCTAAACAAACGATATATAAAATACAGTACTACATATATAATTATACACAATCTAATTATTATTTATGTTTTACAATTATTTTTAATATTCTTATATCTATAATTCCTTGGTATCCACCTAGATTTATCCTGATTTTGAACTCTAACCTTTTCTCCTGGTTTAAATTCAACTTTCCTCTCTCTCACATTTTTATCATGATTTATTTTTTGTTTTAACTGTCTAGTTTTAAGATTTTGTTTTATAATATTGGTTTTATTATTGTTAGATTGTTTAAAAGTTAAACACGTATCACATTTGTTTATGTATTCCTCAATATCTGAGTTTATGTTCGGCCAATAGAGACCTTGTCGTGCTCTTAACTGACATTTGACAATCCCTAAATGATTATAGTGAATTTTCTCTAACATTTCTTCCCTGAGTGATTTGGGTACTATAGCTTTATTACCTTTAAATAATACATCGTTGATGCTAACTATCTCATCTCTATAATTCCAATACTTTTTAACTTCATCATTTAGATTTTTATTATCTGCTGGCCAGTCGCCTTTTACTAATTTTAATATTTGTACAAGTACCGGATCTTGTTTTGTTTCAGATTGAAAAATTTTAAACTTCGATTCTGATATTGGTAGTATATTTTGTACTAAGTTTACTTGCGCTTCAATATCATTTAAATTAGATTCGTTTTCATTTATATATCCTTCAATATAACTTCTGGACAAACAGTCTGCAATTAGAAGTTGTGTACCGGGTTTATATTGAATATTTAAATCATATAATTGTAACTTAATCAACATACGCTGCAGTCTCAACGGACAATTTATTAATGGTTTTCTAGAAATGGTTACCAACGGCTTATGGTCAGTTTCCACCACTATTTGTTTTCCGTATATATATTGATGGAACCTCAAGCATCCGAACAAAATAGCTGCCATTTCTTTTTCAATTTGGGCATAATTTTGTTCAGTACTTGTCAGTGCCCTTGATGCATAAATCACAGGTAAATTATTTTGTAGCAGAACTGCCCCTAAGCCATTTTTTGATGCGTCCACCGAAACAACTACAGGTAGTTTTGGATTGTAAAATTGTAATACTGGACTCGTTGTGAGTAATTGTTTAATATCATTAATCGCTTTAGTATGATTTTCATGCCATACAAAAACTGAACTTTTCTTTATTAACTGTCTTAATTCATTTGTTTTATTTGACAAGTTTGGTATGAACTTAGACACGTATGTAACCATTCCTAAAAATTTTTCAACTTCGTTTTTATTGGTTGGTACCGGCATTTCTATAATACTTTTAATTTTGTCTTTATCAGGTTTAATTCCTGATTTACTAACAATATGTCCTACAAATTTAATTTCATCTTTATTAAATTTACATTTCTCTCGATTAAATTTTACATTTTTTACCCTAGCCCTCTCTAGAATATTTTTTAAATTTTTATCGTGATCGTTTTGATCTTTACCGTAGACCAAAATATCATCTATATATGATATGTGACCTGGCAAGTCTTCAAAAATTTGTCTGAATTTTTTCTGAAAAACTTCTGGTGCTGACGAAACACCAAATGGCAGCCTAGTGAACATGTATCTACCAAAAGGTGTCGCGAAGCAACATAATTTCTGACTTGGTTCGTCCAGTGGTATCTGGTAAAACCCTTGATTAGCATCAAGTATGCTAAATACTTTTGCGTTAGATAGTTCCGTTAGAATATTTTCGATTGTTGGAATTTGGAAAAATTCCCTTTTAATAACTTTATTTAATTCAACCGGATCTAGACAAATTCTGATTTTCCCGTTGGGCTTTTTGACTATTACCAGTGGATGAACCCAGTCAGTAGGCTCACTAACTTTTACAATGATTTTATTTTTCTCTAATCTATCTAATTCTTTTTTCAGATCCTCTGTAACAGACATCGGTATTTTCCTAGCGTTAAATACTTTAGGTATTGCATTTTCTACAATCTTAATTTTATGTGTTTCATTTAAACATCCAATACCTTCAAAAACATCATGATATTTGTCTATTACATTTCGATTAGCACAATTTTTATTAATTTCATTTATTTTTGTTATAAGTTTTAATTTTTTACATTCTCTTAATCCTAAAATAGGAGAAACATTTTCTATATCTACAACGAAAAAATCTAAATTAAATGTTTCTGATTTATCTTTTACATTACAAAACAAATTAATTTTGCCTAATGTATTAATTTTTGTACCACCAAAAGTAATTAATTTTACTGTTGATTTTAGTAACTTGATATTTCCAAGCTTATTACATAGATATTTCGGTACTATACTAGCCTGCGCCCCAGTGTCTAATTTGAACTTCACGAACATTTTCTTATTTAACTCTATGGTTTCTGTCCAATCTTCTTCACCTACTTTTGTTTGATCTTCTACCGCACCTACAAACACTTCCTCTTCATTTTCATCTATTTCTTCTTTTACTTCTTTTATTTGTTTCACTCGGCACATTTTTTTAAAATGATTTGGCTTGTTGCACTTAAAACACATTTGTCCATATGCTGGGCACTCTCTCACTTTGTGTGTTTTTCCGCAACGTGTACAGTTCTTAATTGTATTTTTGTAACTGTTGTTTTTTCTTTCTTCCACTTGCTTTTGTGTTACATACTTTTGTTTACTTAATTTACTTTCTTGGTATTTGTTAATTTTATCAACTTTTATTGTTTCATTATTTATTTCTTTCACTGTTTCTTTTGTAGCTACCGTTGCTCTGCAGATATCTATGCACTTGTTTAAGGTTAAACTAGTTTCACTTAATAATTTTTCACGTAACTGGTTATTCTCAATGCCACAAACTATTCTGTCTTTTATTAGTGATTCACGTAATCTTCCAAAGTCACAAGATGTAGATAGTGTCTTTAATTCCGTAATGTATGCCTCCATACTTTCGCCTGAGAGTTGATTTCTCATGAAAAATTTGTGTCTTTCATACGTGATGTTTAATTTTGGTATGAAATATGCATCAAATTTATCAAGTAATATACCGAAATTATTAATTTCATTTGCTTTTAGTTCAAAAGTGTTGTACAGTTCAATTGCTTCTGAACCCATACAATGCAGCAGTAAATTGCACTTTCTTTTTTCATTTGCTTCCATACCTGTTGCATTTATGTATATTTCAAACTGTTGCTTGAATTTGCACCATGTGCTTGCAGCATTTTTTTCATTTAACTTGAAATACGGTGGCTTCAAATCCATGACTGCGCCATGTAACATTATTTCGTGTGTGGTTTCTTTAGGAGCGTGTTGTACTTATTATTTAAACACTGTTTATTATTTATTTATATATATTTATTATTTACACACAACATTACATTACTAGTGTCGGTAATGGCTGTCTTTCCATTACTGAATGTCTGGCCGCGTCCACGCGTTGCCAACCTTCTCGCGTTGCCAACCTTATCATACCACAACACTCATCATACACTAATCTATTTCGTACCCGATCTCTCCTATTTACACCACATACCCCACGTAAAAATCTCATTTCTACAGCAGTCATTTTCGTTTATGCTTTTGCAACCAAACCCAACATTCACTACCCTATACATCAACGTAGGCACCAAAACTGCATTGTATATACTCAAACGGACTTCTTTGGAAACATTTACATTCCTAGCAAAAGTTCCTAAAGCACCCAAAACCGTACAAAGCAGCATTTACTCTCCTTTCAATTTCACGATCAAAACGGCCATTTCTAGACAACAAACTACCCAAATACACATCTGCTCAACTACCTGCTCTAAACGTGCACCGTATCAATATATATACATTACATTCAGTCATCAAGTCACCGTTCTCAAAAACTAAAACTTTGCACTTATCAATAACATTCAACACAAGATTCATATCGTTACCAACAACATTAATTCTATCAATCATTCTTCTCAGTTGTTCTTCAGATTCAGCCAAAACAACCACGTCATTACATAAACAATATAAATATTTGACATCTGAGTGAGTTTTTAGTCGGAGTGGTAAAATAGTGACAGATATTTGATTATGTCTGACTGATCTTAAAATGGGATTAAAATAAATATTATGTAAAATAATATTTAATAATAACGAAAGCGAGTGATTTTTACGCGTTGTTTAATTTGTTTTCTTCAACATTTTTTTTTTGGGAACTTTAATAATAAACACAATAAAAACCAATTATACTGTAGAAAAGGGTTTTTAATGAGCTTTAACACAGTATTTTTCTTTTTCCAAAAGAGTAATTTTTTTATTTAAAAAAAATGGCGTCAAACGCAACAGGTCCTCATGGGTATTGTCCTACGACGGGATCAAAATTTCCATTTCTGCTTGGCTGAACCAGTAACAAATAAAATTTCCTTTTAAGATCGGTTCTATAGTTTTTTTTTTTAAAAATAATTTTGAGAAAAACGCGTTTAAAGTTTTCAGATAGCTATTATGTTGGTTCTGAACACAAAAAAAATTACTGCTGTGGAAATACGATTTTTTTATGAAATTGCTCAGAATTGCAGCATTAGTCGCTCGATCAAAGTGTTGAAAGATCTTTCAACATTTCTTTTCAATGCTTTAGTATACGCATAACCAGTCTTCCTTCTACACCTAGTCCATGAATTAAATACACTTGACATCGTAGTTATGTTTGGTGCTGTCTCCAATGATTTATATAGGTAATAAATCAACTGCTGCATAATAATGCCATTATTGTACTAGTAACACAATGACTTTTTTCTACATAGATAATATGGTAACGTGATATTAACATTAAAATAACTTTGAAGAAAAAATATTTTATTCATATTACTAAATACAGTTTAGACAACTTATGAATACTTATTACATAATAATATTGATTTATTCATTAATTTGAATTTTATTATAAATAACATTTAATATACTTAACATATTTAATAATAATAAAATTAAAAAAATATATAAAATTGATTTGGGAAAATGCCGTCATCTTTACATTAGAATATCAACAAACTGTTATCTTGTCACAATAAACAATTTGGAATTTCATTTTGTATTAGGAATGCATAACCAAAGTTTCTGGCCAGGTCAGACTTTATCAGCGGTGAAAAAAAATTTGCTAAAAAAACTAAATACAAGCTCATATGTAGTTTGGTTCAAAACTATTAGTTTGTGCTAAAACAAAACACAGATTTCGTTCGCGAAAAAACAGTCTGAATGAGGTTTAACAATATTTAAATATTAATGATTAATAAAAAAGGAGAGAATTAAATCGTTATATTATGAATTCGAAAATGTTTTTTTTTTAATTTCTACTAGGAAGAAAAGTTTTCCATTTCGCATTCGTCAGGTTTCTTCTTTGCATGAGAATGGATATGTCTTCTTAACTTCCACTTACAGTAAAAGTTCTCTCACATATTTCGCATTTATAAGGTCTTCAATTTGAATGAGAACGAATATGCAATTTTAAATTTCCACTCCGAGTGAAAGTTTTCTCACATATTTCACATTTATAAGGTCTCTCATTTGTATGTGTACGAATATGCAATTTTAAATTTCCTCTTTGCGTAAAAGTTTTCTCACATATTTCGCATTTATAAGGTCTCTCATTTGTATGTAAACGAATATGCACTTTTAAAGTTCCACTTTCAGGAAAAGTTTTTTTTACATATTTCGCACTTATAAGGTCTCTCCTTTGTATGAGAATGGATGTGCGTCTTTAATTGCCCATTTCTAATAAAACTTTTCTCACATATTTCACATTTATAAGGTTTGTCCTTTGTATGTATAAGAATATGCAATTTTAAATTTCCTTTTTGACTAAAAGTTTTCTCACATATTTCGCATTTATAAGGTTTCTCCTTTGTATGTATACGAAAATGCCTTTTTAAACTTACATTACGAGTAAAAGTTTTTTCACATGATGTACATTTATGAGAGTCACTTTTCTGTATAGATTCATCATTTTCTTTCGAGCTGAAAATATTATTTTTATTTGAAGTTCTATTAGCTTGACAACGTTTTATATCGGTTTTATTCTCAAAATTCGAATATTCTTCCTTAATTATTAATTCTGAATGTAAATCGAAAGATTCTGATTTCAAACTTTCTTTAAATTTAATATTTGTATCATTTTCCGAATCCCCAATGTATTCTTCATTAATAGCTTCTTCTTTCACACAAACAAACTCAAAATTTGTATTATTTTGTGATTCTAAACTTTCTTCAACTTCAATGTTTCTATCAGTTTCCAAATCTAGTTTAATGTATTCTTCATCAATATTCTCTTCTTTAATTTCGTTTTTCATAACTTCACTATTTGGAGATTGTTGTTTTGCATATCGCTTTAAAATTTCTTGCGATTTAAAACATTTTTCTACAAATTTATACGTTTCATTTAATCGAACTGAACAAATTGAGCAAATACAATTCGATAACTTCTCAGTACATTCCAGCTAAAAATATAAATTAAAATTACATTATATACGATATAATAAAAATCTCTAATTTAAAAAAAGGAGTTTAATAAAGAAATATATTTCTATTAATAACACCAAGTCTCTATGATATATAACTAATATTTGATTTATTGGAGAGATCTAAATCCCACTATAAGCTGTGTGGGTACGTTACTTGGTTATGGAGTAACAATTAAAAATACAAGGCAAAATAATTTTTATTAGCCTAAACACAACCAACAACATTTTCCTCATAATAGCTATTCCCAACTACTCTTTCAGAAACAAATTTTAGTTTTACATGTTATAATAATTAATAAACTTATTATAAGTAAAGCTAATAAAATAATTGTTTTATGTAATTTTTATTGTAAATGTACATGTATTCAAATTACAACTTATTTTATATAAATTCCAATTAAACAAAACCAACAAAGGTACTAAAATTCAAAATACTGTAAATTAGGTTAGGTTAAATGTTGTCTGTTCTCAAAAATTATGGAGGAGACAATAAATAAATGATTATTTATCAATTTATAAGCATATAATTTATTTTCGTGGACCTGATTAAATTAGTATTTTACTTACAATTTTCGATGCAATGGTTTCCAATTTGTATGATAACAATACATTATCGGAATCCATTGTAGTTATACTAAATGTTATATTATCACCACCAGCACATAATCGACAAAGTGTTTCATCTAAATGTTGTTTTAATATTATTTGAGAATCGAAACATTGTTTTATAAATACATAAGCATCATTCAAACGAACAGCGCAGATTGTACAAATACCATTCGGCAATCTGATCTTGCAATCAACCTAAAATAAGAAAAGTAAAAGATTCAGAAACAATAATGTATATAACAATCAAAACAAATAATTTCATTCTTACAATTTCTGGCATAATTGCTTCCAATTTATCCACAAAACGTTTGCCATCTGAATCCAGATTAAGTATAGTGAACAATACATTTTTATCACTTGTACATAATCGACAATATTGCATAAAACTATTCATGATTCAAATTAAATTTTTTATCAAAGAAAGCTTCCTACAATAAGTAAAATATAAAAATAATTGTATTTGACAGTATGAATGGTTAACTAGGAAAATCTGACACAAATCCAGTTGGCCAGATGAATGTTCAATAATATTACTAGTATAAGAAAAAAAATATATAGCAACGTATTTCTCGCTGAACGCACAATATTTAATTTTGAAAATGTTTGATCAATTGCTAGTTGATCTTGTTTGTAACTGTTTTACCAAATGAAATTCAAACAAGAGAAAATAAATAGAAAAATCAACTTTAGTATTAATTCTACAGCTAAGGTCGATTAAGTGAGAATGAAGTAATTGCTACCACAACAAACACACACCAGCTAAAAAGCCAGTTCATTCAATAATTTTATAGAGTTTAACACAACAAAATTAAAAATGAGAATGTCATTGTTCCTGAACTATTCATTCCACATTGTGATAGAAAAATCGATCGTTTATATAAATTTCGAAGGCATCTGTATATAAAGCTAAATATCGAGTGTACAGCACAGCATTACGGCAGCTGTCACTGTCGAAATTCCTCCTCCATTAATTGTGTGGGTGCATTCAATAAAAATACGCTGCTATTTTTTCTTCTTCTTATACTAGAAACATTACACAAAATTTATCTGGCCAACTAGATTTGTGTCAGATTTTGTAAGTTAACCTCTAATACTGTCAAATACAATATTTTTATGTTTTACTTATTGTAAGAAGCTTTTTTGGTAGAAAATTTAATTTTAATCATGAATAGATTCAAGCAACATTGTCAATTATGTACAAGTGATAAAAATGTATCGTTCATTATACCTGATCTGGATTCAGATGGCAAACGTTTCGTAGATAAATTGGAAGCAATTATGCCGGAAATTGTAAGAATGAAATAATTTGTTTTGATTGTAATATACATTACTATTATTTTTAAATATTTTTCTTTTTTTTTAGGTAGATTGCAGAATCAAATTACCGAATGTTATTTGCACAGTTTGCGTTGTTCGGTTCAATGATGCTTATAAATTTATAAAACAATGTATCGATTCTCAAATAATATTAAAACAACATTTAAATGAAAAATTTTGTCGATTATGTGCTACTCGTGATAATATAACATTTAGTTTAACTAAAATGGATTCGGATAATGTATTGTTATCATTCAAATTGGAAACCATTGCATCGGAAATTGTAAGTAAAATACTAGCTTTAATCAGATTTTTGAAAAATATGATATGCTTATAAATTGCTAAGTAATCATGTATTTATTGTCTCTTCCGTAAGTTCTGAGAACAGACCATATTAACCTAACCTAGTTTAAAGTACTTTAAGTATTATAAGTTGTAATTTGAATACATCTACATTTAGGTACATTAAATATTACATAAAACAATTACAAATTTTCTGTTCGGATTAGGAACATAGTAAAATATTTTTTTTATAGCAAATAAATCACTAATTATTTTGTTCATTATAATTAAGACTTGCTTTTGACAATACTTATTCTTATAATTAAATATAGTAGTTTTTGAACTAAAATTACATTTAAAACACTTATTATATTACTATCGAATTTTGCATTGTAGGTATAAGTTAAATAAATTATTATTCATTAAAATTAAATAAAAATATATTTGCAATGAAACAATATTAGTTCTAGTTAACTTTCAAATAAAATCTGATTTATTATTATATAAAATGTTAGAAAAAAATTGCTTAATTTGTTCCATTAATTGACACAATTTTTCAGTTCCCCATATAAGTCGGTCGGAAATTAGTGTTTTCTGTTTTGTTTTTATGAGTAAACAACTACGTTAAGAACAGATAATATCAAAACAATTTTTCGCATGTTGATAGATTAGTAAATTTTATTTACTACATTTTGACTAGTTTCCATAGCAACAGACAAATTGATAGTGCTATTAGAGTACAAATGAACATAATGTTTTTTCATATCTTTGCACTTAGATTTCATAGGTATGAACGAATAGGGTCAATTTTCTAAGCCTCTTCTATTTTGGAATTATTAAGGGTCCCACGCACCAACGCGAAAAATTCGTTGCCGCCGCGGATAGTTTCGCAGCGAAATATTTGCAGTAGTTTGTGCTTTGGGAACTTTTGCTAGGAATGTAAATGTTTCCAAAAAAGTCCGTTTGAGTATATACAATGCAGTTGATGTATGGTAGTGAATGTTGGGTTTGGTTGCAAAAGCATAAACGGAAAATGACTGCTGTGGAAATGAGATTTTTACGTGGGGTAGCTGGGTGTAAATAGGAGAGATCGGGTACGAAATAGATTAGTGTATGATGAGTGTGAAATTGTGTGAAAAAAGTTATAGCAAAAGTTGGTGTTAGTCAGTTAAGATGGTTCGGACATATTCAAAAGATTTATTTGAATGATTTTGATGGTATACGTTTGCTTGGACGTCCGATGAGTAGTTGGAGTGGTATGATTGAGTGTTTTGCGTGAGCAAAAGTTTCCAAGTAGTAGGAATAAAAGAGCATGTATGAGAGGAATTATGAATGTGGATGAAGGGAAAGTTGCTTGTTTGGATAGGAATGTTTGGAGGCGACTGATTTCGGGATGATGAAAAGAGTTTGTGCCAAACCCTTTTTGGGTACATGGCGTGATTGTGTATGTATGTATGTATGTATGTTTGTGAACGTGGCGTCAAATGGAATGGAATGATTCACACAGTCGCGATGCGAATTCGCCGTACTAGCGATTTTGCAGCGAATTAATTCGTAGCGAATAAATTTCGTTGAATGCAGCGTTTTTATCGCTGCCGGTGCGCGTATTTCGCTTAATTGTTGATAGGTACTGTTTTTAATAAAACCGGCGTACAAAAATGTCAAAAACTGGAAAATTACTTGAAATTCTTTGAAATTATTTTATTTTATTTTATTTATCGCATGAAGAATATAAAAACGTTCGAAAAACAAGACAAATTATATATTTTTGTAGTTCATTGATTAATATAATAAATTAAGATAAAAAAGTTTTCTTTATTGACCGTAATGCAATTGCAAGCCGTTCTTCAGGGATAATTTGTGTCAAATTTCCGAATATCATCAAAACATACAGTAGTCGTACTAAAATAAATAGAAAAACGCTTATTATCCTTTCTAATTTATCTGATGGACCCACTTCTTTTTTTTTCTGAAAAAGAGTTCATAATTTGATAAAAATATGGTTTTTATCTGGCAAAGAACTAACCAGTTATTTTTCTCTTCTTCCAACATCAAAAACAAAAGTACTTCTTCATCGGATGATGAATACATTAAAAAAAGAAAACACTTGAAAAATTGACTACATTGAATATTCCCGCCAATTTCGATGGCGAAAAAACGCTTAGATATGAAGATACTTGCGAATTCCGCTATCGTGGCGAGCGCGATAAATTCGTCGCCGCTACCGCTGCGAATATTTCGCGTTGGTCTTTGGGTCGCTTTACAATACAAATTTGTCTTTCACTTTATAAAAGGAAACAGTAGCACAGAGATAAGCAACGCCTTCTCATAATGGCCATTACTTATTATATAAATTATAGATTTATGAAGAAATAAATTAAAATATGATCTAACTGTGTCGAAAAGTTAATAAAATGAAATAATTTTCTTAAAACCACAAACAATAATATTTATAAAAGAGCTCATAGGTATATGTATTTCGAATGCTAAGTTTTTATCAACAGTAGCAATAGATAAAGTCATAATCGGTCATGTAAGGTTACACAAATACTCAACGTACCGAGTGGTCAAAGATGACTAATTAACACCGATTACAAATCATGTAAGTTGTAAATGTTAAAACATTTTGTTGTTTTTTTTTTTTTTGCAGTGTAGCCAGTTCATTCAGAATTGGCCAATGGCGTACTCACACATGTAGAAAATGGTGGGGGTACAGGTATATATACCAGATTGCAGGGCAGAAACTGTCATTCAGTCACCAAGCACTGAGGATGTCATCTATGATGTATGGCAAAACGTCTGCAACGAGGATAGATCAACTACGGTACATCAGCCCAAAAAAATTCTATAAATTCAAGATTTAACATTTAAAAATTTCTATCAAAAATAAAGATCCCAAAAAATAAATTATAATAATTAATAAATAATATTTGTTCTGTTTATCATATTTTATATAATATATATTTTATATTTACCAATGTTCTTTATATTGTATAAGAAATTTATTTTTTATATACATGTGTGTGTGTGTAAAAATTTAAATAAAATTATATATTTTTCCTGTTTAATAACGTAATTTTGATTTGATTGACTTTCTTATTGCAGCATTTTGAAACAGCAATTAAAGCAAATTATATTCTTAATTTTTTTTTTATATTCAATTCATTTATTTCTGCTTGTCTGAAGATTATTTTTCCAAAATATTTTTCTCATATAATCTTTATTTAGTTTGTATACATAAATGCAGTGCGGTTTAATACGCTTATAAAATTATATGTGATTTATTAATTATATTAATTTCAAATTTTCAGACTATTTATAAATAGATGTGTAAAATATAGTTAGATTTCTTTAATACTTACTTATGTATGTGTTTAATTATAAATTGTTTACAAACCTATTTGTGATAAAACAGAAAGCATTTTTACCACTTTGAATGCAAGGAAAAAGTGGTATAGCGTTTGGTACGGTGTCCGTAACATTTTCAAAAAAAAATTTGTGTATAGACATTTTTCATATAGCCTCTAGATGACGAATCTAAACTTAGTTTATAAGTGGGAGTATGGATGTGCGTCGTCAGCTCGCTCGGTCGTAAGTCAAAATTTTGTGGCCGCAACTCCTCCTAGACGGTTCAACCGATTTTAATGAAATTTTCAGGATAAATTTGTCTAGTGTCCAAGATGCTCATGTGGTTTTGGTTTTTTCCAGTAATGCCAACTTTCAGAGAAAAAAATTACTAAAGTTTTTAAAAATTTATATTGGCTACATTGTTTATCCTATTTTGATTAAATTTTCAGAAAAGATATCCCTAATGCTTCCATTAATTATATAATTTGATTAATATTTAGTGTTGCCAACTTTCCGAGAAAAAAAAATTACTAAAGTTTTTAAAAATTTATTATGGCCATGTTATTTAACCGAGTTTACTCAAATATTCACAAAAGATTCTCCTAGTATTTATATAATTTATGTAATTTTAACAAAATACAGTGTTGCCAACTATCCGAGAAAAAAATTAGAAAAATTCATTGTGGCTATATCATTTATTCGATTTTGATGAGATTTTCAGAAAAGTTTCTCCTAGTGCCCACATAAATTATAATATTATTAAAATACAGTGTTGCCAACTTTCTGAGAAATGTCAAAGTGGTCTATATATATATATATATATGGGTTAGGGTTTACCCATATACTTCTAATCTTGTTAATTTAAATATTTGACTTTTTTCTTTCAATATATCAATAATTCGATTATTGTCAATATTATTCAGAAGATCCGAGAAGGAAACCATTTGTAAAATCTGGTGTACAAATTTATTAAAATTCCTTAAAATCCTGGTAAAATCATAATAAAATCCATAAAATCATGCGGGTAAAATCATATAAAATCTTTACAATCGCACTTAAAATCATATAAAATCGCTTAAGAATTCGCTTAAAATCATGTGAAATCCTTTTAATTATCCTTAAAATTATGTAAAATCAACGAAAAATTATATAGAATCCTTACAAACTCAAAATACAATGTTGCCAACTTTCGGTGAAAATTTCTTTATTTCTATTTTTTCTTATAATTTATGTGATAATGTCAACGTGGTCTATGTATGGGTTTACCCATATACTTCTAATTTTGTTTATTTATGCATTGTTATAGATTATATAAATTAGTGCTAACTCAAGTAGGTATCTCAGGTGAACAAACATTTTTCAAATTAAACTACGTTTTAAATGTAATTATGATTGCGAAATTGTTTAAATCGGGATAATTTCGACGCTTTCATGCTCATCGTATGCGGAAAGGATATGCAATAAAAAATGTATCTCGTCTAGGATGTTTGAAAGGAGAGTAAATGTTGCTGTTGTAAGGTGCTTTGGGTGCGCTTTGGGGGGTACTTTTGCTAGGAATGGAAATGTTTTCAAAGAAGCCCGTTTGAGTATATACAATGCAGTTTTGGTGTACCTACGTTGATGTATGGTAGTGAATGTTCTGGGTTTGGTTGCAGAAAAGCATAAACGGATAATGACTGCTGTGCGAAATGAGATATTTACGTATGGGGAGTATGTGGTGTAACTATAGGAGAGATCGGGGCTACGAAATACGATTAGTGTATGATGAGTGTGGAATTGCGAAGAAAATGTTGTAGCAAAAGTTGGTGTTAGTTAGTTAAGATGGTTTGGACATATTGAGCGAATGCGTCTAATAAACGTTTGCAGTTAAAAAGATTTATTTGAATGATTTTGATGGTATATGTTTGCCCAATGGATCAGTCCAATGAGTAGTTGGAGTGGGGTATGATTGAGAAAGTGGCTTGCTTGCAGCAAAAGTTTCCAAGTAGTAGAAATAGAAGTGAGCATGCTATGAGAGGAGGAATTATGAATGTGGATGAAGCGAAAGTTGCTTGTGCTGGATGTTTGGATGCGACTGATTTCTCGGGATGATAAAAAGAGTTTGTGCCACACCCTTTTGGGGGTACATAGCGTGATTGTGTATGTATGTATGTAAAAAAAATAATAAAAATTTATTATTATTTAAATTTTTATTTTTCAAAAAAACAACAATTTAAAATAGAAAAAAATTTACAAAGTTTTTCTTTTATAAATAGATATTATTTATACCGTGATGTTATATAAAAAGTGATATTTTAATTACAAAATCTAATCAGTTACCTAATTAATTATACTGCAAGTATTGACTAAATGAAAATCAGGAAAATGATTTTCCCAACGATACAATTAAAGAATTTAAAATAAACAATTTATTCAAACTTTTTTTCAAATTTTGCATTAATTGAAAAATGATTATAAAATGTCAAAATAAAAATATTATAAATTTAATTTTATATTAAAAATGAAAAACAAAATGAAAGCATTATTTTCGATTTTTAATAAACAAAATAAACAATTTTGAATTGAAAAATATTTCATTTCTAAATCAAATCTACACTGTAAAAAAATTTTACAATGAAAATCATTGGACACTTTGTTGCCAACGATAATCATTGAAAATTAAAAAAAAATGGATTTATACAAAATTATTTTTATATGTAAAATTACAATTGAAATATGTAACACATTTTAATATTACATTTGCTAACTAAATTTACATAACTACTTGTAATATTTCCACTCTTTACTGTAATTATTACATTTGTGAATGTCAATATTACATTTATGCGTACATATTTACATTAATAAATGTAACAATTACATTCACTGTTGTAAATATTACATTTATTAATGTAATTATTACATTTACTAATGTCATTATTACATTTATAATTTTTTTACATTTTTATATAAAAATATTTGTATAATTACATAAAATAAGTATTCAAATGTAAAAATACATAAAAATTGTAAAATTCAAATAATATTATAAAATTTCTGTAATATTTACAGATTTTAGAAAATTTACAAAAAAAATGAAAATTACAGTGGAATTCATTGCAAAAATACATAAAAATTGTAAAATACAAATAATATTATAAAATTTCTGTAATATTTACAGATTTTAGTAAATTTACAAAAAAATAAAAATTACAGTGAAATTTATTGTAAAAATACATAAAAATTGTAAAATTCAAATAATATTATAAAATTTCTATGATATTTACAGATTTTAGTAAATTTACAAAAAAAAAAAATTAAAATTACAGTAAAATTTCTTGTAAAAATACATAAAATTTGTAAAATTCAAATAATATTAGAAAATTTTTGTAATATTTAAATTTTAGTAAATTTACAAAAAAAATAAAAATTACAGTGAAATTCACTGTAAAAATACATAAAAATTGTAAAATTCAAATAATATAAAATTTCTGTAATATTTACAGGTTTTAGTATTTAGCAAGAGTGTGGCAGTGACTTCATGATTATGAACTAGCTTTTTCTTCTTCACATTTAGCACACTTCCAATTTCTGTAGACTTTTTTACAAGTTTTTTTAGTCCTTTGACAGAAATTGTTGCCATTGGGAATCGCTCATGAAATCTATTAATAACATGAGCATAAGATGATTTCTCCAGCCCGTAACACTGTATTAGTTAAACACGCTGGTCTAGGGTCAACATATATATCAAGATGGCGAATTCGCATATTATAGATGATTATGTGTCTACAAAAGATGTAGAATATAAATGTGATAAATGTAATAAAAAAGTGAAAAACGGGTACCAGTGCAATGGTTGTGAGCTCATCTTTCATATAAAATGTGCTGGTAACTGTGAAGAAAAGTGGAATTGCTTCAGTTGCGGTGATAAAAGTGCACCTATAAGTGTTCAAGAACTTCGTTATCAAGCCTTGGAACGAACAAATTTGTTATTAATGGGGGAAAATGCTGCATTAAATAAAATGCATAATGAGTTACTTGACAAGTTCACGCTTCTTGTTGAAAAAATAGGTCATTTGGAAAGCAAAATTGATCTGTCAAAAATTAGTGAAGTTCCAAACCAAACTGTAGAATTGTCATCTGCTAATAAAATTAAAGTCGACAATAAATCAACATCAAATGTGAAGATGTCGGCACCGGTATTGAAAAGTAATAGCAAACAAGTTATAGAACGCAAAAATTCATATAAAAACGACGAAAACAATAAAGCAAATATGAACTTGCAAAAGGTAACTGACACAGACATGACTCTAATAACAGAATCAGCTGTTTCAGGCATTGCTGATGATGAAAATGATTTCCAATTTCAGAGAAAACGTAAATCTAAAAGAATTATTGGAATAAATTCCAATACTGACAATATGTTAGCTGTTACAACTAAAAAAGGTTGGCTTCGCATCTCTCGATTAATTGAAAATACGACTGAAGAATCAGTATTAAATTTTTTTTAAAAATCAGTATTAAATACCGAATTTCAATGTTCTAAACTTTCAAAAATTGGAGAACCTGCTTCATTTAAAATAGGTTATCCATTTGAATTACATGACAAAATTAATAATCCAACCTTCTGGCCAAAAGGTGTAGTTATTCGAAGATTTAATTTTTTTCGGACAGCAAAAAGGACAAACAGCAATCGATAGTTAATGTTTCTAGCAATAAAACTAACAGCGACATAAATCAGTTACATACCAAAAATTGTGTCTTTAAACTAACTTCGCCCAACACATTCAAAGAACAGACATTTCATTATGAACAGGACAAGTTTTTACATCTGTACTACCAAAATGTTCGCGGAATTAACACAAAATTAAGATCTGTGTATTGTGGCTTATGTGACTACGAATTTGATATTGTGTGTTTGACCGAAACCTGGTTAAGTGAAAGTGTTACTAGCAGTGAATTTACGCCTCAAGAATACAATGTGTTCCGATGTGATCGACGTTTTGAACACTTGAATCTATCTCGTGGTGGAGGATCATTAATTGCAATTAGAAATGAGTTTCAGTCAACAGCGATCTCATTCGATAACATAACAAATGCTACACCCAACATCGATGTGGTAGGATGTAAATTTACATACTTTTCAAAAACAATTATTGTTATTGTTATATATATTCCCCCAAATGCAAGTTTATTAACCTTTGAAATATTTTTTGATTTATTAACTAATTGTGATATACTCTATAATAACAATGTTGTAATAATTGGAGACTTTAATATTAGTACATTTATAGATACAAATATCAATGACAGTAAATATAAAATAATTAATAATTTTTTTAATTTTGTGAATATGCAACAAATTAATTTTATTGTCAACAGTAACAATAAACTATTAGATTTAATTATAACTAATATTAACAATAATGATTGTAATATATTAAAAAGTGATTTTGAGCTTGTAACAGCGGACACTTATCATCCGCCTATAGAAATGTATATTACGATGTCGAAAGATCACAAATCAAATTTTTCACAGGTTAGCGAAGAAATGAAATTCAATTTTAAGAAAGCTAATTTTAATAATTTATATGCAGATATTTTAAATGCAAATTGGTCTAAAGTGTTAAAATGTAAAAAAGTTGATGATGCATTAACTGTCTTTTATGAAATAATATATGATTGTTTTCGTAAAAACGTACCAACATACAGTACAAATAAGAATAAAAAAAATAAAAAGTATCCATTTTGGTTTAATAAAAAAATAATTAATTTAATCAAAAATAAACATAAACTTAGAAAAAAATATCTTGCTCACAAATGTAATAAATCTAAAGTTGAATTCGTACGTCTACGTAAGTTGATAAAATCTGAAATTGACGTTGCATATAAAAAATATATTCAAAACACAGAAATTAATTTATGTAATGATGTTAAACAGTTTTGGTCATACATTCGAAATAAACGCGGCATAACTAGAATACCGGGTATAGTAAACTATCAAAATGTTATTTATGATAATCCACAGTCTATTGTAAATGTTTTTGGAACATACTTTAGTAGTGTATATAAAAAATCAACAACAAATTATTTATATGTACAGAATGAAAACCAAAATTGTTTATATTCAAACAATGTATTGTCAAATGTAACTGATTCTGATATCGTAAACGCAGCAAAAAAATTGAAAAATAAAACAACAGCTGGTACGGATCAGGTACCATCATTTATAATTAAGGATTGTATTCTTGCATTAAGCTCTCCATTGTGTCATATATTTAATTTAATAATAAAAACATGTGAATTTCCAGTATTGTGGAAAACTGCGAGAGTATGTCCTATTTTGAAAAAAGGTGATGCTGCTAACATCGAAAATTATAGAGGCGTGTCTATTCTTTGTAATTTCTCGAAATTATTCGAAATAATATTGCACACTCACTTGTACAATTCGGTTAAAAACATAATAACTAACGAACAGCATGGTTTTATGGAGAAACGTTCAACGGTTACCAATTTAGCAGTTTTCTCACAATATGTATCAGAAGTACTTGATAGTGGAGGTCAAGTAGACTGTATTTATACAGACATACAAAAAGCTTTTGATCAAATTGATTTTTATGTCTTACTTAATAAGCTTGGTCTCTGCGGTATTCATGAAAATTTAATCAAATTAATAGAATCTTATTTAACAAACAGACATCAATTCATAACTTACAATGGTTATAAATCTAGCTCCTTCACTGTTACTTCCGGGGTCCCTCAAGAATGATTTATGTAATGAATTACAATCTCACACGTTAGTATTTGCTGATGATCTAAAAATATTTAGGCGTGTTGATACAATTACCGATTGTTTGCACTTACAAAATGATCTCGATATTATTAGTAATTGGTGTATTCAAAACAAATTGCAATTAAATGTTAATAAATGCCAAATTTTATCCTACACACGCAAAAAAACGGAGCTAATTTGTGATTATCAAATAAATGAACATATTTTAAACCGCGTCAATACTGCGAAAGATTTGGGTGTTACTTTTGACAAAAAATTCACATTTTACAATCATATAAATAATATAATTAAATCTGCCACAATCGCGTTAGGTTTCATAATTAGAAATTCCAAAGAATTCAATGATATTGACGTGGTTAAAATGTTGTATTACAGTTTTGTACGATCCAAATTGGAATATGGATCATTGATTTGGTTTCCTGTTTATAATCACTTTATATACGAATTAGAATCAGTACAAAGAAAATTTTTGAAATGCATTAGTTTTAGAATGGATAAAGTATATCCACAGCAGGGAGCTGATCTTGATATGTTACTAAGTAGATTTGGCTTTGAATAATTGAATCAGAGACGAATTAAAACTAGTCTAGTTATTTTGTACAAATTGCTGCACAATATGGTGGACTGTCCTAGCTTACTTGAAAAACTCAATTTTTCTGTTCCAAGACTTTCATCTCGTTCTACGCTAATGTTTTATTGTGATTCTTCGAGAACAAATATTTTATATACGGCACCAGTTAACATAATGTGCAGAAATTTTAATAATTATTTAACTGATTTTTTTCACGAAAATCTATATTCATTAATTAATAGCTTAAATAATTAAGTTAGCAAATAATATATTTGTATATGTATTAACAATATTGTAGGTATATAAACAGATTTTTTTATGTATATCTTGTCCTGTAATTGGTGGTAAAACTGTTGGGCAATAAAGTCATTATTATTATTATTATTTTTAACAAAGAAAACAATAACGATCAAGTAATTTGTAAAATACTTAGATAAGCAATCAATTTAATAATAATAATAATATATTTATTTATTATAGCTTGCGCTAATATAGAGTACATTAAAAAAATACAATTAATTATAAAAAATACAAATACAAAAAACTGACATTCTTATCTATAAACCAATATTGAATACTACATAAACATATATACAAGAAATATATATTCTTAATTAAAATAAATTATTAAATTATTAAATTAAATTAAATTATATAATTATTATAATTATATATAATTATTATATTTCAAAGAAACATTTAAAGATTTTGATGTTTATCTAAGCAGATTTAATGAAAGTTAGCCGATCTTTTTGAAATTTTCCATAGTCATAATTTCAAATTCTGAACAACTTTTCTTAAGAACATTATGCCGTATTATTGACTAAAAAGGCACTTTACCTGAACATAAAATAGTTTTTTACATTTTTCATAGCCGCCTTGATTTTTAGAAAACTAAAACTGTGCTTAAAATTGGTTTTAAACAAAGCAGGGCGGGATCCCAAAACATGAAAATAAAATTCTTAAATTTTTTGCCGATTACACCAATAGTGAACTCAATCCGGGGACACACTGTATATAGTTCAGTGCCTAGCCTGATATTCATTTTTTTTTTTAATATTTATTACTACGATTTTAAATTACAAACATAATAAATAAATTATTACTAATAATAATTATTATCTAATTTATGTTAAATAAATAGATTTTATGTTTTATAATAAATAGACTTCACAGAAAATTTTAATCGATCATAATCATCATTATGAATATTTAATTAGGAACATTTTTGTCATTTTATTTTTTTGCAATTTTTTTTTAATTATTATCTGTAAATACGATACCTTCTCTCCATACTATTCCTATTCTACTATGAGCACAAAAACCGCCGCCTATATAACAATCCCCATTTTCCAAAATAAAACTTTCATCAACAGAACAAAAGTTTGGATTCGGAATTTCAATTATTTGCTTCCTTACTGTCCCCCATATACATTTTTATATAATATATTTTATTAAACATAATAATATAACATTTTACATAATTATATAGAAACAAATGAATCAATCAAAGCTTACTTTAAAAAGTAATAGAAATTATATGAATTGTAAAACGATGTAAATATGTTAAAGTACTGGTATTTGAATAATATTTTAAATGTTTAGATATTTTTTTTTTGTATTTATGTTGTATTTATGTAAATATGTAAGTAACAGGAATCAAGAAATTTCTTTTGATAAAAAGAAATTTCTTGATTCCTGTTACTTACCTCTTCGGAGCAAAAGTACAAAATAATCTTGGGTGACTCTGGTGACACAAAACCTTACATCATGTAGAAATAAATTTTAAATCGCAATTATTTAATATTTCGACCAAACTTGCTGTTATTTCAACTAATAAGCAATTTTATTTATAAATCAACTTTTATGTGACCAATATAGAAATATGAATTAAAAAAATTACTAACAAATGGCGTTACTGATATTAAATCTAAAAATTATAACAAAAAACATCAAAAATAATTTAGTAAAAAATAAATAAATTTTAAAGTATATCAAATGTTAAAATGTCAAAGTTTGTGAAACTTTGAAATATATCTCAAATAATAGTGCTTTTACAAAGATGTATTAATTTGAATTACAAGGCAAACAAATAAAATAATACTTGTATAATATATTTATTTATATATAAAATATAAAGTTTTTTAATATACACGTCAAACTAATTAAATGGAAATTAAACAATATAAAATTAACAAATTTATGTCTTCGAATATGTTTTATTAACGATTCATTTCGAGTAAACGTTTTCTTACAAGTTGTACACTGAAATGGTTATTCGGATATATGTTGTATCCGAATATGTCTTTTTAAATTATGTTTTTGAGTAAGTGTTTTCTTACAAGTTTGACAGTGAAATGGGTTATCTCCTGAATGTGTCCGAATATGTCTAGTTAAATCTCCTTTTCTAGTAAATGATTTCTTACAAGTTTGACAGTGAAATGGTTTTTCGCCTGAATGTGTCTGAATATGTGTTGTTAAACTAAATTTATGAGCAAATGTTTTCTTACAAGTTTGACAGTGAAATGGTTTTTCGCCTGAATGTGTCCGAAGATGTCTTGTTAAACTATGTTTTTGAGTAAATGATTTCTTACAAGTTTGACAGTGAAATGGTTTTTCGCCTGAATGTGTCCGAAGATGTGTTGTTAAATTAATTTTTTGAGCAAATGATTTTTTACAAGTTTGACAGTGAAATGGTTTTTCGCCTGTATGTATCCGAATATGTCTTTTTAAATCTGTTTTTTTAGTAAAATTTTTATTGCATATTTTACATGGATAAGGTTTTTCACCTGTATGTGAACGGATATGTATTGTTAATTCAGTAAGTGTATGAAAACCTTTACCACATAGTTTACATTCGTGACGTTTTTTATCTTTACAAATTTGTCTTGTTAATGTTGATTGATTTTGATGAGTTTTCTTATTACCCGTTTTGGTTTTATGCGGCGCTTTAATTGCGAGTGTTCGAATATTCACTTTTACATTTGTACTGTCTTTCAATGTTCTATTAACAGCAATATCTTCTAAGTTGTCAACATCGTTTTTCACATGTTTGTCGGTTCTGGAATTTTCTAAATAAATCGCATCGTGTGTTTCATTGGCTTGTTTTTCGATTATATTATTTTGGAAATCGCTAAGAAATTTGTTCGTATTGTCGCAAAAACGTTTTAATATAACATCATATTTCACTTGCAATTTATTTGCCAAACTGTAATCAATAGAATGAAACCCGTAAAATTCATTTTGCTCTATAGTGGTAGGTAAATCTGTAAGAGAACTTTTAATCTCGTGTTTTTCTATTGTAATTTCATCTTCGTATTTTACTATGGTAGATTCATAATCATTAATATTAGTTTCACAAAGACGTTGTTCCTCAATCGTTTCATTTTTAAAATCAATTGTGTATTCTTTTACGCTTGCGGTTGTTTGTATATTAACTGAGTTGTTGCAACCTTCAGTGATAATTTCCGTTTTATCATTTGGAAGAAAATGATTCGTGTCTATTTCTTCTACTTTAATTTTATCTTCAAAATTTACTTGAGAACTGAAATCAATTGAATTATTTTTGCAAACATCACTTTGCTCTGTAATGGTGGGTAAATCTGTAAGACAACTTTCAATCTCGTGTTTTTCTATTGTAATTTCATCTTCGTATTTTACTTCGGTAGATTTGTAATCATTAATATTAGTTTCACAAAGACGTTCTTCAATCGTTTCATTTTTAAAATCAATTAAACATTCTACTTCATTTTTTACACTTGTGGTAGTTTGTATATCAATTGAATTGTTGCAACCTTCACTGATGATTTCATTTGGAACAAACTGATTCATATCTATACCTTCCACTTTAAGTTTATCTTCAAAATTTACTTGAGTAAATCCGGAACCATCAGTATCCTCAATAATGTTTTCTTGTTCTACAGAATCCGATTTATAAACATATTCTGTATGTAAAAGATTGGATATTTTCACAGCATTTTCCGATATATTATCATAATTGATTATATTGTTCACTACAATTTTCAAATTTGTGCATTGTTTTATATTTTGTCCATTTTGTAATTGTTCTAAATATTGATTTAGAATTTCTTGTGAATGAAAGCATTTCTTTATAAATATGTAGGCTTGATTCAATTGAACAATACATGTTTTACATATGCTATTTGGTAAACTGCTATTTACGTTTAGCTGAAAAAACATTTAAATATAAAATAAGAGAATTAAATTTGTAATTATTGTACTTACAAGTTCTGGTGCAATTAGATTTAATTTGTCCAATAAAATTATGTTATCTGAATCGAAATTATTCAACGTTGATGCGAGATCTTTATCAGTCGTGCATAAACGACAAAGTTTTCCAAATATTAACATTTTTATGTTATTATTATATGAACTGTGTAGTTTTATATAAGTTTATATAGTTTTTACACAAATATTTTAATATAATATACTAGTAGTAAACCGGTAATCATGGGATAATAACGAGGTTAGATAATTTTGTCGCATGCAGTAAACAGAAATTGAGTCAGAACATTTCACTGCCAACTTTACAAAAATAAATTCAGTATTAATGATGTTGGTACATACACTATGCGTCTAAATTAAATTATAATATAATTCTTATTTTAAAAATGCTTCAAAAATTCAAACATTATGAAAAATATAAACTATAGGCTATAAAATAATTAGTCTTTGCTACAAGTTTTATATTCAGAGTACAGTGAACTTAGCAATGCTATACGGAATGCAGTATGCGCAACATTAGTTGTGCAGTAAACTGTTGACAGCTCTAGTTGCAAATTTAGTAACTACGACGCAGTAGTATCCAAACTTTTTTTGTGAAACAGTACAAAAATAATTATTTATATATGATTGCAAAATTGATAAAATTTTTCTTAAATATATTTGTGTAATATTCCTTAATGATTCGATTAGTGGTATTTAATTATTAAAAAGATACTTAAAATAGTAGTATTTATTTATTGATAAATTTTATGTAATATTTTTTCTAGTATAAGAAAAAGAAGAATTAAGGACAGCGTATTTTGTTGAACGCACACAAAGAATCGTCTTTGCCCAGAAAAGTAAGAAATTTCAAAAGTGACAGCTGCGATAATGCTGCGTTTGCACACTCAGTATTTAGCTATAAATACATAAACAATCTATTTTGCTATCACAATATGGAATGAATAGTTTAAGAAGAATGACATTTTCACTTTTAATTTTATTGTGTATTAAACTTTAAATAACAGATATGCATTGTATAATTAATATATTATTTTATAATTTAGTAATAATTTTTACTATTTATTTTATATAACAGTAATTAATTTATTTTTATTATTTTATATGTATAAACAGTAATATTATAGCTATTTTATAAATCTAATTGAGTGGATGCCCCCTAATATCACAAATGACGTCACTGGCATCTAACTAGTTGTCCAGTTAAATTTTGCATTATAAATTTTGGCTAATGTTTACTATACGGGTCAAATTTATATTTCCTGGAAATATAAGTTTGTATTTCCATGAAATCTCGTTTAATCAGTAGTTTTAAAAATTTTGATTCTGAAAATAATAAAATATAAATGATATGTAGAATATTATTTTCTAATTTCTATAAAATCAACATGTATTTGAAAATATATAAGTGATTCTTCTTTTTCTTAAACATCAAACATTACAAAAAATTCAGCTGGCCAACTGTATTTCTAACATATTTTTATAAGTTAACCTTGAATAATATCAAATATAATATTTTTATATTTTACTTATAGCAAAGAGCTTTTTTTTTTGGTAGAAAATTTATGTTTAATCATGAAGATCATGAATGGTTTTTTGCAACATTGTCAATTACATACAACTGATAAAAATATATTTTCCACTACTTCTGTGGGTGCGCTCAATAAAAATATTATGCTTTTTATTCTTCTTCCTATACTAGAAATATAACACAAAATTCATCTGGCCTACTGGATTTGTGTCAGATTTTTGTAAGTTAACCTCTAATACTATCAAATACATTATGTTTATGTTTTAATTTTTGTAAGAAGCTTTTTTGGTGGAAAATCTATTTTTAATCATGAGTAGTTTTATGCAACTTTGTAAATTATGTACAAGTGATAAAAATGTATTATTCACTATACTTAATTTGGATTCAGATGGCAAACGTTTTGTGGATAAATTGGAAGCAATTATGCCAGAAATTGTAAGAATAAAATTATTTGTTTTGATTGTAATATACATTATTATTTCTGAATTTTTTACTTTTCTTATTTTAGGTGGATTGCAAGATCAAATTACCGAATGGTATTTGTAAAATTTGCGCTGTTCGATTGAATGATGCTTATAAATTTATCAAACAATGTTTCGATTCTCAAATCATATTAAAACAACATTTAAAGGACGACCGTTGTCGATTATGTGCTGGTGGTGATAATATAACATTTAGTTTAACTATAATGGATACGGATAACATATTGTTATCATACAAATTGGAAACTGTTGCATCGGAAATTGTAAGTAAAATACTATCTTTAATCGGGTCACGAAAAATATTACATGCTTATAAATTGATAAGTAATCATTTATTTATTGTTTCTTCTATAAGTTTTGAGAACAGACATCATTTAACCTAACCAAATTTAGAGTATTTTCATTTTTAATACGTTTGTTGATTTTTTTTAATTGAAATTTATATAAAACAAGTTGTAATTGGAATACATGTACATTTACAATAGAAATAACATAAAACAATTATTTTATTAGGTTTACTTATAATAATTTTATTAATTATTATAATATGTTTTGCTAAACTAAAATTTGTTTCTGCAAGAGTAGTGGGAATAGCTATTATGAGAAAAATGTTGTTGTCTGTGTTCAGGCTTGTAAAAATTTTGTCTTGCATTTTTAATTATGCTCGGGTTATTTTTAATCTTTGTTACTCCATAACCAAGTAACGAACCCACACAGCTTATGATCTCTCAAATAAATCAAATATTAGTTAAATATCATAGTGACTTGATGTTATTAGTAGAAATATGATTCTTTATTAAGCTCCCATTAAAATGTAATATGTAATTTTAATTTATATTTTTAGCTGAAATGTACTGAGAAGTTATCGGATTGTATTTGTTCAATTTGTTATGTTCGATTAAATGAAACGTATAAATTTGTAGAAAATGTTTTAAATCGCAAGAAATTTTAAAGCGATATGCAAAACAACAATCGCAAAATAGTGAAGTTATGAAAAACAAAATTAAAGAAGAGACTATTGATGAAGAATACATTAAACTAGAATTGGAAACTGATAGAAACATTGAAGTTGAAGAAAGTTTAGAATCACAAAATAATACAAATTTTGAGTTTGTTTGTGTGAAAGAAGAAGCTATTAATGAAGAATACACTGGGGATTCGGAAAATGATACAAATATTAAATTTAAGAAAGTTTGAATTCAGAATCTTTCGATTTACATTCAGAATTAATAATTAAGGAAGAATATTCGAATTTTGAGAATAAAACCGATATAAAACGTTGTCAAGCTAATAGAACTTCAAATAAAAATAATATTTTCAGCTCGAAAGAAAATGATGAATCTGTACAGAAAAGTGACTCTCATAAATGTACATTATGCGAGAAAACTTTTACTCGGAATGATAATTTAAAACGACATATTCGCACACATACAAATGAGAAACCTTATAAATGCGAAATATGTGAGGAAACTTTTACTGAAAGTGGAACTTTAAAATCGCATATTCGTATACATACAAATGAGAGACCCTATAAATGCGAAATATGTAAAAAAAGAATTTACGCAAAGTGGACATTTGAAAGTTCATAACCGTTCTCATACAAATGAGAGACCTTATAAATGCGAAATATGTGAGAAAACATTTACTCAAAGCGGAGATTTAAGAAAACATATCCGTTTTCATACAAATGCGACCTTATAAATGCGAAATATGTCAGAAAGCATTTATTCGAAGTGGAGATTTGAAAGTGCACATTCGTACACATACAAATGAGAAACTTTATAAATGCGAGATATGTGAGAGAACTTTTATGTGGAGGTGTTCATTTAAAGAAACATGTCCGGTCTCATGCAAAGAAGAAACCTGATGAATGCCAAATTAAAAACTTTTCCTCAGAGTAGAAATTAAAACCATATTCGTATTCATAATGTTCTTTTGTTTATTAATGATTAATTTTTAAATTTTGTTAAGCCTCATTTAGACTGCTTTTTTGCTAGCGAAATCAGTGTAATGTTTTAGCGCAGAGCTAGTAGTTCTGAACCAAACAACATGTGATCTTATAGGAATATATTTCAAATGCACGGAATAAGTTTCATTAGCAAATTTTGTTTTATCGCAGCCAAAGTTTTAACTAAATTCACTTATGTTTTTAGAACGGCTAATTAGATTTCGCAGATTAGATTAGATTTTTATGAAAGAAATGTCAAATTCTATGTAAATAAGCAGTTTGGAAAATAAAATTAATATTATTTTTAAAACGCGTATTTAATATATTAAAATAACATTCATTTTAGACACATTAGAAGAAAAATTAACGAAAACAAAGTAGATGGCGAATTTGTCTTATAAACCTGTAAAATTATATTTATATCCTATATACTATTCTACATATATGTTCTGTTTAGCATTCGTATTTTTCAAATGATTGTACAGGTATCATCTTGTATAATCATAAATTCTTTGTCAGATATATTTAAACTAAACAACTTAAACTGTCACAAACAAAAACTGTACTGAAGATAAACAAAAATTGTCCTTTATATTTAGTGAAATATTTATTGTTTACGTAATGTAGATTGTGAAAGTATATGAAAAGTATACATTTTTATACATAATACAGAAAAACAAATAACAAAATGTTTTTTACTTAATTATATTAATTAATATACATATATATCATAAGTTAAAAATATTATATATAAAATATTTAAATAATATCAATCAAATAAGTTGTTTTATATTTATAAACTTTATAATAATGCTTAATATTACAAAAATAATAATATAAACATTATTCTACTAATACTCAGTTCTAATATAAATACAGTTATTAAAGTATTGATTTTTAAAATGTGCCATTTTTATATATAATGATGTCGATTTCGTTCTATTGTGAAAGTTATCGATTATGTTAGATTATGTATTTGTATTTTAAAATAATGATATAAGCTTAATTGATTGAACTCTATGATCATACAGCGGTAATTGATTCAATATGTGATTATCTAATAATAAATAAATATTTGAATTACGGATTTTGTGTATAGTTTTATTCATTAATATATTGATAATATTTTTTTGACCTAGTACTTCGTTGCTAATTCCCAAATTGCATTTCCAAATTATTGTTCATCAGCTTTACGTAATGCAATAACCGACGATGCTGCATATATTAACCATCCTTTTTCTTCCTTTCCAATAATTTTGAATTTGCACTACAGTGGTGTACCTCAGTATACGTCTGCTATAGAATACGTCCAATTCGGAATACGTTCTATTTGGGTGAAAAAAATTTTGCTCGGTATACGACTTTTGTACGGTATACGACTTAATTCAATTATTCGCGCTATATATGAACAAGTAATACTATGATATCTATACTATTCACGAATTTATATTGACTTTATTTGGTTTAAAACTATGTAATTTCTGATGTTGAGAGTCCTTGGTTGGTGTACTGCTCTTTTAGTGTACCAGACCTGCGTGGAGTCACAGTCTATAACTTTGTTAAGTTTCTTCTGATATTCATTTTTAAGTAAAATTTTATTATTTTTATTAATCATGAATTGCAAAAAGGCAAACGAAAACCAACAGAAAACTAAATAATTATTTTACCACCCCATTAATATACCATATCAAGAGGAGTTTTTTTTTTTACATAAAAACGGATTAATCTTTTTTACATTATTTCTTATGAGAAATGTTGGTTTGGTATACGTCCTATTCGATATAAGTCCAAACATCAGGAACTGATTAAGGTCGTATACCGAAATTCCACTCTGTTATACTCTTCTAGAACGCCCAAACATATGGACATTTCCATATCTGAAACATAAGTTGTTAAGTGCCATACATAACTATAATTATGTTCCTCTAGTGGTTCAATATAACACTTCGAAAGACAACAGAAATGTAATTTTGGTGGGTACTTTGTTTGTTGTGTCGATTTAAAGAATATATCTCTTTCGTATTCATAAAATACGTGGTATCATAAAATATATGAATATGCCTTTGTTTGTTTTTCTATTGATATCTGTTTACAAGCATTGCTACAAGCAGCTTGCAAGTATTTAGAAAAATACTTTTTAAATCATTTCCAAAGGATAATATTTTATTAATTCATACACAGAGAAAAATAGATTGCTATGCACGTATTGCTAAGATTTTTATAATAGCAACATTTTATTATGCAATAATATCAGTTTTGTCAATATAAAAATATTAGATATTAGGTGCAATTATATATTTATATTAAACTTTATATGTTAAATCAAGCTGTGTGTAACTGGAAAATAGCAAAATAGATATTGATAAAAAATATTAATAATTTTAAATGCTATACATATATATTCATGATAAATATCGAGAATACATTTTAAAACAAACTGGTGCTTCAGATGATACGTATATAATTTGTACTGTAATATAAATTATACCTAATATTTTTTAATACGCGTCACGCGTTCTTGTGCATCATTCGACGTAAACAGAGAGTAAGTAAAATATCTATTAAATACTCAATTAAAATGGCAGCCGAAGAAAGTAAAAACGTTTTAAAACTGTGGAATTTTGATATATTAATTCCAATCTTTAAAGGTATATAATTTTATAAACATAATTTAATTTGTAAATCACGGTCTATTGTGTAATTTTTTTTTGTGCTAAATGATTCAAGCAGATGTGATATGTCAAACATCTGCAATTATTGTCTATATTTTAGAACATTATGTTAGCTGTATAGCTAAAATTATTAGAAGAGAATTAAATCAAAGAAACCATTCCTTTAGTAGGATTAAGAGCCCTAATTCTGGACAATTTTAATAAGCTATGTCTTTATAAACGGAGTTTGAAAAGTACATGTTGCGACAAAATCTACAATACATGTTTTTTATTTTATGTGTAAATATTTTTATTAGTTTTGAAATTTTTATTTACATTAAAAAAACAAACTTGATATACCTACAACAGTTTACTACATGGCGTATACCTACACTACAATAAAATTTAACCAAACATTTTAATTATTTAATTTATACATTAATTTATGTACGATAGATATTAAAATTAAGAATTTGAGAATTTTTATATTCATATTATGTAATAATTTTTTAAAATTTATTGTATCTGTTATAGATATGAGTTTTTATTTTAAATTAAATACAACATAGATTTTTAGTAGAAATGTTTATTGTTCTAAGTTCAACACCTATTTCGAATGGCATATTAAATAAATTAAAAATAATTATCAGTTTCAAAGCTTTTAGTAATAACGTTTAATAATCTTTAATAGTTTAAATGAAAATACATTAGAAAATATTTTAATAATTAGAGGTAATTTTTATTTTTCAAATAATAAAAGCACTTTTTCATAAACAAAAAGGTGGGAATGCGGGTCTTTGCTTTTAATAATTTAAATGAAAATACATTGGAAAATATTTTATTAATTACAGGTAGTTTTCACTTTTTCTAATTATAAATAAATAAAAATCCTGTATATAAAAATTTGTTACGTTAACATATGTTATTTTATTTTTATATAATTAAAACTTATATCAAATTATATAAGTTTCGAATAATAAATTATATTATTATCATATATTATATACTTCCAATTATATTATTATACCTTTAATTAATTAATAATTAATATTAATTATATTATATTATTGTAACAATTTATGTAGTATGCTAATTATAAAAGTAAGAATTGTATGTTCTAAATTATGATAGAAAATAAGTTTTTACATAAAAATATTGAAAAAATTTAAAAATTAATCACTCAGAACTGAACCGAAAACCGAAAAAAACCATTAATTTTGCCGGAACAAAAACCGGAACCAAACCGATATATGTATTTTTTTAATTTAACCCGAACGAAAAATAAAACGGTTCGAAACCCTGTTTGAAATATCATGATTTAAAAATTCGAAAATGAAGGATAGCAACGGGACATTTTTTAAAAACGTAGCAGTTTTATGAAACATGTTTTATAAAAAGAAAGTAAGTTTCATTATGAAAAAATGCATTTTGACTTAATTAAGCATAATATCTTTTTATTTTTGAAAAATTACTCATTAATTATTACTTGGCATCAGTTTATATTTACAAATTTTAACAATCAATCATTAAAAAAAAACAAGATTTCAAAAGTCGCTGCCGCTGTATGATGCATTCCGCTCAAATATTTTCTTTTTGGTCAAATTATTGTTTTTGTTCGAATTTATTAAATAAGCAATAAAATAATTTTATCATTTTCGAAAAGTAATAAGTTAAAAAAATAATCACGTCAGTTATAAAAAATAACTTGCAAAACTATTATTGTTTTAATCTTAGAACTTCAACCATGACATCAGTTCATAAACAAAAAGAAGTACTACGTCATGCATCATGTGCGTATTCAGGCAGTTCCAAATCGTTAGATTTCGATACGTGTCCGGAACTAACACTTGCCTCTCCACAAACTGAACAAATAGATGTTTTCCATTTTGATATGGATCGAGAAATAATTATGGACGAACTTATTACAGTCACACAGTCAACATCAACAGAACCTACGTATGCTAAAAACCTATTTTACAATAAATTAAAATAATAACTCAAGTGTCAATCACAATTTTCTTTGTTTTGTTTAAGTTGTTCGTAATTATGACATCGCAGTTGCCATAATTAGTTGCAATTTACATATGTTTTTAGTTGATTATAAATTGTATTGGTGTATCAATAAGAAAAACTGATATTCGAAATTAAAATTGTTTCTAAAGATGGCATCCGAGATGCCGAAATATTGAACAACTTAAATAAAAACAAAGAAACAATATGTTAATAAAACTAAAATAATTAATAAATATTAATTCTTTCTTAGTAATGTTTGCAATAATTTTTATATTTAAAATACAACATGGTTTGCTTCCGTAGTATTTAACTGACAATCTGAAATTTAATAGTTTTGTGAATAATTATCATGTTAGAAATGCAGATAATTATTTTTATTTTACTAAAAAAAAAATCAAAGAGTAGTATTACTAACAAAATATTTCACAATGGATTACTTGAATAGAATAAATTACCGACATATATTAAATATTTAAAAAATGTAAAACTTTTAAGTTTGAAATAAAAAAAATACTTTAATAAATTTAAGTATGAATTTATCCATGTAACACTTTGTGATTTAAAGGGTTAATAAAAATTTGTAGTTATTTGTAGTGTTACTTTATTTTTAAATGGTTTCTGGTTACCGGTTTCGGCTTTTTATGCCGTCATCAGACCAACTGCAATACAAAATTACTTATTACAATTCTAGTAGATTTTTTTACATATAAATACAATGTAGAAAACAACACAGTGTATAACATTTTATAAAATATGGTATTTAGTTACAAATTTAATTTTTACATAAGTTAAATTTGTAACTAAATACCATATTTTATAAAATGTTATACACTGTGTTGTTTTCTACATTGTATTTATATGTAAAAAAATCTACTAGAATTGTAATAAGTAATTTTGTATTGCAGTTGGTCTGATGACGGCATAAAAAGCCGAAACCGGTAACCAGAAACCATTTAAAAATAAAGTAACACTACAAATAACTACAAATTTTTATTAACCCTTTAAATACTTTAATAAAATTAATAACTTGATAAATAATGTAAATATTATTATAAATTTGTAAATTTCCTGTAGATTTTAAATTTTATAAATATGTATCACAATGTAATTTATTATCCAAAAGCTAAATAAAATTCGATTTTATTTTATTATAATATATCTGGAAAACAAATAATTTGAAATTTATATTTTATAATGTTTGTTATATATTTTTTTGTAAGTGTAACAAAAGGAAAGCTGATCCATTCAGTGAAATTTTGGATGTTGTAAAAAACATTTCTGGTAGTTTGTTTGTTGCAAAAATAAAATGTTTGTCCAATATGTGGAGGAATCTCTAAATGAGATGAATGAGGAGCGGACAAAGCAAGTCCCGATAGAAATTGTTGACTTAATAGAAAGTTAATATATAATAAAACTAATAAAAATAATAGTATAAGTTTTTATAATTTATTTTTCACACACGCGAAAGCACCACTTCCGTCATTACGTCAAGCTTAATTTTATGTACAAAGAATGATTATAATAATTGCTTGCTTTTTAATCTACCTAGTACTAAATCACCTGAAATATAGAATATAATAAAATGCTCTCATACATAATGAATAGTAAACAATTCAAATAAATAGTAGAGAAATTTTTTTTTATTTTTATTCTCCAATTCAACAGATCTACGGCTCTAATTCTAACTTCAGTTTTAAAAGAATTTTTTGTCAAATATACTTTTAACGTTTTTTTAAAATTACTTATTAACAATTTAATTTACAGTTTATTTAGATTTTATAGTATCACATATAATAAAAAAAATTAAAACTGGAAAAATTGTTTATATTTGATGGAAGATACCGAAACATTAATTTTAAAATAGAAATTAGTGTCCCAAGTAAGGCGTTGGCGTTGTATTTACGATCGATGTTGTGTCTCTGGTAGGCGGTCGGCGTTGAGTCCACAGTCAGCATATATATTCTATAATAAACATGGAAATGACATTACAGAAAATATAGGTGAATTGTAAAAATGACACATATTAAAATTAAATATAATTTTTTATTTAAATTTAAGTTAAAAGACGATTTAATAAATTACTTTTTGCGAAAATGTTTGTAATGATATCTTTATAATCTAATTTTTCCAAAATATCCTTCTCGTATGACATGAGCATGAAAGCTACTTGAAATTATCCTGATTTCGTTCTCATGATACTTGAGTGGAAGATAATATTGGCATTAATTTATAAGCAATGAATAAATTAGCGTATGTCAGTGTGCGGAGATTAAATTTTTGTAAAACTGAAAACACCAAACAATGCAATTTCTACAAATATTACTAGAGTTTGTTACATTGATTTCATCTTCTTCTCCGGTTTCAGTTTGTCCGTCATCGGATTAATTCGGAAGTTTTATTGGGCATATACCAGTATTGATTTTGGGAAAGTTATTAGGATCTAACCAATAAACGTCATTTATATATATCGTCATTCAATACATATCGTTGTTCTTAAATTTTTGTAAAACTTAATTTTTTGACAATCGCCGGTCAAGGCCCATTATGATAACGGCCCACCGGGAAAAGCCCGGTGCCCCAGTGGGCCAGTCTAACCCTGTCTGTATCTGCGCAAGTAAACTGGGCACAGATTTCAGGTAGCCTTAATCTGCACATACAAATTGGGCACAACTAACCCCTATAATCCCCTTCACTGCACAGTTACTAATCCTTTCGTACCTACACGAATCACGAAGGGTGTATATATTTTGCTTTGAAATAAATATTCATTACTGTTGATTTGATTCTTTTGACGTTAAGATCAAAGAAATTGTATTTTATTTAATGATGGAAGTGAAGTGTATGTTGAGCGAAAGAGATCAAGAAAATTCCCAAACTTAACGTACCTGGATGCTACAAACTACAAGATGAATTGCATAAAAGCGAGAGAAAAAAGTTACATAAGCGCAATCAAAATATTAGGTTAGCTTAGGGTAGGTTAGGTTAAGGTTGTTTAATAATGTTATTCAATATAATCATGATGTGCTTAATTATATTTTAGAAATGAAAAAAAAAAAAACGTGGACAATATGATAAGTAAAATTAATTTTGTTAAATTGATATGTTTTTATTTTGTTTAGAAAAATTATGCTGTATTATTTCGATTCTTGTATATAAGTAAGTATTTATACATACTATATTTTGTAAATATATTTGCACACAATTTTATATAATTAGCATTTAAATTATATTGATGCAACTTGGAAAATACGAAAATATTTATATTAAATAAACAGAAATGTCTATTTTGTGTAGCAAATACAAATTTTACAAAAAATAAAAATTACGATTGTGCAGGTTCAATTTGATAAAAATTATTGTTTAAATTTAATTGAAAAATGTGAACTATTTTGGTGTAATGCTATTTTTCCTATGTTGTTGAAAAGTTATGTTTCATTTTTTTGTATGTAAAAAAAAGTTAAATTAATTTTCGTTATAAATGAATTAAAGTTATGGCTACAAATAAAACATATTCACGTATTAAATAAGCCAATAATAAGTTACATAAAAATAAATATTATATATATATATATATATATATATATATATATATATATATATATATATATATATATATATATAATCGATCGAGAAAACTATATTTAAAAATTTGTATTAAAATTTTACAAGAACGACAAATATATACGTCTGTACAAATAGACGAGCACATAAATTCTATCTTCTACTACATAGTGTGAGAACGCGATAATTTCTCATAAAGAAATATGTTAAGTGTGTAACGTAATGCCGCGGGCGGTAACATTATACATATAATTCCTCCCGCGCTAGGTGAAACTATCTCTTATTGTATATTTTAATTTTTTCCCTATCATACTTCTTTTTACAAATTTTAATTATTCTAATAAAAATACAAATTAGTATAATTATTACTAATATTACAATAACAATATTATTAGCATGCGAATAAGAATGTTTTAATTCTCCTAAATGAATTTTCTTAACAGTTTTATTTAGTATTTTACTAGGTACCATTTACATCAAACTTAAATTTTATAATGTTGTCATATGATTTTCGAAATATAATTTTATTTATTTTGTTTGATATTACTAGTGAAAGTGAGTTTTTCATTTTCTAGCGATGTTAGATCTTTAAAAAAATAAAACTTACATAGTTTTTTTTATGCTCTTTCCGAATTTGCAATAAAAAAAAATAGGTGTTTCATTTCGAGATATTCTGCTGAAATGCCTAAAATTGAACACCCAGTACTAACTCTTATGATATGCTTGAAGAAAAACATTTTATTCATATTATTAAATAAAGTTAAAACAATTGGTAAACACATATTACATTATAATATTGATTTATTTATTAATTTGAATATTATTATAAATAATATAAATATAATTTACATATTTAATAATAAAATTAATATAAATTGAAAAAATATATAAAATAATTTGAGTAAATGCCGTCATCGTTACAGTAGAAAATATATCAACAAACTGTTATCTTCTTGTCACAATGAAGACTGAAAATTTCAATTTGTATTAGGAACGCATAAAAAAGGTTTATTGTCATTTCATAGTGTGTTATAAATTTTCAAATACATGTTGATTTTTATAGAAATTAAAAAACATTATTGTACATAATGTCTAATTCAGACTGCCGTTTTAGTTTTACGCACAAACACAAGAGTTTGACCAATCCAAACACATGGTGTAAAAAACTAAAAATATGTCAAGTGTTTGGATTGGCCAAATTCTTGTACTTCTGTGTAAAACTAAAACGGCAGTCTGAATAAGACTTAATATTTTAATTAAGTTTAAAATAATAATCATGTAAAACCAGATACTGACAAATTGTATTAAAAATTAAACTTTATTCAGACTGCCAAAACAGTTTTACGATTTAGTTTCAGTTTCATGATTTAGCACAGCGCAAAAATTTGACCGTTCAAATTGCCTGTATGTCTAAATGAATTTTCAGTTACGCCTGCGCAGTGATAACAATTTAAATGCTGTTAAAATCATTTCTGATTTTTCTATTTACGTTGTATATATGCTAAACAGTTATTGGTTATCTTTAGTAGCGTATCTTTTTTTGTGTCAGTTTAAGTTGTTTTGTTGTGTTAAATATTTATTAAAAATAATTTATGATTATACAAAATAAGACTTGTATAAATATTTGGAAAAATTTAGAATGGTATAAGACAGAAATAAAATTTTACAAATTGATAAGATGAAATTACCATCTTCTTGGTTTTCGCTAATTTTTCTTCCGATGTGTCTAAAATAAATGTTATTTTTAGTACATTTAATACGCGACTTCAAGATAATATTAATTTTATGTTCCAAACTGCTTATTTACATATTATAAATTTGAAGTTTCTTACATAAAAACTGATATACATCGCTATCTCATGTTACTGCGAAATCTTATTGTTCTGTCTTAAATCATAAGTGAATTTTAGTTAAGAAATCTTGGTTAGGTCAGACTTTGGCTGCGATAAAACAAAATTTGCTAATGAATTTTACATTTTTTTCAATTTGCAATGTATTTCTATAAGCTCACATGTAGTTTAGTTCAGAACTACTAGGTCTGCGCTAAAACATAACACTGATTTCACTAGGGAAAGAGCAATCTGAATAAGGCTTAACAATATTTAAATTAATCATTAATAAAAATTAAATCGCTACAATATAAATACGAATATGTTTCTTTTAAATTTCTACTCTGAGGAAAAGTTTTCCATTTCGCATTCATCGGGTTTCTCCTTTGCATGAGAACGGATATGCCTCTTTAAAATGCCACTCTTAAAAAAAGCTTTCTCACACATTTTACATTTATAAGGTCTTTCCAATGTATGAGTACGAAAATGCTTTGTTAAATCACAACTTTGAGTAAATTGTTTTTCACATATTTTGCACTTATAAAATTGCTCTTTTGTATGAAAACGGATATGTCTTTTTAAGGTTCTATTTACAGTAAAAGTTTTCTGACATATTTCACATTTATAAGGTTTCTCCTTTGTATGAGTACGGATATGTTGTCTTAAGTTTCCACTTTGAGTAAAAGTTTTCTCACAAATTTTGCATTTATAAGGTCTCTCATTAGTATGAGAACGGATATGTCTTCTTAAATCTCCACTTTGAGTAAATTGTTTTTCACATATTTCACATTTATAAGGTTTCTCCTTTGTTTGAGAACGGATATGTACTTTTAAGTGTCCCCTTACAGTACAAGTTTTATCACATATTTCGCATTTATAAGGTCTCTCTTTTGTATGAATACGAATATGATTTTTTAAATATCCACTTCGAGTAAATTGTTTTTCACATATTTCGCATTTATAAGGTCTCTCATTTGTATGAGAACGGATATGCCTTTTTAAATTTTCATATTGAGTAAAAGTTTTCTCACATATTTCGCATTTATAAGGTCTCTCATTTGTATGAGAACGGATATGCCTTTTTAAATTTTCATATTGCGTAAAAGTTTTCTCACATATTTCGCATTTATAAGGTCTCTCATTTGTATGAGAACGGATATGCCTTCTTAAGTTTGCACTTTCACTAAAAGTTTTCTCACATATTTCGCATTTATAAGGTCTCTCATTTGTATGAGTATGAAAATGCCTTGTTAAATGTCCACTTTGAGTAAATTGTTTTTCACATATTTCGCATTTATAAGGTCTCTCATTTGTATGAGAACGAATATGTTTTTTTAAGGTTCCATTTGCAGTAAAAGTTTTCCGACATATTTCACATTTATAAGGCTTCTTCTTTGTATGAGAACGGACATGTTTCCTTAATTTTCCACTATCAGTAAAAGTTTTCTCACATAATGTACATTTATGAGATTTTCTTTTCTTTACAGATTCATCATTTTCTTTCTGACTGAAAATATTATTTTTCTTCGAATCTCTACTAGCTTGACAACGTTTTATATTGGTTTCATTCTCAAAATTAGAATATTCTTCCTTAATTATTAATTCTGAATGTAAATCCAAAGATTCTGAATTAAAACTTTCTTCAAATTTAATATTTGTATCATTTTCCAAATCCAGTTCAATGTTCTCTTCTTTAATAGCTTCTTCTTTCATACAAGCAGTATCAAAATTTGTATTATTTTGTTGTTCTAAACTATCTTCAATTTTAATGTTTATATCAGTTTCCAAATCTAGTTTAATGTATTCAACATCAATATTCTCTTCTTTAATTTCGCTTTCATTTTTAATTTCGTTTTTCATAACATCACTATTTTGCGATTGTTGTTTTGCAATTCGCTTTAAAATTTCTTGCGATTTAAAACATTTTTCTACAAATTTATACGTTTCATTTAACCGAACAGAACAAAATGAGCAAATACAATTCGATAACTTCTCAGTACATTCCAGCTAAAATATAAATTAAAATTATATATTACAATTAATAAAAATCTCCGGATTAAAGGGATCTCAATAAAGAAATATATTTCTACTAATAACACCTAGTCCCTATGACATTTTACTAATATTTGATTTATTTGTGAGATCTAAATCCTACTACAAGATGTGTGAATACAAGACGAAATTTTTACCAACCTGGAAACAGACAACAATATTTTTTCTCATAATAGCTATTCCCAACTACTCTTGCAGAAACAAATTTCAGTTTAGCAAAAACATATTATAATAATTAATAAACTTATTATAAGTAAACCTAATAAAATAATAATTGTTTCATGTAATTTTTATTGTAAATGTACATATATTCAAATTAAAACTTATTTTATACAGTGTGTTGACCGCGACCCCGGAACATAGGACTTTAACATGTAAAATCATACTTTCTTAATTTCCTGCTTTCCTAATTATTTTAGGTTAAAAAGCTTCAAATAAGAGTTGTAGACCATAAGATTCTACATCAGAATCAATAAAAAGAATTAATTTTACATGTCTTATAACGGCAGAAATTAATATGAAAATATTAAAAATTAGCTCAAAAATCGGGTTAGCCTTGGAAATGAAACAAAATTGTAAACAAAAAATTGACGATTTATCTGTCAGAAGAATATTATTTTTCTTGTTTCATGAGTTTATTGCCAGTAATTATTTATTAGTGTTCAATTTATAAAGTTAATTATTAGAAAAATGATGGACAATTACGAGTACACAATTAGTGAAAGAAATGAATTTCCTAGGTTGTATTATGGTGGTAATAGTTTAAGATAAGTGCGAGATTTATTTGCGGGTTCGTATCCTCACAATCCAATTCTTTCAATTCACACAATTCAAAGAGTTATTAATAATAAAATTAAATATGGATCAGTGTTCCATCCATGCCACAGTTGCATTAAAAAACATGTTGCCACAGTTGCATTAAAAAACATGTTGCACCAGAAGAAGAAATTGAGATTGATGATAACGTTAATGAAATAAATGTTCTAGCTTCGGTATCGAATAATCCTAGTGTGAGTACAAGAGAAATTGCATCGGGATTAGGAATACATCACACCACGGCCTTCAAAATATTAAAAAAACATAAATACAAATCTTTTAAATATTCTCGCCATCAAGAAATTTTTGAACATGATAGAGTTACCGCACGATATTTTGCAAAACGATAATGGAAAAGACGAATGCTGACAGAAATTTTATCAAAAATATTTGCTTTTCTGATGAATCCATATTTAGCATTAATGGAGAACCAAATGCTCAAAATTATCGTAGTTGGCACAAAGAAAATCAACATTTAATTTTAAATAACCATTCTCAATATCGCGAAAGTGTGAATGTTTGGATTGGAATGTTAGGTTCCAATATTATAGGACTTTTTTTATTGATGGCACACTAAATTCCCAGAAATATTTGGAGTTACTCGAGACAGAGATTGGGCCTGCTCTGGATAATGTTGCAGGGGAAATACGATTTGGTTTTAGTAGGATGGCTGTCCTGCTCATTCTCCAAATGAAATTAAAACATTTTTAAACCAATGTTTCCCAAATTGCTGGATAGGACGCGATGGTCCAGTAAACTGGCCAGATCTATCTCCGGATTTGTCCCCAAATGATGATAATATCTACAAAGGCTAGACATGCAAATGCAGGCTCTTTGAAACGAAAAATTGTGGAAGAATGCAGAAAAATTACAAACCGACAATTAATAAATATGCAACGCAATTTTTATGATAGACTTGGGTTCTGTTTGACAAACAATGGATATTTATTTGAGCACTTAATTTAAGATAATTCTGATTTATTTTCTTTTAAATTTAAAATCCAAAAAAATCTAATGTTATTGATAATAACAAAAAAACAACGGTCCTTTTCAGGACCACAAACAATTTTAGAATAATAATTTTTATAGTCAATTATGCAATTTATCATAATAATTAACAATAAATACAATTTTCATTTCCAATTGTTTACAATTTTGTTTCATTTCCAAGGCTAACCCGATTTTTGAGCTAATTTTTAATATTTTCATATTAATTTCTGCCGTTATAGGGTATGTAAAATTAAATCTGTTTATTGATTCTGATGTAGAATTTTATGCTCTACAACTCCTTTTTGAAGCTTTTTTACCTAAAATAATTAGGGAAGCAGGAAATTAAGAAAGTATGATTTTACATGTTAAAGTCCTATGTTCCAGGGTCGCGACCAACACACTGTATAACTCTTTAGTCAGATCGCAACTCGAATTTTCTTCCACATTCTGGAATCCGCAATATAAACATCAAATTAATACATTAGAATCACTTCAAAAAAAGATTTACTTATTTGTTATCTATTAAATTCAACACTAGGTTTGCTAATTACGATTCAGCACTTCTCACTTTACAAATGTTAACATTAGAAAATAGAAGAGTATTAACTGATATGCTAACCTTGATCAAAATTCTTAATTATAATTTAGATTCATCTAAATTTCTACATTTACTTAATTTCAATGTACCGTTAAAAACAACTAGAACTAATCAATTATTTTATCTTAATACATTTCATAATAATTACTGTAAAAACTCAACATTCAATAGACTAATGTTTATTTATAATTTGCACTTTAGTGAAAGAGATATTTTTAATATGAAATTTAATACATATATTTAAAAGTAAACTTATGAATTTATTGTTAAACAAAGAATATCAACAACTAGGCTATTATTGAACTTTATATTATTAAATCATGTATTTTATATAAGTAATTACTGTTTTTATTTTGCATCTAGTTATTTGAAAAACCGTGTTATTATGCTATATTTATAATATGTAATAATTGTAAATCTGTAATTGGCTTAGGCCGTTGTTTCACTTAATAATAAATAAATAAAGGGGCTCTCCTTTGTATGAGAATGGGTACGCCTTTCTAAACTTCTACTTTTAATAAAAGTTTTCTCACATATTTCACATTTATAAGGTTTCTCATTTGGATGAGAACGGATATGTCTTCTTAAATCTCCACTTTGAGTAAATTGTTTTTCACATATTTCGCATTTATAAGGTCTCTCCTTTGTATGAGAACGGATATGCGGCTTTATATGTTTATTCCTAATAAAAATTTTCTCACATATTTCGCATTTATAAGGTCTCTCATTTGTATGTGTACGAATATGCCTTTTTAATTTTTCATTTTGAGTAAAGGTTTACTCACATAATATACATTTATAGGATTTTCTATTCATTACAGATTCAGCATTTTCATTCGAATTTCTACTAGCTTGACAACGTTTTATATCAGTTTAATTTTCAAAATCAGAATATTCTCCCTTAATTTTAATTCTGAATGTAAATCTAAAGATTCTTGTTTTAAACTCACTTCAGATTTAATATTGGTATCATTTTCCAAATCTACTTCGATGTTCTGTTCATTAATAGCTTCTTTTTCCATACAAACTGCACCAAAATTTTGTGATTCTAAACTTTCTTCAACTTTAATCTTTTCATCCGTTTCCAAATCTAGTTTTATGTATTCTTCATCAATATTCTTTTCTTTAATTTTGCTTTCATTTTTAATTTCTTTTTTCGTAACTTCACTATTTTGCGATTGTTGTTCTGCATATCGCTTTAAATTTCTTGCGATTTAAAACATTTTTCTACAAATTTATATGTTTCGTTTAATCGAACAGAGAAAATTGAGCAAATACAATCCGATAACTTCTCTGTACATTCCAGCTAAAAATATAAATTAAAATTAGATATTACATATAATAAAAAATCTCCCGTTTAAAGGGACGTTAATAAAGAAATATATTTCTACTAATAAGAATAAAAATCTCCCTATCATATTTAACTAATATTTTATGTATTTTAGTAATATAAATTCCACTATAAGCTGTATGGGTATATCACTTTGCTATGGAGTAACAAATAGTTAAAAATAACTTGCGGACAATTAAAAATGCAAGTCAAAATTTTTACCAGCCTGAAAACAGCGACAGTTTTCTCACAGTAACTATTCCCCTACTACTCTTACAGAAACAACTTTTGTTTTAGCAAAAAACATATTATAATAATTGATAAGCTTTTTATAAGCATATCTAATAAAATGCATTTAGAACAAGTTAATCTATACATACAAAAGCACATTGTATAAATAGGTATGTTTGTCCGGTTTCGAAATGCAACGTTATAAAGAAGAAATTTAGCACAGAGCCGTATAATACTACCACAATGATGAAAAAATCCAAAAGTAGAAATACGTCTGTGTAAACTGCAGACAAATGCTATCAATAAACGGAACAGATTTTGATGGGACTTTTATTAAAGTTGAGTCGTTTTTCGAGGAAGGTTTTATTATGGAACAACGCAGTGTGAGCTACAGGCAACCGCTGTAAACTATAAAAATTGATTAAAATCTGTTTGCTTGCTTATAAATTGTCATTCATGGAACAGATTTTAATAAAAGATTTTTTAATAGATGAGTCGTTTTTTTAGGAAGGTTTTACTATAGGACTATGCAGCGTGGACCGCAGGCTGCTGTAAACGATGAAATTGACTAAAAACTGTTTTGACTTATAACATAAGATCTACGAAACAGATTTTGATGGGAGTTGTGTCGTAATGCAGGTAATGCAGCTTGAGTCACTTTGTTCGCTTATAACTTAATAGCAACGAAAGAAAATTTTATGGGAGTTTTATTAAAAGTCGTTTTTCAAGATAGATTCTACTATAAGGCAATGCAATGTGAGACGCAGGCGAATGCTGTAGATGACATAAATTGACCAGAAACAGGAATTAAGGTAAAATGGATTTAAAGTAGTGAATCCCATAGTGAAGTACGAACATTATACTAGTTTATACCATAACAGTAAAATTACAGCCACTCTTACAAATACACTTGTCAGTTCCAATTTTTTTGCATACACATATAATTTTTTTCATAGACCTGGTTATAGCTAGTATTTTACTTACAATTTCCGATCCAATGGCTTCCAATTTGCATGAGAATAATACATTATCCGAATCCATTGTAGTTAAACTAAACGTTATATTACTACGACCAACACATAATCGACAACGTTCTTCATTTAAATCGGTTGTATGAATATTATTTGAGAATCGAAACATTGTTTTCTAAATTTATAATCATCATTCAACCAAACAGCGCAAACTGTGCAAATACCATTCGGTAATTGGATCTTGCAATCTACATAAAAAGAAGTAAAAGATTCAGAAATAATAATGTATATTACAATCAAAACAAATTATTTCATTCTTACAATTTCTGGCATAATGCTTCCAATTTATCTACGAAACGTTTGCCATCTGAATCCAGATCAAGTATAGTGAATAATACATTTCCATCACTCGTACATAATTGACAAAGTTGCATAAAACCACTAATGATTAAAAATAAATTTTCTTCCAAACAAGCTTCTTACAATAAGTAAAACATAAAAATATTTTACTTGTTAGTATTAGAGGTTAACTTAGGAAAATATGACAGAAATCCAGTTGGCCAGATGAATTTTGTGTAATATTTCAAGTATAAGAAGAAGAATAAAAAGCATCCTATTTTCGTGGAAAGCACCCACAGAAATAGTGGACAATATATTTTTATCATTTGCACATAAATGACAATGTTGCAAAAAACTATTTATGTTTAAAAATAAATTTTCTACCAAAGAAAGCTTTTTACTTTAAGTAAAATATAATATTTAATAGTGATAGTATTCGAGGTTGACTTACAGAAATATGTTACAAATACAGTTGGCCAGCAAAATTTTGGGTAATGTTTGATGTGTAAGAAAAAGAAGAATTGATTATGTATTTTCAAATACATGTTGATTTTATAGAAATTAGAAAACAATATTCAACAAACAATTAAATTTTGTTATTTTGAGAATCAGAATGATTAAAATAGATTTTATCAAAATATAATGAAAACCCGTATAGTGAACATTAGCTAATATTTGAATACAAAATTTAAGTGATCAACTACTAAGATTACAGTGACGTCATTAGTCAGATATTAGGTGGCGTTTAATTAATTAGATTTATAAAATAGCTATATACTGTTAGTATTACTGCTTATACATATAAAATATTGTAAAAACATTAATTACTGTAATTATAATTATAAGAATATAATTATAATTATAAAATAAATATTAAAAATTATTACTTAATTATAAAATGATATATTAATTATACAATGCATATGTGTTACTTAGAGTTTAGTACAAAACAAAATTAAAAATGAGAATGTCATTATTCCTGAACTATTCATTCCACATTGTGATAGTAAAATAGATTGTTTATGTATGTATAATAGCTAAATATTGAGTGTGCAAACGCACCATTAGCGCAGCGGTTGCTTTCAAAATTTATTACTTTTCTAGGCGCAGACGATATCAATTGGTCCCTCCCCAACATTATTTCTGTGGGTGCGTTCAATAAAATACGTTGTCATTTATTCTTCTTTTTCTTATACTAGAAATATTACATAAAATTCATCAATAAATAAATACTATTATTTTGAGTATTTTTTTAATAATTAAATACTACTAATCATATAATTAAAGAATTTTAAGCAAATATATTTAAGCAACTAAGAAATAATGTAACAAACAAATATATATTATAAACTCTGTACTGTTTTACAAAAAAAGTTTGAGCACCACTGACGTATAGTCACTAGAGACAATTCCTAAAGAAACGTGTCACATGTCAACTGGTTTATTGGTTATTTGTGTATTTAATATTGATATTTACTTATAATAAAACTATATAAACTCTTGAAAATACAAAAAGATAAACATGTTTATGTTTACAAAGATCTGTCGCTTATGTATTACTAACAAAGATATCTCGTCAGCTTTGACCAATTACAATTCACCTAACCTTAGTTTATTCGACAAACTAAATCAAATTGCGCCAGGACTTGTAAGTATTATATTTTAGTATGTAATATTTTATATTAAATTTATATATTTTTAGCTAAAAGTAAATAATAATTTACCGAATGGCATTTGCAACACCTGCGTTCTTCAGTTAAACCAAAGTTACAAATTTCTGCAGAGCTGTTTACGTTCGCAAAAAATTCTAGAAAAGTATTTAGAGCAATTACAAAATGAACCATGTGCAGAACAAAGTGAAAGTTATGAAATTGTAATAAATGCAATAAAATTGGAACAAAATAATGCGATCAACTATATGAATGATATGAATATTGAACAAACTGACGAAGAAATTCATAATGCATTTGCGAATTATGAGGAAGAAGAAAATATTGTTGGTGGTTCCGAATTTATTCACGTAAATTTCGAAGATGATAGTAAAGTAGAAGAAACGGATATTAACAATTATCTTCCAAATGTCAAGACAGAAGTCATTGAAGAATGTTTCGCTGACACTATTGATATAGAAATTGATATGAACGTAAAAAAAGAATTGGAATGTCCGAGTGAAGACGTAATCGCATTACTAACTGATATAAAACAAGAAATTACTGAAGAAAATGTTGGTGAAAATAATATTAACGATGATTATTTTACCGAAGTAGATGTTGAACGCGAAATTAAAACTGAAGAGCAAGAAATGAAAGGTTTTAAATTTTGTGGTTTTAATTCCGCCGAATGTAGATTGGCAAACAATATTAAAATGAAATATAATTTAGAATTGGAATGCTTGCAAGACAATACAATACTTAAGACTGATGTCGAAAATACTGAAATTAACAAACAAACTGCTAATAGTGACGATTGTTTACAACCAGGAACATCTTTTGAGAACAGTCGCAGTTGTGCAGAATCTGTCAGTGATGATCCGAATTTAAAAACAAACAGTCAAACACACACAGAAAAGAAACGGTTCCAATGTAAAATATGTGAAAAAGTTTGGCCAAGTAAATCACAATTGAAAATACATATGCGTACTCATACAAAGGAGAAACCTTTTAAATGTGATATTTGTAATAAAAGTTTCAGTCGAAAGGGCAATTTAAAATCACATATGCGTACTCATACACAGGAGAAACCTTATAAATGTGAAATATGTAATAAAAGTTTTAGTCACAAATGCAGTTTAAAATTACATATGCGTACTCATACACAGGAGAAACCTTATAAATGTGAAATTTGTAATAAAAGTTTTAGTCAAAAGGTCAATTTAAAATCACATATGCGTACTCATACACAGGAGAAACCTTATAAATGTGAAATTTGTAATAAAAGTTTTAGTCAAAAGGTCCATTTAAAATCACATATGCGTACTCATACACAGGAGAAACCTTATAAATATGAAATTTGTAATAAAAGTTTTAATCGAAAGGACAGTTTAAAATAACATATGCGTACTCATACACATTAGAAACCTTATAAATGTGAAATTTGTAATATAAGTTTGAATCATAATTGCAATTTAAAATTACATATGCGTACACATTGACAAAAGAAATTTTTAACGTGAAATTTGCAATTAAAACTTTTACTAACAGTAGCAACTTAAAACAACATTTTTATACACACATCTAAGAATAAATCTATTATATTTTTATGTTCTATGTTAAAATTATTATGACAAAAATAAAATTGTATTTGCCAATAACTAATAAAATGTATTAGAGAATATAAATATTAGTAAAAAATTTATAGTAAAATGTTTATAAGTTTATTATTTCTTGAAGTTTTTGTTTTATGTGTTGTATTCCTACTTAAATATATGTACTTAACACTAAAAATTACAAAAAATATTTCTGCTTTTTAGAATACAGCTAGAGTTGACACATAAAACCAGTCTGGTTGAAACAATGCTCGTTTTTCTTCTAATTTTAGCCCCAGTGGTTTTTTATTGAAAATATTCAAAAATCATGTTCATTTAAGAAATATTGTCAAAAAGTATTATTATTAAATAAAAATTAAGCATTATATATAAATATCAGTTTATATTCATGCACTTTTATAAACATATCACAAAATAATTAAAAAAAAAAAAATTAATTATGTCTGGTCTAAAGATAAATAATTATATCTTTTATCAACAGCACTCTAATAGCACTGTGAATTGTTTAGTAAATTCAATTTACGTGATCTGTCAATAATGGCTGTAAGTACGTATGACAAAATGATTGTAAGAAAAACAATTTTAATTTCACATCTGTTTTTAACGTAGTTATTTATTTTTAGAAGCAAAATAGGAACTAATTTCTAACCGACCAATGTTCTAATATTTTCTACAATAATAAATCAGATTTTTTTTGAATGTTAAAATAATCACTTTGTATTTCTGTAATGTTGTTTTGTAGTAAATATTTTTCTTAAGTTTAACGAATAATCATTTACTTATGACGCAATAATTTTAAGTCGATACTAAGTTTCTAAATCAGGTTTTATTTTGTAAAATTACTATATTTAATGATATAATTATAAATGTGAACAAAATAATTACCGATTCATTTGCTCCAAAAAATTATTTTAGTATGTTTTTAATTTTAAACAAAAGAGTAAGAGTAAATTTCAATAAAACAAAACGAAAAAAGTATTAAAATTTAATATAGGTACTCTAAATTAGGTTAGCTTAAATGTGGTCTGTTCTCAAAACTTATGGAAGCGGCAATAAAAAAAAAATATTTTCTCAACAATTTCTAAGCATAAAATTTTTTTCGTGCACCTGGTTATAGACAGTATTTTACTTACAATTTTCGATGCAATGATTTCCAATTGGTATGATAACAATACATTATCCGCATACATTGTATTTTAAATTAATATTATATTTATTAGGACCAGCATATAATCGACAAATTTCTTCATTTAATTTTTTTTTAATATAATTTGAGAATCTAAACATTATATTATAAATTTTCCGAGCATCATTTAATTGGACTGCCCAGGCTGTGCAAATACCATTCGGTATCTTAATTCTACAATAATTCACTAAAAGAGTAAAATATTTAGAAATACTAATGTACATTACAATCAAAACAATTTAGTTCATTTTTACAATTTCTGGAACGATTGCTTTCAATTTAACTATGATAAGTTTGCCATCTGAATCCAGATTAAGTATAGTTAAAGAATACATTTTATTAATTGTACATAATTGGTAATGTCGCATAAAACAATCTATGATTAAAAATAAGTTTTCTACCAAAAAATCCTTCTTGTAATAAGTGAAACACAATAATATTGTATTTGTTTATATTAGAGACTTACCTATAAAACCTCTCATGATGTCAATTGGCCATCTGAATTTTCTGTAATGTTTCTAGTATAAGATCAGTGCCTCTAATTGTCAAATTTATAATTAATTATTTATTTTTTGAAAATTATTATTACGGAATTTTTAAATACGTATCTAACAAGATTAGAAGTATATGGACCACTTTGACATTATCCCATAAATTCTAAAAAATAAGAATAAAAACTTTAAACCTTTTCAGCAAAAATTGGCAGCACTGTTTCAAAATTTAATTTTGTAATTATTATACATATAAAAAAAACTGTCCTGAAAATTTGTTTTAAATCGTACAAATACTATGCATTAAATAAATTTTTAATAGTTTTTCCGGAAAATTGGCAACATTGTATAATAATTAAATTATTTAATTTTTTCAAACATATATTTATTTAAAACTGGATAAAATGTAGCTAAAATAAAATATTAATATATTTTTATAAGTATATTATTGAAATTAGGAGAATCTAGTCTGAAAATTTGAAAATTCTTTAGACACAGGGATATTGCTAAGTACATTTATTTTTTAGACATATTGCATATTCATGGATAAAAAACACATTTTTAGATACTTTGTATATAGCTGAATTTTTTCAATTCTTAGACACACTGTTATTCAGGACCGTTCCTGGAATGATAGCCGCCCAAGTGCAAAAAAGAAATAGCCGCCCTTAAAAATTAACATGATTTATTTTACTATTAATTTGAGGCTAAAAGTGGACCACGGCCGCCCTTTCGGCTGGCCGCCCTAGTGCGGATGCACCTTTTGCACCCCCGCCAGGAACGGCCCTGCTGTTATTTATCATAGACTAAGATAAGATATACGAGGATTGCCTATTATATTTCGAGATTAGAGAACAAAAACAAATATTTATGAACGACAATGGCTTTAATGTTTTTCAAAATATTCTCCATGAAGATCAATACATTTTTTGCGTGCGTTTGAACAAATTTTCGAAGCCCTTTTACCACTTCGATTTAGGTACCTCTAAAACATGTATTTTGAGCACATCAACCGCTTCTTCAGGTGTCGAAAAATGTTGAGCTCGCAATTTACTTTCGATGTGCGATAATAAAAAGAAGTCATTGAATGCCAAAAAGGAGAATAGGGCGAATGACCCATCACATTGACGTTTTGAGTACTCAAAAAGTCACTTGTTCGAGCCGAGATGTGATATTGTCGTGGTGGAGAATGATTTGTCGTCGGCGATTGATTTTTCTTATTTCTCCGAAGACTTGTATACTATTGTATAGGTACCATTCAGAATTGATCGTTTTACGTTACACCAATAATACGTTTGCGACATGTGCAGTTTTTCCGAAGAAAAAAACAGGCGACCATTTGCTTCAAAATGCTTCGTGCGCAAAAAACTTTTGTTGGATGTAATTCATTTTGAAAAACTCACATAATCGACTGCTGTTTATTTTCGTACTCATCACTCATACGTGTAGATCTACGATCTACGTCACCTGTCACGATATCATAGACATGTTTTAAAGCGCCGCGGTCGTATTTTTTGAGCATTTCTTTTGACCAATTGACACGAGTCTTTTTTTATAAGTTTATTATTTGAATAATAAATAAACTTATTAAATCTAAATATAATTTTAAAAATATCATTAATTTTACTGAAATTACTATAAAAATAATAAAAATATATGATTGCATTTAGTATTTAGAACTGTAAGTAAATTTTAATGGTAAAACATATTTCAAGTAATACTGGTACTTGTAGTTTAAATGTTTTTTAAAAGTATTTAATATTTAAATACTTTTTTAGTTCTGGGCCCCGCTATGCATATGCATATTGCACAAAATAATTTGTTATAATTGAAACAGTCCGTAAATTAATCCGAATCATTCTTATCCTGAGTATTATCATTGTCTTCATCATCATCATCATAAGTTCTGTATTTCAGTCTTTTAACTTAGCACTCATTGTGTATTTTCAACATGTTCATCATTTCGTTCTTCTTCTTTCACTTCACCGTCAACTGCTTGCGATTTCGTCTGCATGAGAATATCAAGAGGAAAGCGTGTTTATCGATATTATTCATAACACTTTCCTGTTTCCGGACCAGCATCCTGACAATCGATGTTTTTCTGCTGCATACGCACCGCACCGCGCCGCGCCGCGCGTTGAATAACTGCACTGCAACGCAACGCCACGTGTAGCAATTGTCGTTAAACTTCATTCACGATTCTTGTCCAAGATATCGGGCTTGGTGCGAATGCTTGCTTGTTCTTTCCTCGAAAATATTAAACACATTAGGGTATAGTATTTGTTTTTTTGCTTAAATCGCCATTAATTTATTTTGATGAACTAATTAAATCATTGGTTAATTTCTTGAATAAAGTAAAATGCATTGACCGTGCAAGGGGATTTAAACTCGGGACATTTTCCTTTCTCAGCAACTAGATCACAACGACAAGATAATAATGCATTTTTATAAATTTTGAATTTAATCCAGTCTAGTATATCAAAATAAATTAATGGCGATTTAAGCAAATACAAAATAACTATAACCTAATATATAATACGCCATGTGTAATTAAAAATATAATATATCAAACAGATATTAATTGAAAAAAAACCTTTGTATTTTTTAAACATGAACCGAACCATAATATTTCAAGACTATAGAACCAAAACTTAAAACAGCACCAATCCGAACCTTTTACAATTAATCATATATTATTAACAAGTTCGGAAAATTATTGTACATTTAACATTTTAAATTCATTATTTCATTTTATATTTAGAAGTTTTAAATATTTTTTTAAAAATTTATTTTAAATAAAACAGTATTTTTAACATAGTAAAACATCTTTCAGAACTTATTATATTAAAATAAAACGGCTTTAGATTGTATTGTTTTGTATTAATATTCAATGTGCTCAACGTACGTCTTCATCAGGAACAAAAGATACAGATGACATTTATAGTAAATAAATAGAACATGGGAACAAGTTACCAGGTAACAAAATACAAATAACTAGATCATAAAATTTATATATTTTTAATTAAGGCAACGATTTAAATAAAATTTGACTTCCTTTAATTAAAATTTATAAATTTTATAATCTATGTACTTACTTGTATTTTGTTACCTAGTAACTTGTTATCATGTTCTGTTTATTTACTATAAATGTTATAAATATTTGTCGAAACGTCAACTATTAATAAATATTAATAAAGCCGTTTCAGTTTAATCTATTTCGGTTTAAATATGACATTTATTATATTTTATTTTTATTTTATTTTGTATATTATACATATTATCAAATCAATCAATACAAATGTATCATTTCTTTAATTTATTTCTGATTTGTTAATTACTCATTATTTCGACATTTCTAAGATGAAATATTTAAAAGCTAAAATAATTTTGTTATTTAAAAAATAGCAAAAAATGTGGTTTTTTTTTGAAAAAAAAGAATTTTTTTAAATTTTTTTAATACGAAAAAATTCAAAAAAAAATATATTATTCTACATAGGATATTATATCTCAGGTATTTCTTCGGTACATCGTTCGGTAATTATCGTTTTTGTAGAAAATAGAGCCAGTTAAAAAATATACTATTTTTTATTTTAAATAAATCAATTAATAATATTAAATTTATTATTGAATTATTAATTCAACATTGATTATGTAATTTTCCGAACAGTCAGTTACAATAAATAAGTTGTATTAAACGAATAAATTCAATATTAAGTTTAACATGTTTTGTATTTGAGCTACGTGTCTGAACATAGCAATTAGAACCGTGTGAATTAACGTTAATTCAATTTTATGATCATGCAGCGGTAATTGATTCAATATATGATTATCTAATAATGAAAAAAATATTTGAAATACGGATTTTGCGTATAGTTTTATTCATTAATTCATTGAAATATTTTCTTGACCTAACCTAACCTACCCATATTAAAGAAAAAAAGAAAAAAATAAATACGCTTTTTTTAAAGACATTCTTAATATTCATAATATTAATTTAATTTAATTCTATTTCATTTGGTTATTCGATAAATTGTTTTTCGATGAATTGGTACTTCGGTGAATTTGTTTTCGATGAATTATTTTCGGTGAACGGTTTTCGGTGAATTGTCCGGATACCGATTTGGAATGTGTAATGCAGACACCCCTATATCAATATCAATCATTCTTTTAATTTGAAACTCTAAATTAATTTTAAGCTTATACTGTATGTACGATTTAAAACAAATTTTCAGGATAGACTCTTTTTTATGCATAATAATTTTAAAATTTAATTTCTGTACTTTTGGTAAAAAAATATAAAATTTGTATTCGTATTTCTTAGTATTTATGTGATAATGTCAATATATATTATAGATAAAGAATGTAATCTAAGTAAAAAATTAGTCGAAGAAATTATTTACATTAAAATCCAAATTATATATTAATAACAGAAGGCGTAGAAGGTCATACTATTTTATTTTCGAATTTTACATGATTTATTTCTCTTGATTGTGATGAAAAAAAATTGTCAAATTTGAGTTTTTACTGTATATTGTTGACGTAATTTGTGGTCTAGTATTTTATTAATATTTCATTGTAATTTTTTAGTATTTAATTAAAACTAATGCGAGTAGAAATATGCATATTAACACAAATTAAATATTATTAAAATATAATAAATTAAATAAATAAATAAATTTATTAATAAATTAAAAAAAATTAAATAATTGAATAAATATTTATTTCATTATACAATACAACTCGCAACAAAAAAGGAAAGTGGCTATTTATACATACGGTATGTATACGCAATTGGCTAATTTACACATACAGTATTTTTACGTAATTGGCTATTTAGGGTAGGTTAGGTTAGTAGGTTGGTTTAGGTTTTTTTTTTTAGTATGTATAAATAGCCAATTACGTATACATACCGTATGTATAAATAGCCTCATTTACAAAAAAATGTCAGTTTGTGTCTCGCATTTTCTAAGTAAAATCATTTATTATATCACTAAAGTCAGCAAGTCCCAAGGAACTGTCTAAATTTGGGGACAAAGTTAGAAATTGAATAGTTACAGCAAAAATCGTTAAATAAGAACAAGTTAGAAATATAAATTAAACTATTATTCGAAATTGTACTCACCGTTTAGAGATCGGGTACGAAATAGATTAGTGTATGATGTGTGTGAAATTGGAAAAAATGTTGTAGCAAAAGTTGGTGTTAGTCAGTTAAGATGGTTCGGACATGATCACACAATCACGCCATGTACTCAAAAGGGTGTGGCACAAACACTTTTCATCATCCCGAGAAATCAGTCGCCTCCAAATATATTCCTATCCAGCACAAGCAACTTTCGCTTCATCCACATTCATAATTCCTCCTCTCACAGCATGCTTTCTTTTATTCCTACTACTTGGAAACTTTCGCTCACGCAAGCCACTCTCTCAATCATACCACCATTCCAACTACTCATCGGACGTCCACTGGGCAAACGCATACCATCAAAATCATTCAAATAAATCTTTTTAACCAAACATTCAATAGACATTTGCTCAACATGTCCGAACCATCTCAACTGACTCTAACCGGCGCAACTTTTGCTACAAAATTTTATTCAATTTCACACTCATCATACACTAATCTATTTCGTACCCTATCTCTCCTATTTACACCACATACCCCACGTAAAAATCTCATTTCTGCAGCAGTCATTTTCCGTTTATGCTTTTGCAACCAAACCCAACATTCACTACCCTATACATCAACGTAGGCACCAAAACTGCATTGCATATACTCAAACGGGCTTCTTTGGAAACATTTACATTCCTAGCAAAAGTTCCTAAAGCACCCAAAACCGTACAACAGCAGCATTTACTCTCCTTTCAATTTCACGATCAAAACGGCCATTTCTAGACAGCAAACTACTCAAATACACATCTGCTCATCTACCTGCTCTAAACGTACACCGTATCAATATATATACATTACATTCAGTCATCAAGTCACCGTTCTCAAAAACTAAAACTTTGCACTTATCAATAACATTCAACACAAGATTCATATCGTTACCAACAACATTAATTCTATCAATCATTCTTCTCAGTTGTTCTTCAGATTCAGCCAAAACAACCACGTTATTACATAAACAATATAAATATTTGACATCTGAGTGTGTTTTTAGTCGGAGTGGTAAAATTGTGACAGATATTAAATTATGTCTGACTGATCTTAAAATGGGATTAAAAAAATATTATGTAAAATAATATAATATTTAATAATAACGAAAGCGAGTGATTTTTACGCGTTGTTTAATTTGTTTTCTTCAACATTTTTTTTTTGGGAACTTTAATAATAAACACAATAAAAACCAATTACACTGTAGAAAAGGGTTTTTAATGAGCTTTAACACAGTATTTTTCTTTTTTTAACAGTAATTTTTTTATTTAAAAAAAATGGCGTCAAACGCAACAGGTCCTCATGGGTATTGTCCTACGACGGGATCAAAATTTCCACTTCTGCTTGGCTGAACAAGTAACAAATAAAATTTCCTTTTAAGATCGGTTCTATAGTTTTTTTTTAAAAAAATAATTTTGAGAAAAACGCGTTTAAAGTTTTCAGATAGCTATTATGTTGGTTCTGAACACAAAAAAAAATTACTGCTGTGGAAATACGATTTTTTTATGAAATTGCGCAGAATTGCAGCATTAGTCGCTCGATCAAAGTGTTGAAAGATCTTTCAACATTTCTTTCAATGCTTTAGTATATACGCATAACCAGTATTCCTTCTATACCTTAGTCCATGAATTAAATACACTTGACATCGTAGTTATGTTTGGTGCTGTCTCCAATGATTTATATAGGTAATAAATCAACTGCTGAATAATAATGCCATTATTGTACTAGTAACATAATGACTTTTTTCTACATAGATAATATGGTAACGTGATATTAACATTAAAATAACTTTGAAGAAAAAATATTTTATTCATATTACTAAATACAGTTTAGACAACTTATGAATACTTATTACATAATAATATTGATTTATTCATTAATTTGAATTTTATTATAAATAACATTTAATATATTTAACATATTTAATAATAATAAAATTAAAAAAATATATAAAATTGATTTGGGAAAATGCCGTCATCTTTACATTAGAATATCAACAAACTGTTATCTTGTCACAATAAACAATTTGGAATTTCATTTTGTATTAGGAATGCATAACCAAAGTTTCTGGCCAGATCAGACTTTATCTGCGGTGAAAAAAAATTTGCTAAAAAAACTAAATACAAGCTCATATGTAGTTTGGTTCAAAACTATTAGTTTGTGCTAAAACAAAACACAGATTTCGTTCGCGAAAAAACAGTCTGAATGAGGTTTAACAATATTTAAAAATTAATGATTAATAAAAAAAGAGAGAATTAAATCGTTATATTATGAATTCGAAAATGTTTTTTTTTTTAATTTCTACTAGGAAGAAAAGTTTTCCATTTCGCATTCGTCAGGTTTCTTCTTTGCATGAGAATGGATATGTCTTCTTAACTTCCACTTACAGTAAAAGTTCTCTCACATATTTCGCATTTATAAGGTCTTCAATTTGAATGAGAACGAATATGTTTTTTTAAGTTTCCACTTTCAGCAAAAGTTTTCTCACATATTTCACATTTATAAGGTTTCTCATTTGTATGTGTACGAATATGCAATTTTAAATTTCCTCTTTGAGTAAAAGTTTTCTCACATATTTCGCATTTATAAGGTTTCTCATTTGTATGTACACGAATATGCAATTTTAAATTTCCACTCCGAGTGAAAGTTTTCTCACATATTTCACATTTATAAGGTCTCTCATTTGTATGTGTACGAATATGCAATTTTAAATTTCCTCTTTGCGTAAAAGTTTTCTCACATATTTCGCATTTATAAGGTCTCTCATTTGTATGTAAACGAATATGCACTTTTAAAGTTCCACTTTCAGGAAAAGTTTTTTCACATATTTCGCACTTATAAGGTCTCTCCTTTGTATGAGAATGGATGTGCGTCTTTAATTGCCCATTTCTAATAAAACTTTTCTCACATATTTCACATTTATAAGGTTTGTTATTTGTATGTATAAGAATATGCAATTTTAAATTTCCTTTTTGACTAAAAGTTTTCTCACATATTTCGCATTTATAAGGTTTCTCTTTTGTATGTATACGAATATGCCTTTTTAAACTTGCATTATAAGTAAAAGTTTTTTCACATGATGTACATTTATGTGTATAAGATTTGTTTTTCATTACATATTCATCATTTTCATTCGAATTTCTACTAGCTTGACAACGTTTTATATTGGTTTCATTCTCAAAATCAAAATATTCTTCCTTAATTATTAATTCTGAATGTAAATCTAAGGATTCGGATTTCAAACTTTCTTCAAATTTAATATTTGTATCATACTCTACATCTACCTCAATAGCTTCTTCTTTCATACAAGGAGCATCAAAATTTGTATTATTTTGTGATTCTAAACTATCGTCAACTTTAATTTTTATATCAGTTTCCAAATCTAGTTTATTGTATTCTTCATCAATATTCTCTTCTTTAATTTCGTTTTTCATAACTTCACTATTTGGAGATTGTTGTTTTGCATATCGCTTTAAAATTTCTTGCGATTTAAAACATTTTTGTACAAATTTATAAGTTTCATTTAATCGAACTGAACAAATTGAGCAAATACAATTCGATAACTTCTCAGTACATTCCAGCTAAAAATATAAATTAAAATATTGCATTATATACGATATAATAAAAATCTCTAATTTAAAAAAGGAGTTTAATAAAGAAATATATTTCTATTAATAACACCAAGTCTCTATGATATTTAACTAATATTTGATTTATTTGAGAGATCTAAATCCCACTATAAGCTGTGTGGGTACATTACTAGGTTATGGAGTAACAATTAAAAATACAAGACAAAATAATTTTTATTAGCCTAAACACAACCAACAAATTTTAGTTTTACATGTTATAATAATTAATAAACTTATTATAAGTAAAGCTAATAAAATAATTGTTTTATGTAATTTTTATTGTAAATGTACATGTATTCAAATTACAACTTATTTTATATAAATTCCAATTAAACAAAACCAACAAAGGTACTAAAATTCAAAATACTGTAAATTAGGTTAGGTTAAATGTTGTCTGTTCTCAAAAATTATGGAGGAGACAATAAATAAATGATTATTTATCAATTTATAAGCATATAATTTATTTTCGTGGACCTGATTAAATTAGTATTTTACTTACAATTTTCGATGCAATGGTTTCCAATTTGTATGATAACAATACATTATCGGAATCCATTGTAGTTAAACTAAATGTTATATTATCACCACCAGCACATAATCGACAAAGTGTTTCATCTAAATGTTGTTTTAATATTATTTGAGAATAGATACATTGTTTTATAAATTTATAAGCTTCATTCAATCGAACAGAGCAAATCGTACAAATACAATTCGGTAATTTGATCTTGCAATCTACCTAAAATAAGAAAAGTAAAAGATTCAGAAACAATAATATATATTACAATCAAAACTAATCATTTCATTCTTACAATTTCTGGCATAATTGCTTCCAATTTATCCACAAAACGTTTGCCATCTGAATCCAGATCAAGTATAGTGAACAATACATTTTTGTCACTTATACATAATTGACAATGGTGTATAAACTTATTCATGATTAAAATTAAATTTTCTACCAAAAAAAGCTTCTTATAAAAAGTAAAATATAAAAATATCGTAATTGATAGTATTAGAGGTTAACTTATAAAAATTTCACACGAAACCAGATGGCCAGATGAATTTTGTGTAAAATTACTTGTATAAGAAGAAGAATAAATACCTGCGTATCATATATGTAATACATATATATGTAATACATATATGTAATACATATATGCTGCGTATTTAATTTTACAATTATTTCCTTAATTGCTACTTGAACTAGGTTCTAGCTATTTGTCTAAATAAAAATTAAATAAAAGAAAAAAAAATAGAAAGCTAAAGTCAATAAAGTTGAATGAACTTTACCTACAGGACCGTCAATGTAAACAATTACTTTAAATATAATTTGTCACTTTTTTTTACATGATTATTATTTTAAATCAAATCTAAATGTTGTATGTAGAATAATGTTTTTTACTTACTATAAAAATCAATATGTATTTGAAAATTTATAGCACAACATTCAACTGGCCAACTATTTCGAACAATGATCTTACAGTGATCTATATGGCAATGTCGATAAAAAAGAAACCTGTAATTTGTATACTAGTAGTGCTATCTATGAATTATTTTTAAACAAGTATTGCCATTTTTACATTCTTCTGATCACAACGAAGTCTGAAAATTCCACTTGGTATTAGGAACACATGAATAAAGTTGAAAATAACTAAATGTCACGTCATGTTGAAGAATTATTTTTACCACTTTGACTGCAAGGAAAAAGTGGTATAGCGTTTGGTACAGTGTCTGTAACATTTCAAAAAAAAAAAATTGTGTATAGAAATCCTCCATATAGTACCTAGATGACGAATCTGAACTTAGTTTATGTGGATGTATGTGTGTGCGTCGTCAGCTCGCTCGCTCGCTCGGTCGTAAGTCAAAATTTTGTGGCCGCCACTCCTATTAGACGGTTCAACCGATTTTAATAAAATTTTCAAGATAAATTTGTTTAGTACCTAAAATGGTCATGTGGTTTAATTTTTTCCAGTGATGCCAACTTTCCGAGAAAAAAATTACTAAAGTTTATAAAAATTCATATTGGCTACATTATTTATTCGATTTTGATCAGATTTTCAGAAAAGATTTCCCAAATTCTCCCATTAATTACATAATTTTATTAATATCCAGTGTTGCCAATTTTCCGAGAAAAAATTACTAAAATTTTTAAAAATTCATATTGGCTACATTATTTATCCGATTTGGATGAAATTTTCAGAAAAGTTTTTCCTAGTGCTACCATTAAATATATAATTTTATTAATATCCAGTGTTGCCAACTTTCCGAGAAAAAAATTACTAAAGTTTTTAAAAATATATTATGGCCATGTTTTTTAATCGATTTTACTCAAATTTTCACAAAAGATTTTCCTAGTAATAATATAATTTATGTAATTTTAACAAAATACAGTGTTGCCAACTTTCCGAGAAAAAAATTTACTAAAATTTTAAAAATTTATTATGATCGCTTATTATTTAACCGATTTTAATCAAATTTTCATAAAAGATTTTCCTAGTGCCTAAATAAATTATGCAATTTTAACAAAATTCAGTGTTGCTAACTTATCGAGAAAAAAATCACAAAATTTTTTAAAAATTATTGTGGCTACATTATTTATTCGATTTTGATGAAATTTTCCCAAAAGTTTCTTCTAGTGCCCACATAGATTATAATATTATTAAAATACAGTATTGCCGACTTTCCGAGAAATGTCAAAGTGGTCTATATATGGGTTTACCCATATACTTCTAATCTTGTTTAATTTAGATTTAAATAAAAAATTATATTTAATTTTATATGTGTTATTTGTACAATTGATCTTTATAAAAAAAATATAAAAACATAACGTATTTGAAGAATATTTAGATGTAAGGTGTGGCGGGGCGTAACGGGGCCTATCCTGCAACTTTTGCCTGGGCATAATTTTTTATCCAGTCGAATCCTGTTCCGACCGAAACGTATCTCCTGGACGCCAAGTGTGTAAAAAATTGAAAAATTGCAAGCAGAATGAAATTGGTTGTTTACAATTTGAAAGGAGACTAAATGCTGCTGGTGTTGTAAGGTGCTTTGGGTGCTTTCGGGGCACTTTTGCTAGGAATGGAAATGTTTCCAAAAAAGCCACTCCCCCACCCCCGTTTGAGTATATACAATGCAGTTTTCGATGCCTACGTTGATGTATAGGGTAGTGAATGTTGTTGGGTTTGGTTGCAGAAGCATAAAAGCGGAAAATGAGATTTTTATGTGTGGTAGCTGGGTGTAAATAGGAGAGATCGGGTACGAAATACGATTAGTGTATGATAGAGTGTGAAATTCAGGAAAAAATGTTGTAGCAAAAGTTGGTGTTAGTCAGTTAAGATGGTTCGGACGCCATGTTGAGTGAATGCGTCTAATGGAGGTTTGCAGTTAAAAAGATTTATTTGAATGATTTTGGTGGTATACGTTTGCCCAGTGGATCAGTCCGATGAGTAGTTGGAGTGGTATGATTGAGAGGGTGGCTTGTGTGAGCGAAAGTTTCTAAGTAGTAGGAATAAAAGAGCATGATATGAGAGAGGAATTATGAATGTGGATGAAGCGAAAGTTGCTTGTTTGGAGGCGGCTGATTTCGCGATGATGAAAAGAGTTTGTGCCACACCCTTTTGGGTACATGGCGTGGTTGTGTATGTTATGTAAAAACATTAATAAAAATTTATTATTATTTATATTTTTATTTTTCAAAAAAACAACAAATCGAACAACAAATTTAAAATAGAAAAAAATTTACAAAGTTTTTGTTTTATAAATAGATATTTCTACTGTGATGTTATAAAAAGTGATATTTTAATTAGAAAATCTAATCAGTTACCTAATTAGTTATACTACAAGTATTGACTAAATGAAAATCGGAAAAATATACAATTCAAGAATTTACAATACACAATCTATTAAGCCTTTTCTTCGCTTTTTGTATTAAATGAAAAATGATTATAAAATGTCAAAATAAAAATATTATAAATTTAATTTTATATTAAAAATGAAAACATTATTTTCGATTTTTTCTGAACAAAATAAACAATTATGAATTGAAAAATATTTCAATTCTAAAACAAATCTACACTGTAAAAAAATTTTACAATAAAAATCATTGGACACTTTGTTGCCAACGATAATCATTGTAAATTTACCAAAAAAAATGTATTTTTACAAAAATTGTTTTTATATGTAAAATTACAATTAAAATATGTAACATTACATTTGCTAAGTAAATTTACATAGCTACTTGTAATATTTCCACTTTTTAAAGTAATTATTACATTTGTGAATGTAAATATTACATTTATGCGTACATATTTACATTAATAAATGTAACAATTACATTTACTGTTGTAAATATTACATTTATTAATATAAATATTACATTTACTAATGTAATTATTACATTTACTAATGTCATTATTACATTTATAATTTTTTACATATTTATATAAAAATATTTGTATAATTCCATAAAATAAGTTATTCAAATGTAAAAATACATAAAAATTGTAAAATTCAAATAATATTATACAATTTCTGTAATATTTACAGATTTTAGTAAATTATAAAAAAAATGAAAATTACAGTGAAATTGATTGTATAATTACCATGATTATCATTGTAAATTTACACCAATTTTTTACAGTGTAGGCACTGTGTGTTCTGTGCGATTTATAAAACCCCCCCAACTGATTTTTGATATGCGCTGTGCTGTGCTAAATTATTTCTTGTGCGCTGTGCGAGTTATAAATCCAGCTTTAGAACCTACTCGATCTATTTGCACGGTCAAATTATTGTAATAAAAATGCATCGTCGGTCTTGCAGACCCACCAGGAAATTTTAATCCACGGTCTCATAGACCGAGATGGCCCCTTGTGAATTTTTTTTACTAACGCAACAGACTAAAAAGCCGGATAACAAATATTCGGCCATATCAGAAAGCCGAATACCGGATAAATAATATCAAATTTTGTTGAAATATTTTTTAAAAAAACAAGAAACAAATTATTGCTAGGCAAGGAGAGATGCTAAACAGTATTACATCGCAATTTACTTTTAGTTAATTTCGATATTAAAAAATTAACGTGTATCGTGTTTTCAATTTAAAAGTATTTTTCAAAATATATAGCGTCCGCCGAAAAGTCTGCATCATATGGAAAATATTTATAATACAGTCGATTCCGCTTAATTGGGACACCGCTTAATTGGGACAGCCGCTTATTTGGGACAAATCTCAAAGAACAGAAACCAAACCAAGGAACCAACAGTAAATTTACATGTTTAATTGGGACAACATTCCGCTTAATTGGGACAGTAAATTTAAGATCACAGTATATATTATGTTACAAATATGTATTCACAAGAAAAAATATTTACAAAAAATTTAATATGATACGCTTCATATCTTTTTGATTCACAACATGGAAAATTATATTTAAAAAACTAGCAAATATGTATCAATTAATTACATTAGTATCGCGCGCTGTGAACTTTTTCCCCAACACATTCATTCACGTATGAAGTACGGACCCACGCGCGCTCAAAGGTTAATGTTTACCCTCGCGTCGGCGTGGCGCGGCACCGGTCATTATAGCTGTGAGAGTCTACCCTGCTGTCTCAATCGTTACGTATTCAGTTATGATTCAGTTACCACTACACCTCGCGCGTGGAAGGTTCGTTAAACTTACATTTTGTCAATTTTATTTAAAAAAAATTGACTCTTGCCAAGATGCCAAGAAGTGATATGACAGTATCTAGTAAAATTGCTTTGCTGGATAAGTGTAGAAGTGAAATGTTTCAAAAACAAAAGACAGACTACACTTGACACATTTTTGAATTGAATTAAAAATGTATGTATTTATTTATTATTTTATTTTGGAATTTATTATTATTTTTTCTTAAAAGTTTATATTTTTTTGGTTATATGTAGTTTATAGTTTTTTCCAAGAATTTATAAAATAAAATTATTGAAAGAAAAATATGGATTGCTTAATTTTATGTAAAATTCGGTTAATTGGGACAGCCGCTTAATTGGGACAAAATGCCCTAGTCCCGATGTGTCCCAATTAAGCGGAATCGACTGTATTTGTTTTTCTGAAAATTATGATTACCACTTTGACATTTTTCGGAAAGTTGGTAACACTGTATTTTAATAATATTATAATTTATGTGGGCACTAGGAAAAACTTTTCTGAAAATTTGATCAAAATCGAATAAATAATGTAGCCACAATGAATTTTTAAAAAATTTTGTGATTTTTCTCTCGATAAGTTGGCAAACACTGTATTTTGTTAAAATTACATAATTTATTTAGGCATTAGGAGAAACTTTTATGAAAATTTGATTAAAATCGGTTAAATAAAGTGGTCATAATAAATTTTTAAAAATTTAGTATTTTTTTTCTCGGAAAGTTGGCAACACTGTATTATGTTAAAATTACATAAATTATATAAATACTAGGAGAATCTTTTGTGAAAATTTGAGTAAAATCGGTTAAATAACATGGCCATAATAAAATTTTTAAAACTTTAACATTTTTTTTTCTCGGAAAGTTGGCATCACTGGATATTAATAAAATTATATAATTAATGGGAGCATTAGGGAAATCCTTTCCGAAAATTTGAACAAAATCGGATAAATAACGTAGCAAATATGAATTTTTAAAAACTTTAGTAATTTTTTCTCGGAAAGTTGGCATCACTGGAAAAAAATAAAACCACATAACCATCTTGGGTACTAGACAAATTTATCCTGAAAATTTCATTAAAATCGGTTGAACCGTCTAGGAGGAGTTGCGGCCACAAAATTTTGACCTACGACCGAGCGAGCGAGCTGACGACGCACATCCATACACCCACATAAACTAAGATCAGCTTCGTCATCTAGAGCAGCGTTTCTCAACCTTTTTTGGCACGCGGACCAGTAAAATTTGTAAAAAAAATTCGCGGACCAGTGATATTTTTTTAACTACAAAATTTTACTAGATATTAAAGAACTACTACATAAGTTAATTGTAACATTTTTATTATCATTTACTTACAATAATATTTAAATGTAAAGATATGTAATTATATATACATATAAAAATTGAGTATATAAAGCTTTAACAAAAATCACAGAAAATTATAAAAAAAATCACAAACTCATGGACATAGGAAAACAACAAAAAATATCACTCTTACGATTATTATTATTTTGATAGGTAAATTTTTTTTGCGGATAGAAAAAATTGTCCGCGGACTAGTAAAATTTCTCCGCGGACCACTGGTGGTCCGCCGGACCAGCGGTTGAGAATAGCTGATCTAGAGGCTATATGAAGGATTTCTATACATTTTTTTTTGATAATGTTACAGACATCGTACCAAACGCTATCCCACTTTTTCCTTGCAGTCAAAGTGGTAAAAATGCACTAGGCGAAAGTATTGATACCATTTCCGATGTAGGTCATAAATTAAATAATAATAAAAATTTCAAGAATACTTACTTTATTTGTAATCATTTTGAAAAAAGTTATTTGAAAGAAAAATTTTAAATAACATTTTAGATCTTTATACAAACATTAATTTTCCACAGCCGACTTAAATAAACATATTTTGAAATACATGTACCTAGGTAAAAAGAGTGTTTCAACTCTTTGTAGCACTTATACTAAATAAATTCTGAATAAATATGCATTGTTTCTATGTAAATAAATGTTTTATTTTCATCTGACATAATGTTTCTTTTACATATGATAAATTTGAAAAATATAACAAATTTGCGTCATCTTTTTATGATAAATTAATAATATTTTTAATAACATTATTATACTAGTAACATAATAACCTCATTCTAAATAATGATTTAAATATTTGAATTATGTCAAACATAGTTAAATATTTGTACAATAAATTACATTCGGACGCTGTTGTCGTAATACGGTTGGTGTAAAGTGACATCGGCTGTTGAAGACAAAACTGATGGTGGCGGAGAAGATGTAACAACTGCTGCTGCAGGTTGTGATTGAAGTTGGCCATGAGTTAGGGCAACATCTGGAGCAAATCCTCTTGAAAATATTGAAATAGCTTGAATTGCTTGTTCTGGGAAATGTCTAGTTATACTGCAATACGCCGAATACTAATTGTTTCGATTAGGATGAACACCACGATAATTATACGTGGAACTGTTGATCCGGTCTCTTGCAGTCTTCGAAATGTTCGAACAAATACGTGATTTGAAGATTGGAGTCTATTTGGATATCTACGTTGGTATTCTTTTGAAGCAGGGCGACTATTGCGATATCCATAAATATAAATTATATCTACATATTCGGCTGCAGTACAACGATCTATTGTCTCACAATAATTAAATAAATAAACTAAATAAACGTCAGATTTAAACAGTTTGTGCATAGCTGTTTTATTTTGTTTTTCTACGGTTACTTGTTATTAAACTTGTAATAATATAATACAAATTTCATTTTTTGTAGCTACGCAACTAGATAGAACAATACCTCTATGTTCATATGGCATTATTATTGTTTGATACATGCGTTATAAATCACTCTGTAGAACTAATTATTATAAAAATTAGATAATATATGTGTAATTAATTATTCAATAATAATTATTATGATTTTACATATGTAATACAAATTAATAAAATATTTAATTTTTCATATTTTCTTTATTTATTATTATTTTGGTTTTATAAAAGTATATGTGTTGTATATTGTTATAAATAATATTTATTTTTTCAAAAAAAAAAAGAAAAACAACAACTACTTGACATAGGGCCGATTCTGTCTTCTTACTAAAGTACCTAAAAGTAAGGTTTAAATCAAGATAAGCTTCCTTTCATCTATCTTCTGATAAATTTTAAAATTTCTAGAAAAGCTAAACAAATTATTCATTCATTTAAACTTGGATTTTTTTTTAAATTGCTATTAAAGCAATATCTAATTTTGCGAAATAAAATTCTACCTCAAAATTCCTTTCATGTCTGCGCATTTATAATTAAAGTGTTTTACAGTTGTCCTATTATGAATAATTATAAATTCACATTTTAGTTCGCAAACTGTTTCCGGGAAAATTATGATTTATATAAACATTCTTTAAACTACATAGTTTTAAAATATGCAAAAAAATTAAAATTATTTCATTGTGTTCAGTCATCTATTACCTACTATAGATCTTATGATACCCTTGAAGAAAAATTATTTTATTCATATTATTAAATAAAGTAAAACTAAAACGGCAGTCTGAATAAGATTTAACTTTTAAATTTTGTTTAAAATAATAATCATATAAAAGAAGATACTTGCAAATTATATTTAGAATAAAACCTCATTCCGACTGCCCAAACAGTTTTACGATTTAGTTTTAGTTTCACGATTTAACACAGCGAAAAAACTAGGCGATTCACATTGACTGTATGTCTTGATTAATAATATTCAGTTACGCCTGCGCAGTGATAACAATTTAGATACTGTTAAAAATAATTTTTGACATTTCTGTTTACGTTGTATACATTCCAAACAGTTTTTGGTTAACATTTAGTATAGTTTTTTTTATTACGGTTTAAGTTGTTTCTTGTGTTAAATATGTCTGAAAAAGAGTTTATGATTACACAAAATACGACCTGTACAATCATTTGAAAAATACGAATGCGAAACAGAACATTTAGAATTGTATAGGACATATAATTTTGCAAGTATATACAATGAATTCACCATCTTCTTTGTTTTCGCTAATTTTTCTTCTGATGTGTTTAAAATAAGTGTTATTTTAATATACGCGTTTTCAAAAAAATATTAATTTTATCTTCCAAACTGCTCATTTACATATTATAAATTTGATGTTTCTTTAATAAAAACATATATACATCGCTATCTTATTTTAGTAAAATCTGATTGGCCGTTCTTAAAACATAAGTGAAATTTAGTTAGAAACCTTGGTCAGGCCGGACTTTGGCTGCAATGAAACAAAATTTGCTAATGAAACTAAATCCATGTATTTGCACAGTATTCCTATAAGCTCACATATAGTTTGGTTCAGAACTACTAATTCTGCGCTAAAACGTAACACTAATAGCCAAAGAGCAGTCTGAATGACGCTTAACAATATTTAAAAACTAATTTAAAAAAAAAACAAAAATTAAATCGTTACACTGTGGATACGAATATGTTTCTTTTTAATTTCGACTCTGACAAAAAGTTTTTTATTTCGTATTGATCAGATTGCATCCCTTGCATGAGAACGAATATGTGTTCTTAAGTGTGCACTTTGAATAAAAGTTTTCTCGCATATTTCGCATTTATAAGGTCTCTCATTTGTATGAGAACGGATATGTCTTCTTAAGCTTCCACTTACAGTAAAAGTCCTCTCACATATTTCGCATTTATAAGGTCTTTCATTTGTATGAGTACGGATATGTCTTTTTAAGTCTCCACTACAAGTAAATGCTTTTTCACATATTTCGCATTTAAAAGGTCTCTCATTTGTATGTATACGAATATGCGATTTTAAAGTTCCATTTTCAGAAAAAGTTTTCTCACATATTTCGCATTTATAAGGTCTCTCATTTATATGAGAACGAACATGCCGTTTTAAATTATAAGTTTTAGTAAAAGTTTTCTCACATAATGTACATTTATGAGATTTTCTTTTCATTACAGATTCATCATTTCCATTCAAATTTTTAATAGCTTCACAACGTTTTATATCAGTTTCATTCTCAAAATCCGAATATTCTTCCTTAATTATTAATTCTGAATGTAAAGATTCTAATTCTTCAAATTTAATATTTGTGTCATTTTCCAAATCTACTTCTGTGATTTCTTTATTAATTGCTTCTTCTTTCACACAAACAAACTCAAAATTTGTATTATTTTGTGATTGTAGACTTTCTTCAACTTTAATGTTTATATCAGTTTCAAAATCTAGTTTAATGTATTCTTCATTAATATTCTCTTCTTTAATTTCGCTTTCATTTTTAATTTCGTTTTTCGTAACTTCACTATTTTGCGATTGTTCTTTTGAATATCGCTTTAAAATTTCTTGCGATTTAAAACATTTTTCTACAAATTTATACGTTTCATTTAATCGAACCGAACAAATTGAGCAAATACAATCCGATAACGTCTCAGTACACTCCAGCTAAAAATATAAATTAATATTACATATTAAACATACTATATAATAAAAATCTCCGGATTATAAAGGGAGCAAACTGTTTCTACTAATAAGACCAAATCCCTATGATATTTAACTAATATTTGAATGATCTAAATCATAGTAAATTAAAAATAACCCACGCACAACAGACAACAACATTTTTCTCATAATAACTATTCCCCACGACTCTTGCAGAAATAACTTTTAGTTTAGCTAAAACATAAATATAATAACTAATAAACTTATTATAAATAAATCTAATAAAACAATTGTCTTATGTAATTTTTATTGTAAATGTACATGTATTCAAATTACAACTTGTTTTATATAAATTTCAATTAAACAAAACCAAAAATTGCATTAAAATTTAAAATACTCTAAATTAGGTTAGGTTAAAAGTGGACTGTTCTCAAAACTTATGGAATAGATAGTAAATAATTACTTATCAATTTATAAGCATATAATTTTTTTCGTGGACCTAATTAAAGCTAGTATTTCACTTACAATTTCCGATGCAATGGTTTCCAATTTGTATGACAACAATAAATTATCCGAATCCATTGTAGTTAAACTATAGGTTATATTATCATCACCAGCACATAATCGACAAAGTTTTTTTTATTTAAATGTCGTTTTAATATGATTTGAGAATCGAAACATTGTTTTATAAATGTATAAGCATCATTCAACCGAACAGCGCAAGTCGTACAAATACCATTCGGTACTTTGATCTTGCCATCAACCTAAAATGAGAAAAGTAAAAGATTTAGAAACAATAATGTATATTACAATCAAAACAAATTATTTTATTTTTACAATTTTAGGAACAATTGCTTCCAATTTATCTACGACACGTTTGCCATCTGAATCCAAATTAAGTATAGTGAATAATACATTTTTATCACTTGTACATAATTTACAAAGTTGCATAAAACTACTCATGATTAAAAATAGATTTTCCACCAAAAAAGCTTCTTACAAAAATTAAAACATAAACATAATGTATTTAATAGTATTAGAGGTTAACTTACAAAAATCTGACACAAATCCAGTAGGCCAGATGAATTGTTATATTTCTAGTATAGGAAGAAGAATAAAAAGCATAATATTTTTATTGAGCGCACCCACAGAAGTAGTGGAAAATATATTTTTATCAGTTGTATGTAATTGACAATGTTGCAAAAAACTATTCATGATCTTCATGATTAAACATAAATTTTCTACCAAAAAAAAAGCTTTTTGCTATAAGTAAAATATAAAAATATTATATTTGATATTATTCAAGTTTAACTTATAAAAATATGTTAGAAATACAGTTGGCCAGCTGAATTTTTTGTAATGTTTGATGTTTAAGAAAAAGAAGAATCACTTATATATTTTCAAATACATGTTGATTTTATAGAAATTAGAAAATAATATTCTACATATCATTTATATTTTATTATTTTCAGAATCAAAATTTTTAAAACTACTGATTAAACGAGAATTCATGGAAATACAAACTTATATTTCCAGGAAATATAAGTTTGACCCGTATAGTAAACATTAGCCAAAATTTATAATGCAAAATTTAACTGGACAACTAGTTAGATGCCAGTGACGTCATTTGTGATATTAGGGGGCATCCACTCAATTAGATTTATAAAATAGCTATAATATTACTGTTTATACATATAAAATAATAAAAATAAATTAATTACTGTTATATAAAATAAATATTAAAAATTATTACTAAATTATAAAATAATATATTAATTATACAATGCATATCTGTTATTTAAAGTTTAATACACAATAAAATTAAAAGTGAAAATGTCATTCTTCTTAAACTATTCATTCCATATTGTGATAGCAAAATAGATTGTTTATGTATTTATAGCTAAATACTGAGTGTGCAAACGCAGCATTAGCGCAGCTGTAACTTTTAAAATTTCTTACTTTTCTGGGCAAAGACGATTCTTTGAGTGCGTTCAACAAAATACGCTGTCCTTTATTCTTCTTTTTCTTATACTAGAAAAAATATTACATAAAATTCATCAATAAATAAATACTACTATTTTAAGTATCTTTTTAATAATTAAATACCACTAATCGAATCATTAAGGAATATTACACAAATATATTTAAGAAAAATTTTATTAATTTTGCGACAATCATATATAAATAATTATTTTTGTACTGTTTCACAAAAAAAGTTTGGATACTACTGCCTCGTAGTTACTAAATTTGCAACTAGAGCGTAAGCGATATAGTTAATCTATGCTCAGCTGTCAACAGTTTACTGCACAACTAATGTTGCGCATACTGCATTCCGTATAGCATTGCTAAGTTCACTCTACTCTGAATATAAAACTTGTAACAAAGACTAATTATTTTATAAAAAAAAAAAAAAAAAAAAAAAAAAAAAAAAAAAAAAAAAAAAAAAAAAAAATTTCAAGATGGCGGATACTGATGTACGCTGCAATCTTTGCAATAAAAATAATAAAGAATTTAAAGTGAAATGTGCGGGTGTTTGTGGTAATTTTTATCATATCGCATGCATTGATATGGGCAAACGTGAATATAATACTCTTACCTCGTATGCCAAAAATATCAAATACATATGTAACAATTGTGAATGTGTGCTATGTGACAACAGCGGATCCATGGCTGCAGCATTTTCTGATTCTAATAAATATAAAGGTGAAGCACCAATTTTCTTTAAAATATTGAATAAAATGGATAAACTATTCAATGAAATTCATCAATTAAAAGAAGAAATTACAATTCTAAAACATCAAAAAGTTGGAAAAAATGATAATATCGAACAAAGCAGTCAGCTGATTCCTTATTCTCAAACCAATAATGAAGATGATATTTCAATTACCATGGCTAGTCAAGTTAAAAAACCTGAAACTAGAGGTCGCGCTAAGTCATGTACTGAAATACAACCACTACCAAGTGACTTAAGTAAAGAACGTAAAGAAACACCTAAACAAGTTACTGTTGGTAAAAACGAGTCTCGCACATCAGCTAATATTTTGAAAACACAACAAAATATAAACAAACAACTGTCAGAAACAGATGATGGGTTCAAGGTTGTTGAAAGACGAAAACGTAAACAGAAGAGTATTATTGGAAACAATAATGCCACTGAAATAAAAACTGTAACAGCTAAAAAGTGGTACTTTATATCAAGATTTTGTATGGATACAACAGAAGAAAGTATTAAAGTACATTTAAATACAATTGGTGTAAAAGATGTTTCATGTGAGAAAATTAAAACTACTGTCACGGATTATTCGTCATTTAAAATTGGTGCAAGTGCTAGTGATCACGATAAAATAAGTAATCCTTCAAATTGGCCTACTAATTCTGTGATTAGATCATTTATATTTTTTAAAAGAAATAAAGAAAATTTTCAAAAACAAGCCTCGGTTTCACAAATTTAAATGATTCTAACAATAATGACATTGTAGTGTTTCATTTAAATATTCAAAGTCTTAAAAATAAAGTGCAGTATATTGAAGCATTACTTAATGATAATCAAGATGTTGATATTATAACTTTGTGTGAGCACTGGCTATGTGATGACGAAATAAAACTGTGTCATATTAATAACTATATGATTGTTTCTACCTTTAGTAGGACAAATATGAATCATGGTGGTGTCGTTATATATTTAAAAAACCATATGAAATATAAAATACTTTACGAAATTTGTAACCTATCAGTTGAATTTCATTGTGAAGTTGCTGCCGTTGAATTGTTAGATTTGCAAATAATCTTGATTACTCTATATAGATCACCTGCGGGTGAATATGTTTTATTTTTGAATGTATTACACTCTATTATCAACATTTGTATAAAAAAAAATAATGTCAAAATTGTTATAACTGGCGATTATAATGTGAACTTTATTAGCAATGATACTATTTTCTATAAACTATATGATTTAATTTCTGGTTTTGGTTTACATGCAGCTAATAAGGAGGTAACAAGAATTTCTTATAATGGTACAGGTAGCTGTATAGATAATGTAGTAACCAATATTGCAAAACAGGATTATGTAGTAAGTGTGACTAAACCTGTAATATCTGATCATTCTGGAATATTTTTTAGAATAAAAAACATTGCTAATGATCATTATATTACAAAAGATATCAGAGTTATTAATGACTATACATGTGAAAATTTTGTTAGATGGCTTACCCTTTCTAATTGGAATTGTATTTACTATGCTGATAACACGAACGATATGTTTAATAGCTTCTTAGATATATTTCTAGAAGCTGTTAATTACAACTTTCAAGTTAAAAAAATTAAAATACAGGAAAAAAAGAAATTTAGTAAATGGTATACCAATGACCTAGCTATAATGAAACAAAATTTAGAATTGTTATTTGATATTTACAGAGTTAATCCTGTTTTTAAAGTGCAATATATTAGCTATAAACATAAATACAAAAATGCTATTAAAAAGGCTAAGTTAACTGCAAATGATAATTACATTAATCATTCAAATAATAAAATGAAAGCTACCTGGAACGTTATTAACAATGAACTCGGTAAAAGCAAAAGTAAAAATTTAGTTAATTCTGCTTTGACACCAGATGATTTTAATAATTTTTTTGTTAAAGTTGCTAGTGACACTATTAATAAATTACCGAACAGTACATTTACCTATGAAGAATATTTAAATTATATGTTTTTGGATAATAGTTGTTCATTTTTTCTTACGCCAGTTATTGATGATGAAATATACAACATTATTAATGAGTTAAGCAATAGTAACAGTGAAGATATATTTAAAATTAACAATAAAATTGTAAAATGTGCTGCACATGTAATTGTACCACATATTGTATACATTATTAACAAGTGTTTCGAAACAGGAGTTTATCCTAGTAAAATGAAAATGTCTAAAGTTGTACCCGTTTATAAAAAGGGTGACGTTAATGAACCTACGAATTACAGACCACTGTCTTTAACACCAGTTTTCTCTAAAATAATGGAAATATGTATAAAAAATCGATTGTTAAGTTACTTCAATAAATTTAATTTATTTGCACGTGAGCAATTCGGTTTTAGACCAAAAAAATCTACAACTAAAGCAGCGGTTACACTCATATCTGATATTGCTTCTAAAATGAATAAAGGGGATCATGTCTCGGCTACATTCTGTGATCTGTCTAAAGCATTCGACTGTGTTGATCACAAAATATTATGTGATAAACTCCTGTTTTATGGTATTAGAGGTTTACCTCTACATTTGATTGGTAATTTTCTCAATAACAGATTTCAAGCTACATGTGTTAATAATGTATATTCAAATTATAGGAAATTAGATTTTGGTGTTCCTCAAGGATCTGTATTAGGACCAATTCTATTTCTTATTTATATAAATGACCTTCCGTCTAATGTAACTAACGCCAGTACAGTACTTTATGCTGATGATACTACTTTTGTAAACAATAGTTCGGATCTATCAAATATAACAAATACAATTAACAGTACTAATGCTGTGGCTCTTGATTGGTTTACTTCCAATTCATTGGCATTAAATAATGACAAAACACAGAATATTGTATTTAGTGTCAATAGAATTGTTGATAAAAATGCACTATTGTATGACAAATGTAATATCATTAGTTTTCTTGGTTTCAAACTGGATGCAGAAATTAACTGGAAACAACATATTAATTATATTAGTAATAAAGTTAATATAGTCATTTTCATGTTACATAAACTTAAAGATGTTGTATCACCGCACACATTAATAAATCTGTATTTTTCATATATTCATACACATCTAAATTATGGATGTTTATTATGGGGTGATTCTGTTGAGAGTAACAGAATTTTTAAATTACAAAAAAAATCTATTCGTATTTTAACTAATAGCTCATACAGGCAACCTTGTAAACAACTTTATATTAAGTTAAAAATTCTTACATTGCCATCATTGTATATACTACAATGCTTACTACATGTAAAAGAAAATTATGAGCATTTGTCAAAAAATAAATGTTTTCATAATTATCATACAAGGCAAAAAGATAATATTAGACTGGAGCTTTGTCGTTTGAATGTTGCTAAGAATTTGCCTGTACATGCTGGTGCATTTTTGTTTAACAAATTGCCCAATAATGTTAGGGATTTGCATATTAATAAATTTAAGAATGTTCTAAGAGAGTTTTTGTGTACAAATGCATTTTACAGTGTTAATGAATTTACTGATTGTGTTATGGATATTTCTGTTTAACTGAGTTGTATTATGACTTAAGTCTATGTACATTTATTGTATTCCTGGCTTAAATAAATATTATTATTATTATTATTATTATTATTATTATAGCCTATAGTTTATATTTTTCATAATGTTTGAATTTTTGAAGCATTTTTAAAATAAGAATTATATTATAATTTAATTTAGACGCATAGTGTATGTACCAACATCATTAATACTGAATTTGTTTTTGTAAAGTTGGCAGTGAAATGTTCTGACTCAATTTCTGTTTACTGCATGCGACAAAATTATCTAACCTCGTTATTATCCCATGATTACCGGTTTACTACTAGTATATTATATTAAAATATTTGTGTAAAAACTATATAAACTTATATAAAACTACACAGTTCATATATTAATAACATAAAAATGTTAATATTTGGAAAACTTTGTCGTTTATGCACGACTGATAAAGATCTCGCATCAACGTTGAATAATTTCGATACAGATAACATAATTTTATTGGACAAATTAAATCTAATTGCACCAGAACTTGTAAGTACAATAATTACAAATTTAATTCTCTTATTTTATATTTAAATGTTTTTTCAGCTAAACGTAAATAGCAGTTTACCAAATGGCATATGTAAAACATGTATTGTTCAATTGAATCAAGCCTACATATTTATAAAGAAATGCTTTCATTCACAAGAAATTCTAAATCAATATTTAGAACAATTACAAAATGGACAAAATATAAAACAATGCACAAATTTGAAAATTGTAGTGAACAATATAATCAATTATGATAATATATCGGAAAATGCTGTGAAAATATCCAATCTTTTACATACAGAATATGTTTATAAATCGGATTCTGTAGAACAAGAAAACATTATTGAGGATACTGATGGTTCCGGATTTACTCAAGTAAATTTTGAAGATAAACTTAAAGTGGAAGGTATAGATATGAATCAGTTTCTTCCAAATGAAATCATCAGTGAAGGTTGCAACAATTCAATTGATATACAAACTACCACAAGTGTAAAAAATGAAGTAGAATGTTTAATTGATTTTAAAAATGAAACGATTGAAGAACGTCTTTGTGAAACTAATATTAATGACTACAAATCTACCGAAGTAAAATACGAGGATGAAATTACAATAGAAAAACACGAGATTGAAAGTTGTCTTACAGATTTACCCACCATTACTGAGCAAAGTGATGTTTGCAAAAATAATTCAATTGATTTCAGTTCTCAAGTAAATTTTGAAGATGAAATTAAAGTAGAAGAAATAGACATGAATCATTTTCTTCCAAATGATAAAACGGAAATTATCACTGAAGGTTGCAACAACTCAGTTGATATACAAACAACCGCAAGTGTAAAAGAAGAGTTAGAAACTAATATTAATGATTATGAATCTACCATAGTAAAATACGAAGATGAAATTACAATAGAAAAACACGAGATTAAAAGTTCTTTTACAGATTTACTTACCACTATAGAGCAAAATGAATTTAACGGGTTTCATTCTATTGATTACAGTTTGGCAAATAAATTTCAAGTGAAATATGATGTTATATTAAAACGTTTTTGCGACAATACGAACAAATTTCTTAGCGATTTCCAAAATAATATAATCGAAAAACAAGCCAATGAAACAAACGATGCGATTTATTTAGAAAATTCCAGAACCGACAAACATGTGAAAAACGATGTTGACAACTTAGAAGATATTGCTGTTAATAGAACATTGAAAGACAGTACAAATGTAAAAGTGAATATTCGAACACGTGCAATTAAAGCGCCGCATAAAACCAAAACGGGTAAGAAAACTCATCAAAATCAATCAAAATTAACAAGACAAATTTGTAAAGATAAAAAACGTCACGAATGTAAACTATGTGGTAAAGGTTTTCATACACTTTCTGAATTAACAATACATATCCGTTCACATAAAGGTGAAAAACCTTATCCATGTAAAATATGCAATAAAAATTTTACTAAAAAAGCACATTTAAAAAGACATATTCTGATACATAAAGGCGAAAAACCATTTCAGTGTCAAACTTGTAAGAAAACATTTGCTCGAAATGAACATTTAACTAGACATATTCGGACACATTCAGGCGAAAAACCATTTCACTGTCAAACTTGTAAGAAAACATTTGCTGAGAAAATAAATTTAAAAAGACATATTCTTACACATTCAGGCGAAAAACCATTTCACTGTCAAACTTGTAAGAAAACATTTGCTCAAAAAATTCATTTAACAACACATCTTCAGACAAATTCAGGCGAAAAACCATTTCACTGTCAAACTTGTAAGAAATCATTTGCTCAAAAAATTCATTTAACAACACATCTTCGGACACATTCAGGCGAAAAGCCATTTCACTGTCAAACTTGTAAGAAAACATTTGCTCGAAATGAACATTTAACTAGACATATTCGGACACATTCAGGCGAAAAACCATTTCACTGTCAAACTTGTAAGAAAACATTTGCTGATAAAACAAATTTAAAAAGACATATTTGGACACATTCAGGCGAAAAGCCATTTCACTGTCAAACTTGTAAGAAATCATTTACTAGAAATGGAAATTTAACTAGACATATTCGGACACATTCAGGAGATAACCCATTTCACTGTCAAACTTGTAAGAAAACATTTACTAGAAAAAGTAGTTTAAACAAACATATTCGGACACATATATCCGAATAACCATTTCAGTGTACAACTTGTAAGAAAACATTTACTCGAAATGAATTGTTAATAAAACATAACCGAAGACATAAATTTGTTAATTTTATATTGTTTAATTTCCATTTAATTAGTTTGACGTGTATATTAAAAAACTTTATATTTTATATATAAATAAATATATTATACAAGTATTATTTTATTTGTTTGCCTTGTAATTCAAATTAATACATCTTTGTAAAAGCACTATTATTTGAGATATATTTCAAAGTTTCACAAACTTTGACATTTTAACATTTGATATACTTTAAAATTTATTTATTTTTTACTAAATTATTTTTGATGTTTTTTGTTATAATTTTTAGATTTAATATCAGTAACGCCATTTGTTAGCAATACTTTTAATTCATATTTCTATATTGGTTACATAAAAGTTGATTTATAAATAAAATTGCTTATTAGTTGAAATAACAGCAAGTTTGGTCGAAATATTAAATAATTGCGATTTAAAATTTATTTCTACATGATGTAAGGTTTCGTGTCACCAGAGTCACTCAAGATTATTTTGTACTTTTGCTCCGAAGAGGTAAGTAACAGGAATCAAGAAATTTCTTTTGATAATATGCTCACAAAGGACAATTTTTTTTTGAATAAAAATTATCTAAACATTTAAAATATTATTCAAATACCAGTACTTTAACATATTTACATCGTTTTACAATTCATACAATTTCTATTACTTTTTAAAGTAAGCTTTGATTGATTCATTTGTTTCTATATAATTATGTAAAATGTCATATTATTATGTTTAATAAAATATATTATATAAAAATATATATGGGGTACAGTAAGGAGCAAATAATTGAAATTCCGAATCCAAACTTTTGTTCTGTTAATGAAAGTTTTATTTTGCAAAATGGGGATTGTTATATAGGCGGTTTTTGTGCTCATAGTAGAATAGGAATAGTATGGAGAGAAGGTACCGTATTTACAGATAATAATTAAAACAAGATTAGAAGTATATGGGTAAACCCATATATAGACTACTTTGACATTTCTCGGAAAGTTGGTAACACTGTATTTTAATAATATTATAATTTATGTGGGCACTAGGAGATACTTTTCTGAAAATTTGATCATAATCGAATAAATAATGTAGCCACAATAAATTTTTAAAAAAATTTGTGATTTTTTTCTCAATAAGTTGGCAACACTGTATTTTGTTAAAATTGCATAATTTATTTAAGCACTAGGAAAAACTTTTATGAAAATTTGATTAAAATCGGTTAAATAAAATGGTCATAATAAATTTTTAAAAATTTTACTAATTTTTTTCTCGGAAAGTTGGCAACACTGTATTTTGCTAAAATTACATAAATTATATGAATACTAGGAGAATCTTTTGTGAAAATTTGAGTAAAATCGGTTGAATAACATGGCCATAATAAAATTTTAAAAACTTTAGTAATTTTTTTCTCGGAAAGTTGGCAACACTGAATATTAATAAAATTATGTAATTAATGGGAGCATTAAGGAAATCTTTTCTGAAAATTTGATCAAAATCGGATAAATAACGTAGCCAATATGAATTTTTAAAAACTTTAGTAATTTTTTTCTCGGAAAGTTGTCATTACTGGAAAAAAACAAAACCACATGACCATCTTGAGCACTAGACAAATTTATCCTGAAAATTTCATTAAAATCGGTTGAACCGTCTAGGAGGAGTTGCGGCCACAAAATTTTGACTTACGACCGAGCGAGCAAGTGAGCGAGCGAGCTGACGACGCACATCCATACACCCACATAAACTAAGTTCAGATTCGTCATCTACAGGCTATATGAAGGATTTCTATACAATTTTTTTTTTTTTTTGAAAATGTTACAGACACCGTACCAAACGCTATACTACTTTTTCTTGCAGTCAAAGTAGTAAAAACACTGCAAAAAAATAAAATGACAAAAATGTTCCTAATTAAATATTCATAATAATGATTATGATCGATTAAAATTTTCTGAGAAGTCTATTTATTATAAAACATAAAAATCTATTTATTTAACATAAATTAGATAATAATTATTATTAGTAATAATTTATTTATTATGTTTGTAATTTAAAATCGTAGTATTAAATATTAAAAAAAAAAAAAATGAATATCAGGCTAGGCACTGAACTATATACAGTGTGTCCCCGGATTGAGTTCACTATTGGTGTAATCGGAAAAAAAATTAAGAATTTCATTTTCATGTTTTTGGATCCCGCCCTGCTTTGTTTAAAAACAATTTTAAGCACAGTTTTAGTTTTCTAAAAATCAAGGCGGCTATGAAAAATGTAAAAAACTATTTTATGTTCTGGTAAAGTGCCTTTTTAGTCAATAATACGGCATAATGTTCTTAAGAAAAGTTGTTCAGAATTTGAAATTATGACTCTATGCAAAATTTCAAAAAGATCGGCTAATTTTCATTAAATCTGCTTTTTGTGTTATTTGATAAACATCAAAATCTTTAAATGTTTCTTTGAAATATAATAATTATATATAATTATAATAATTATATTATATTTAAATAATTTATTTTAATTAACAATATATATTTCTTGTATATATGTTTATGTAGTATTCAATATTGGTTTATAGATAAGAATGTCACTTTTTTGTTTTTGTATTTTTTATAATTAATTGTATTTTTTCTAATGTACTCTATATTAGCGCAAGCTATAATAAATAAATATATTATTATTATTATTAAATTGATTGCTTATCTAAGTATTTTGCAAATTACTTGATCGTTATTGTTTTCTTTGTTAAAAATGTTGACCCTAGAACAGCGTGTTTAACTAATACAGTGTTACGGGCTGGAGAAATCATCTTATGCTCATGTTATTAATAGATTTCATGAGCGATTCCCAATGGCAACAATTTCTGTCAAAGGACTAAAAAAAACTTGTAAAAAAGTAAGATTGTATTATAATGGTTTTTGTTACAGATTCACAGAAGAAAATAACTGTTCGTTGTGTAACAAGCAAGAACAGGATAACCTTCAACACTTTATGCTTAGCTGTCCGATATTTAAACCTCTGATGCCCGGTATTATAAAAGCTGATTAACTAAATTACTTGTAGAGTAAAATTTACTTTAAGAGTAAACGAGTTTATTCTGTAGATTTCTGTATTATAAAGGCTAAATAAATTTACTCTAGTGGTAAATCTGCGAAGTAAATTACTCGGTAGAATTTCTAGGGTTTAAAATTTACTTCACAACTAAATATCTATATTGAATAACAAAAATAATTTTTTTATCAGAAAAAAGGTAAGTGTGTGTTTATTTTGTTTTCTATATTACTATATAATATGGATATGTTTATTTAAATTACTTATTTTTTAAATATCTAACCTATAATATACAAATGTCAAATACATGGGAAAAATATTATTTATTTCTATATTTTATATTTCTAGTCAAAAATGTCGACCGTATCATCTGTAAGCAGTATATCACTGTTACAAGCGATAGTGACAGTAGTGTAGAATATGACGAAAATATGATAATTCCAAGACAAGCACGGCGTTTTCAAAAACGGAATAATCTTTTTGAATTCTTTAATGATAGAGATTTTAGAGATAGATTTCGACTAACGAAAGAAGCTGTTTTACATATCTCGAGTTTAATTGAAGTTCAAATTGAACCGTCTACACAAAGAAGTTATTCAATATTAGCAATGAATCAATTTCTTATTACACTTCGATTTTATGCATGCAGATCATTTCAAATAAATGTCGGCGACCATTTCAATGTTACAAAAGCAACAGTATCTAAAATTGTACGCAAAGTAACTTAGGCTTTAGCTTCATAGGAAAAAGATTTATCAAAATGCCAAGTACAGCATTAGAAAGAAATCAAATAAATATGAGCTGATTATTTAAAATATCTGGTTTTTCCTTTCTGTGTGCGGAGAAATACAGTAGAAAAAACATTTGGGGTATTGAAAAGACAATTTCCCTGTTTATCTTTAGGCTTAAAACTATCACTAAATACTGATTCAACTGTAATTGTAGCGGCATGTATATTACACAATATTGCAATAATATATAATTTCTAAAAACTGGTCTATCACGCTCAATATAATTTTTAATTCTTTCCCGCATTTTATTCATTTCGTTCATTTTGACAGGTATAAAACTTCAAATGTTAAAAAAACTGAAAAAAACTAATAAATGATAGGTAGTGTCATCTATTAGAGTATTTGTGAATCACTACTCAATCGGTAATTCTCTAGATAGTAAGTTACTTGGCTACTTTCTTTTATAATACAGAAATTTATTGTCAAAGTTATTTAGTTTGGAAATAAATTTACTTGGGAAGTAGTTATTTGACATTTACTCTTATGTTTATAATACCGGGCCTGAGGGAAATATATATCTCCAAATATATAGAAGAACACGAAGATGTAAGAAGTTTACTAGCAGACATTTTCAACAAAAAAATTTATGATCTGTATAATTATGTAATACAAGCATTAAAATTAAAATCGTTCATAGAAAATGTATAAACAATTGTAAATTGTAAATTGTAAATTGTAAATGGTAAAATAGATACCGTTTTAGTTTGATATATGTATATTATAATGAGTTACCTTCCACTTTGTAATAAGCTCAATGCTTTATATACAAATAAATTACTTACTTACTTACTTACTTATATTTTATTTTTTACAAGATTATGACTGTTTTTTACAAGATTATGAAGTTTTTCATAAGATTATGTTTGTTTTTCACAAGGTTATGACTGTTTTTTATAAGATTATGAAGTTTTTCACAAGATTATGTCTGTTTTTGACAAGATTATGACTGTTTTTTTACAAGATTATGAAGTTTTTCATAAAATTATGTCTGTTTTTCACAAGGTTATGACTGTTTTTTTACAAGATTATGAACTTTTTCACAAGATTATGTCTGTTTTTGACAAGATTATGACTGTTTTTTACAAGATTATGCAGTTTTTCATAAGATTATGTCTGTTTTTCACAAAGTTATGACTGTTTTTTACAAGATTATAAAATTTTTCATAAGATTATGTCTGTTTTTCACAAGGTTATGACTGTTTTTTTACAAGACTATGAAGTTTTTCACAAGATTATGACTGTTTTTCACAAGATTATGTTTGTTTTTCACAAGGTTATGACTGTTTCTTTACAAGGTTGAACCCTGGTCTAGGAGGAGTTGCAATCACAAAATTTCAACTGACTCCTTACATCCATACACCCACTTATAAACTAAGTTCAGATTCGTCTGTTCTAGAGGCTATATGAAGGATTTCTATACAATTTTATTTGTTTTTTGCTAATGTTACAGACACCGTACGCGCACGCTATACCACTTTTTCCTTGCATTCAAAGTGGTAAAAATGCTTTCTGTTTTATCACAAATAGGTTTGTATAGAATTTATAATTAAACACATACATAAGTATTAAAGAAATCTAATTATATTTTACACATCTATTTATAAATAGTCTGAAAATTTGAAATTAAGATAATAATTAATAAATCACATATAATTTTATAAGCGTATTAAACCGCACTGCATTTATGTATACAAACTAAATAAAGATTATATGAGAAAAATATTTTGGAAAAATAATCTTCAGACAAGTAGAAATAAATGAATTGAATATAAAAAAAAAATTAAGAATATAATTTGCTTTAATTGCTGTTTCAAAATGCTGCAATAAGAAAGTCAATCAAATCAAAATTACGTTATTAAACAGGAAAAATATATAATTTTATTTAAATTTTTACACACACACACATGTATATAAAAAATAAATTTCTTATACAATATAAAAAACATTGGTAAATATAAAATATATATTACTTATATAAAATATGATAAACAGAACAAATATTATTTATTAATTATTATAATTTATATTTATTTATTATAATTTATTTTAATTATTATATTATATTATTATTTTAATTATTATAATTTATAATTTTTATTTTAGATGGAAATTTTTGAAAGTTAAATCTTGAATTTCTGGGTTGATATACCGTGGTTGATCTATTTTCTTTGCAGACGTTTCACCATACATCGTAGATGGCATTCTCAGGGCTTGGTGACTGAATGACAGTTTCTGCCCCGCAATCTGGTATATATATATATATATATATATATATATAAGTATATAATTTAAAAAATTACAATATTTTCAAAAATCTCAAAATTTAAAAAATTTTACGAAATTAGTTCAAATTATTTAAAAATTATTAAAATCTTGTGAAAAGAAACAAAATATTACAAATATGTTAAAAATTGGAAAAAATTTACAAAATTCGCTATAATTCTTTTAAACACGAAAATTGAAATTAAAACCAGAAAATAATATGAAAACGCAAAACTTGAAATTAAAACACGAAAATTGAAATTAAAACGAGAAAATAATATGGAAACGCGAATTTGAAATTCAAACGCGAATATCACAATATTCACATAAGAATATTCAAATCAATCTTCATTTAATTGTAAGCTAAAAAACTATTTAATAAATGTCTCTTTTTGGATATTTTGTTAATGATATCTTCATTATCTAATTTTGTTCAACCATATCCTTCTTGTATGAGCATGAAAGCCCCACGATATTATCTTAAAAAATTTCATAATCTATTTAAAACGTAGTTTAATTTTGTAAAATGTTCGTTCGCATGATACTTGAGTGGAAGATTATAATGTTAGCACTAATTTATAAGAAATAAATAAATTTAGTTATTTTCAACTTTATTTATGCGTTCCAAATACCAAGTGGACTTCTCAGACTTAGTTGTGACCCAGAAGAATGTAAAAATAAAAATACTTGTTAAACAAGATTAGAAGTATATGGGTAAACCTATATATAGACCACTTTGACATTTCTCGAAAAGTTGGCAACACTGTATTTTAATAATATTATAATTTATGTGGGCACTAGGAGAAACTTTGAGGAAAATTTTATCAAAATCGAATAAATAATGTAGCCACAATGAATTTTTAAAAAAATTTGTGATTTTTTTTCTCGATAAGTTGGCAACACTGTATTTTGTTAAAATTACATAAATTATATGAATACTAGGAGAATCTTTTGTGAAAATGTGAGTAAAATCGGTTAAATAACATGGCCATAATAAAACTTTTAAAATTTTAGTAATTTTTTTCTGAAAGTTGGGAACTCTGGATATTAATAAAATTATATAATTAATAGGAGCATTAGGAAATTTTTTCTAAAAATTTGATCAAAATCGGATAGATAACGTAGCCAATATAAATTTTTAAAAATTTTAGTAATTTTTTTTCGGAAAGTTGGCAACACTGGATATTAATTAAATTATATAATTAATGAGTGTATTAGGAAAATCTTCTCTAAAAATTTGATCAAAATTGGATAAATAACGTAGCTAATATGAATTTTTAAAAATTTAGTAATTTTTTTCTCGGAAAGTTGGCAACACTGAAAAAAAATAAAACCACATGACTATCTTGGGTACTAGACAAATTTATTCTAAAAATTTCATTCAAATCGGTTGAACCGTCTAGGAGAAATTGCGGCCACAAAATTTTGACTTACGACCGTGCGAGCGAGCGAGCTGACGACGCACATTCATACACCCACCTAAACTAAGTTCAGATTCGTCATCTAGAGGCTATATGAAGGATTTCTATACATAATTTTTTTTTTGAAAATGTTACAGACACCGTACCAAACGCTATACCACTTTTTCCTTGAAGTCAAAGTGGTAAAAATAATTCATAGATAGCAACTACTAGTATTCAATTTACAGTTTTCTTTTATATCGACAGCACAATTCGATTTGCAAATAATTCAAACATTACTATATAGATGACAGTGTAAGATCATTGTTCGAAATAGTTGGCCAGTTGAATGTTGTGTTATAAATTTTCAAATACATATTGATTTTTATAGTAATTAAAAAACATTATTCTACATACAACATTTAGATTTGATTTTAAATAATAATTATGTAAAAAAAAGTGATAAATTATATTTAAAGTAATTGTTTACATTGACGGTCCTGTAGGTAAAGTTCATTCAACTATATTGACTTTGGCTGCAGAATGATTACTTATATTTTTATTTTTTTTTTATTTTATTGAAATTTTATTTAGACAAATAGCTAGAACCTAGATCAAGTAGCAATTAAAAAAAAAATTGTAAAATTAAATACGCAGCTATTTATTTTTCTTCTTATACTAGTAATTTTACACAATATTCATCTGGCCAACTGGATTCGTGTCAGATTTTTATAAGTTAACCTCTAATACTATCAATTTCAATATTTAATATTTTACTGATTATAAGAAGTTTTTTTTGGTAGAAAATTTAATTTTAATCATGAATAAGTTTATGCACCATTGTCAATTATGTATAAGTGACAAAAATGTATTGTTCACTATACTTGATCTGGATTCAGATGGCAAACGTTTCGTAGATAAATTGGAAGCAATTATGCCAGAAATTGTAAGAATGAAATGATTTGTTTTGATTGTAATATATATTATTGTTTCTAAATCTTTTACTTTTCTTATTTTAGGTTGATTGCAAGATCAAATTACCTAATGGTATTTGTACAATTTGCGCTATTCGGCTGAATGATGCTTATAAATTTATAAAACAATGTTTCGATTCTCAGACAATATTAAAACAACATTTAAATGACGAACGTTGTCGATTATGTGCTGGTTATGATAATATAATATTTAGTTTAACTACAATTGATTCGGATAATGTATTGTTATCATACAAATTGGAAACCATTGCATCGGATATTGTAAGTAAAATACTAGCTTTAAGTAGGGCACGAAAAATATTACATGCTTATAAATTGATAAGTAATCATTTATTTATTGTCTCTTCTATAAGTTTTGAGAACCGACATCGTTTAACCTAACCAAATTTAGAGTATTTTCATTTTTAATACGTTTGTTGATTTTGTATAATTGAAATTTATATAAAACAAGTTGTAATTTGAATACATGTATATTTACAATAAAAATTACATAATTCAATTATTTGATTAGGTTTACTTATAATAAGTTATTTTATTATTATAATATGCTTTTGCTAAACTAAAATTTGTTTCTGCTAGAGTAGTGGGAATAGCTACTATTATGAGAAAAATGTTGTTGTCTGTGTTCAGACTGGTAAACATTTCTTGCATTTTTAATTATGCTCGGGTTATTTTTAATCATTTGTTACCCCATAACCAAGTAACGAACCCACACAGCTTATAGTGGGATTTAGATCTCTCAAATAAATCAAATATTAGTTAAATATCATAGTGACTTGATGTTATTAGTAGAAATATGATTCTTTTTAAGCTTCCATTAAAATATAATATGTAATTTTAATTTATATTTTTAGCTGAAATGTACTGAGAAGTTATCGGATTGTATTTGTTCAATTTGTTCTGTTCGATTAAATGAAACGTATAAATTTGTAGAAAAATGTTTTAAATCTCGAGAAATTTTAAAGCGATATGCAAAACAACAATCGCAAAATAGTGAAGTTATGAAAAATAAAATTAAAGAAGAGAATATTGATGAAGAAAATATTGAACTAGATTTGGAAACTGATATAAACATTAAAGTTGAAAAAAGTTTGGAATCACAAAATAATACAAATTTTGAGTTTGTTTGTGTGAAAGAAGAAGCTATTAATGAAGAATACATTGGGGATTCGGAAAATGATACAAATATTAAATCTGAAGAAAGTTTGAAATCAGAATCTTTAGATTTACATTCAGAAATAATAATTAAGGAAGAATATTCGGATTTTGAGAATGAAACTGATATAAAACGTTGTGAAGCTATTAAAAATTTGAATGGAAATGATGAATCTGTAATGAAAAGAAAATCTCATAAATGTACATTATGTGAGAAAACTTTTACTCGAAGTTATAATTTAATACAGCATATTCGTTCACATACAAATGAGAGACTTTATAAATGCGAAATATGTGAGAAAACTTTTACTCAAAATGAATACTTACGAAGGCATATCCGTTCTCATAAAAAGCAGAAACCTTATAAATGCGAAATATGTGATAGAACTTTTACTCAAAATGGAAACTTAAAAAGACATTCCCGTTGTCATACAAAGGAGAGTCCTTATAAGTGCGAAATATGTGAGAAAACTTTTACTGAAAGTGGACACTTAAAACGTCATATTCGTTCTCATACAACTGAAAGACCTTATAAATGCGAGATATGTAAAAAAGAATTTACGCAAAGTGGACATTTGAAAGTGCATATCCGTTCTCATACAAATGAGAGACCTTATAAGTGCGAAATATGTGAGAAAACTTTTAATGAAAGTGGAACTTTAAAATCGCATATTCGTATACATACAAATGAGAGACCCTATAAATGCGAACTATGTGAGAAAACTTTTATTAGAAGTGGACATTTAAAGCAGCATGTTCGTTCTCATGCAAGGAAGAAACCTGATGAATGCGAAATAGAAAACTTTTCCTCAGAGTAAAAATTAAAAAGATAGATATTCGTATTCATAGTGCAACGATGTAATTTTTGTAGTTCTTTTTTGTATTAATGATTCATTTTTAAATATTGTTATGCCCCATTCAGACTGCTCTTTCGCTAGCGAAATCAGTGTTATATTTTAGCGCAGAACTGTGATTCTGAACCAAACTACATGCGCGGATTTAGTTTCATTAGCAAATTTTGTTTCATCGCAGCCAAAGTCTGGCCTGGCCAAGGTTTCTTAACTAAAATTCACTTATGATTTAAGAACGGCCAATCAGATTTCAGTAACATGAGATAAGGATGTGTATCTGCTTTTAAGAAAGAAACATCAAATTTATAATATATAAATGAGTAGTTTGGAAAATAAAATTAAGGCGTATTTAATACACTAAAATAACAATTATTTTAAACGCATAAGGAGAAAAATTAGCGAAAACAAAGAAGATTTTGAATTCATCTTATAAACTTGTAAAAATATATTTATGTTCTATTCTCATTCTAAATGTTCTGTTTCGCATTTGTATTTTGCAAATGATTGTACAAGTTTTAATTTTTATAATCATAATTTTTTTTTCAGACCTATTTAACACAAAAAAACAATGTAAGCTGTAAAAATATTTTTTTTAAGACAACCAAAACCTGTTTGGAATGTATACAACCTAAACAATAGTCAAAATGATTTTTAACAGCATTTAAATTATCATCATTGCGCAGACGTAACTGAAAATTAATCAAGAAAAACGGACAATGTAAATGGTCAATTTTTTGTGCTGTGCTAAATCGTGAAACTAAAACTAAATCGTAAAACTGTTTTGGCAGTCTGAATAAGGTTTTACTCTAAATATAATTTGTCAGTATCTTTTTTACATGATTGTTATTTTAAATAAAATTTAAATGTTAAGTCTAATTGAGACTGCTGTTTTAGTTTTATGCAGAAGCACAAGAATTTGACCAATCCAAACACGACACATTTTTAGTTTTTACGCCAAGTATTTGAATAAATCAGCTGTTATGCTTGTGCGTAAAACTAAAACGGTAGTCTGAATTAGATTTTATGTACAATATAATTTTTTTAATTTCTATAAAAATCAACATGTGTTAGAAAATTAATAACAACATGAAATGACAATAAATTTCGTTTATGCATTGCTAATACAAATTGAAATTTACAGTCTTTATTGTGACAAGAAGATAACAGTTTGTTGATATATTCTAATGTAAAGATGACAGCATTTGCCCAAATAATTTTTTTTTATTTATATTAATTTTATTATTATTAAATATGTAAAATATACTAAATTTTGTAATAAAATTCAAATTAATAAATATATCAACATTATTATGTCATATGTGTTGACAAATTGTTTTAACTTTATTTATAAATATGGATAAAATATTTGTTTCTTCAAGCGTATCATAGGACCTATAATATTTAAAATTAAGATTTTGGAGTATCGACCAGCTAAGCTAAGTAATGGTTGTTTCTATTTAGTCAAATATTTATTGTTTATGTAGATTGTAAAAATTTATGAAAACCATACATTTTCATACATATTATAGAAAACAAATAAGGAAATGTTTTTTTTTTACATAATTATATTAATTAATATACATAAATGCCATAAGATAAAAATAATATATATTTGAAATATTAAATTACGGTTAATTTATTGTAATAAATAAAATTATAATTATTAAACTATAATTTATTAAATTAATAAGGTTAAAGTTAAACCAGTTTTCTGAATCGAAATAATCGATTTTTCGCTTTTTGCATAAAATTACAAATAATTGCTATAAGTGTGTAGAATGTATGGCCGAAACAATTTTTCCTGAAGTTATAGCCGAAAAACGTAAGCGATGTGCTGCACGGCCGCTGTCAAATAGGGATTTACAAAACATTTTAAATCTCGTTTTCTCTCGAAACGTACTTTTTCAATCTTTTTGAATAATGGGCGCTTCTGCCGATGGAAAATATAACTCTGCCTATCAACTCTTGATCCAGATTTTCGATATGTATATTCTAAAAAAAAAAATTATCAAAATATTTATAGGGTAATTTTCGATGAAAAAATTTTTTTTTTCTAACGTCATAATTTTGTTAATTTTATAGTTTAATGGATATTTTTTTTCATTTTACAGAGGGAAATCACCCGTAGCAATTAGGCCACTTTTTTTAGAAGACCTTCGTGCGACGTTATTTTCGCGGGCATGTAGCAACACACAAGAAAATATTTACAAAGTTATTTTGTTTCGTTCGAATGGATGTATAATATACCCTCGATTCTAAAATATTAATTTTTTTTGAGCTGTGCGCATTTGAAAATAACAGTTTTTTTAGCTCTGGAGAACTTGGGCTAGCCTCTTTTATGCCATTCTCTCTCAATCATATATTACTCCCGTCTACTCATCAAACTTCCACGAGCAAACGTATACCATTAAAAATCATTCATATAGATTTTTTAAACATAAATACATACACAATCACGCTATGTACCCAAAAGCGTGTGGCACAAACGCTTTTTATTATCCTGACATCAGCCTCCTCCAAACATTCCTATATTCAGACAAGCAATTTTCTTCTATTCCTACTACTTGGAAACTTCCGCTAACGCAAGCCACTTTATTATATTACCACTCCAACTACTTATCGGACGTTCACTGGCAAACGTATATTTTCAAAATCATTCATATAATTCGTTTTAACCGCAAAAGTTCATTAGACGCATTCGCTCAAGATGAGCCGAACCATCTTAACTTGACTTACACCGCAACTTTTGCTACAACATTTTCATTTCAAATTTTACACTAATTATACCACTAATTTATATATCGTACTTCCGATTCCTCTTATTTACACCACATACCCCACGTAAAAATCTTATTTCCACAGCAGTCATTTTTTCTTTTAATCAAATGCTAAATATTAAAAATCTATAACTATTACAACACTTTACAATTTTACACGTGGCGTATTATATTATGATCAATACAAAAAAAAATAAAGAAAAAACTTCAACAATAAATTTTCATATATAAATTTTATTATCAATATTATCAACTATATTCTATATATAAAATGGATAATCATAATATAGATAAATATTAAATTCATTTCCATTGGTCATTGTAAGGTATTCGTTTTAACTCAGGGTTATCATATTTATCCTTTCTTGAATCCTTTATAGCCGCCCCCATATCCTTTACCACCACCGCCACCCCCACGATAATAATGACCGCCGCCTCCATGACTGTAACCACCATGATAACCACCTCCATGGCCACCTCCCCCATAGCCGCCACCTTTAAATTTCGTTTCGGCCGTTTCCATCATATCAAGCTCATCAGCTTTATCCTGGTGTACATTGTCATTTCCGGCCGCCTGGGTGCCATAGAATAATACCAGGAGACAAACGGTGAACAATACAACTTCCTGTAAAATAGAATTTATTAATGTTGACTGTAGAAATAGATAAATTAATATTTAATAAATAATTAGTAATAGATGGAATACAGTCAGTTATAGTATATTTTTATCAATAACTACTAAGCCAACGTTTCGACAATCACTATTGTCTTTTTCAGGGCTAGCAGAATATTTTTAGTTGATGTTACATGTAATGGAAATATACATTATTTAATTAGAAAACTTAAAAATACATATTTATACTCTTATTATAAAAAGCATATTAAAAAAAATCATTTTAATAATAAATGTCACATAAGTTGATTAAAAACAATCTCAGATTAGATATTTCGTTAAAATAAAAAGTGGCAAAAATTCTGTTGGCGCACATTAAACTGTAATTAAGCGTACTTCTTAACCGGCTGCAGATAAATAGATTTTACTGTGAAAATATGCTGTATGAGAGGTATTTTAATCCTTTTCATTTGATTTTGACATTTTTTTAGAAAACAAAATTCAATATTTTGGCAAAAAAAAAACGTTCACTTTCAAAAGCTATCTACTATTAAAAGGATTTTCAAATGCAATATTTTTACGCCATTATAGTATACAAGTAATGTATATACAGGTTATTTGTTTGATAAATTGATATAGCCAAATAACATGGGTCATGGACAATATTTAAAATATTTTTTTCTCTTGCAAAGTTTCGAGAAATTACTATTAGGATCAGTTAGATATTAGAAAATAAAAATGATTAAATACAATAAAACCATTTAATTATTTATTATTATTTGTAAAATACATTACTATTTATGACATATTGTGTGATTTCAATTGTTCTGTCCTGCTGGTACAATGATTAGAGTATTGACTTACAAGTCCAGCTATCCATCAGTGTTCGATTCCCAGTTACCAACTTATTTTAATTTTCTATGTTTAATAATTAATTACCAAATTATAATGTATATCATTATTTTTATTTTTTAATATCTAAATATTTCCTATGATAGTTTCTTGAAATTTAACTTTAAATATTCTTAATGATTGTTTCTTGAAAGCTAACTCGAGAAAGAATTATTTCTCGAGTTAAATTTTGAGAAACTATCTTCGAGATATTAAAAGATAAAAATAATTAAATACATTATAATTTATTAATTATTAAAAATATAAAATAAAAATAATTCGTCGGTAGCTGGGAATCGAACTCTGCCTAGGTGGATTCGTCGGTGAGCACCCTAATCACTGTACCAAAAAGACAGAGCAGATGCGATCGCACAATATGTAATAAATAGTAATATTGTCTAACAGTTCATTTAAAATGTATTTTTCAAATAATTGGTAAATAATTAAATGGTTTTATTATATTTAATCATTGTTATTTTTTAATATATTTAAATGCGATTCTTATAGTTACTTCTCGAAACTTAGCTCGAGAAAGAAGTTTTTGAATATTGTCGATTTTCCATGTTAATCGGCTATATCAGCTATCAAACAAACACCCTATATATATATATTAATTTGATATTAATTTTTTGAAAAAATCTCAAAGAAGTATAGCGATACAGCAAATATTTACAGCCTATTTTCAGTTTCTTATGTCATTTGCTTTTTAGGTTATGCCGTCATCAACTTTTTTTAAATGACAACCTATATTTTTTATTATTGAATTTGGTAATACTTTTTATTCCGTTTCCAACCATAAAAAATCTAGTGAAAAAACTCTGAAATGAGAATTATAACATTCACGTCAAAACATTTCCAGGGCCTACTAAAAAATTATTGATAATTAATTGTTGACTGCTGATTTTGAAGGCGTATGCTTAAACATGAATCAATCAATTAATTCTGCATCGATTTTAAAAAACTTTATACTGGCAGATAGCTGAAAGAAATGGCATTCGTCTCATCAGAAAATATGCAGGGTGTTATATTTAAAAAAGCAAACAAAATATTTTATTTTTAAAAACGCCATTTTGTTTTTTGGCTAACCGGAAATGAGTCCAAACAAAACTTGTATTATTGTGAAGTATTTCAGTTGAAACCGCATGTAACTGTCTTTATTCGTTTAAAAGTTATAATCTCTTGAAATACCGAAAAATATAATGGGACACCCGGTATATCAAAATCGATTGGACTATTGCGGTTTTTAAAGAACAAGGTAAAAATAATACAATATTTTAGTCAAACAACAAAAGTGATAGGGTAAGACTTTAATAAATTTACTTAATTGTAATTTTAAAATAATACAAGTGACGAAACAAAACAAAAACAAATGTCCATACACTTCCCAGACCTGTCAGATGATACTAACCCATGCCTGTTGAAAGCTCAAAATTTGCATTTAGCTTAAATGGGGAAATCGCCTTTTTAGACATTTTGGGATATAATTCATGCCGTTCCAATGATTATTAACGGAGTGGTGTGAATTTGAAAAATATGATTTCTGACTCAGAAAATAGCTAAAATAATTAATAATCATTAATCATTATAGCTTTTTTATATTTATATATATATATATATATATATATATATATATATATATATATATATATAAAGCGTTCACCCGGCAAGTGAAGAGTCCCTGGTTCGATCCCACGTCGAGGTGATATGTGTTTTTTCATTTTCAGTTTAATAATTATTTCATGCTTATATTTGTAATACTCTGATATTGTTTCATTACAACCATTAATTCTCACTTATATATACTGGGTGTCCCATTTTAATCCGCCACCTGCAATAACTTTAAAATCGTGCATCGGACAAAAAAATGTTACGGATAAAAAGTAAATGGTTTCGAGGGGGACATTTGATGCAGAAACCCTTGCCCCTTCTGGACCCCCTGGGGGGCGGGAAAGGGGGGCAACTTTGAAATCTTAAATGGAACACCCTATTTTTTATTGTAGATTCTGATAGGCCATTAAAAAGTATGTAAATTTTATTTATAAACTTTTTTTTTATCTTTGATAAATGGCGCTGCAAACAGCATTTTTTTTCTCATTTTATCAATCTTCAATTTGAAAAAAAAGTGTAACTAAGTACGATATTCAAGATTTTTTCAGTTCTTTGGGAAGAGGGGGGGGGGCAAGGGTCACTGCATCAAATATCTTCCTCGAAACCATTAACTTTAAGTTAATCGTTTCGAGTGGTATAACTTTAAGCTAATGGTTTCGAGGGGATATCTGATTCAGTGACTCTTGCTCCCCCCTTTTCCCAAAAAACTGAAAAGAACTTGAATATCGTACTTAGTTACACCTTTTTTTTCAAATTGAAAACTGATAAACTGAGAAAAAAAATGCTGTTTGCCGCGCCATCTATCAAAGATAAACAAAAAGTCTTAAAATAAAATTTACATACTTTTTAATGGCCTATCAGAATCTACAATAAAAAATAGGGTGTTCTATTTAAGATTTCAAAGTTGCCCCCCTTTTCCGCCCCCCAGGGGGTCCGGAGGGGGCAAGGGTCTCCGCATCAGATGTCCCCCTCGAAACCATTTACTTTTTATCCGAAACATTTTTTTGTCCGATGCACGATTTTAAAGTTATTGCAGGTGGCGGATTAAAATGGGACACCCAGTATATATAGATGATATTTGAATATTAACCAACAAAAAAATTTTAAATCCATATAATTCAAATAAATATAACTTTTAACGACAGATTATTGATTATTTTTTTAACACGTTTTTATTAACTTCCTTTCCTTCCTGTCTCTTTGTCTATTTCTTTGTCTGTTCGTGATAAAAAAATTGCAATTGATTTCGAACTAACTTCCCGATGAGGTAAAACTTGAAATTTTAAAACATATAACGCACAATTGGATGATGCAATACACAATATTAATTACTTAATAATATTAGAAATATGAATTTTTTTTATCTTGTGCAATATTCACGAATTCCGTACATTTGTATATTTAGCAATTTTTTTTTTTCAAAATACAGAAACTGCAGAAAATACAGAACACACACACACACGCACACGCACACGCACACGCACACACACACACACACACATACACACACACACACACACACACACACACACACACACACACACACACACACACACACACACACACACTAAAGACTAAGATTAAAAGCAAAACAAATAATTATTTAAATAAAAAAATATTTAATAAAAAGTATAAAATAATTTATCCTAGCTCTCTCCCTCCATACAGATTTATAACTCCATACAGATACCTAACCCCCATACAGATTGTCCTGAAAACGTGAGGTGCAACAACTGCTACTACCTACACTCCTTACTTGCATGCGCGCCCATGTTTTATTTCATTTTAAATCTAACTTGAGTATTGTCATAGCTATTACAAAATTCACAATCACAAATTTTCAGGAAAATCTCTGTATTGGGCCAGGAATCTGTATGGGGAGATAGGAGAAATTATTTTATATAATATGTTTTAAAAATGTAAAAATGTAAATAATTATTTTTTTAAATATTTCATTTACCTTCAACATTTTGTCGATATTTCTTTTATACCAGGCACCAGAATAATCTTGTTTGTTTGTTTATCTAAAGCAATTGTTTATTTTATATATACAGAAATTAGTTAATAATTATTTATTACAATTATTATTGTTAATGATTTCTAATGCTAGTATGTAATTTGAAAAAAAAAAATAATAATAATATCAAAATTGCAAAATTGCATTTTTCATCGAAATGCATTATAACAATAATAATTTGTTGATGTTTACATTTTTGCAAACTAGAAATTTTTATAGTATAGTTTTCAATATTGAATTTTATAATCAAAGGGTAGTTCCAGAAGTACAGACTTGGCAAAGAAAACGGGGGTAGACCCAGAAGTACCCGACTTAGCAAAAAAAAATACAAAAAAAAAATGAGAAAATTTATTAACACTTTATTATTACCTCGTTTTCTTGTTTGTCTGTCTGTTTGTTCGGTACTTTTATCAGAACTGGATGACAATGCAATATTAACTAATTAATTTATTAATAATATAGAATATAGAATAGAAATATTAAATTAAAGTTAATTAATTAACTTAATTATATATAATAATTTAATTATAATTAATACAATTATAATTATTAAATTATAATTAATTAAATTAATTAATAACGTTAAAGTTAAACAAGAATAAAAAGCAGAAAATAATGATTTAAATAAAAATGGCTCTGCCCCAAACAAATATCTAAACAATGTGTAGTGTCATAAAACTTCAAATTTATACGGTTGGTACTTTTTATACCATAGTCATTCTTTTCATACAACAACCGCGCCATCTATACAGTCAGGTCGGGTACATCTGGGACTACTTTCGTATTTATTTTATTAAAACTTCAAACTTAAACTTTATAAGATTGGTATCAATCTACCATAGTTATTCTCTTCAAACAACAACCGTCATCTATTATCGTCAGGTCGGGTACTTCTGCGACTACCCTCGTATTAATTTTGTTTAAACTTCAAACATATTTTCATTATTTCAAACAACAACCGTCATCTATAACGTCAGGTCGGGCACTTCTGGGACTAGCTTTTATACTGCTGTAACATAACTACATATACTTCTAGATTTTGTATTCGTTTCTGAGTATGTGGAAATAAACGTTGTTTATTATAATATATATTGTTAGGGATAAGAGTTTTAATTTTATTAAACAAAACATAATACTTACGGGTATGTCAGGTCGGGTACTTCTGAGACTATCCTCGTATTTATTTTGTTTAAAATTCATTGTATTAATGTGTATTTAATTATTAATATATTTTACGTATGTATTTACGTAAATCACTAATTATTTCATTCAAAAATGTGCGATTTAAATAGATTATAATTATTGTATTCTGAATTTTTTTTGTTTCTACAAAAAAAGTTGTTTATGATACTTCTATGTAATTTTATAATTTATTTACTACTTACATATACATAAATACATACACAATCATGTCAAGTACTTAAAAAAGTGGCTGACATAAACTCCCTTTCCACTATCCCGAAATCAGTTTAAATAGATTGTTTTTTCTTTTATTTACAAGAAAAAAATTGTTTATAATACTTTTATATAATTTTATAACTTATTTACTACACTGTTAAAAAGAAGTTGTCATTTTACATAAAAATCATAGTAACAAACTTACATATACATACATACATACAAAATCACGCCATGTATCCAAAAAGGTGTGGCACAAACACTTTTCATTATTTTAAAATCAGTTTTCTCCAAACATTCCTATATCCAGACAAGCAACTTAATCCACATTCATAATACCTCTCATACATGCTTTTCTATTCCTACTGCAGTTGGAAACTTCCGCTCACTCAAGAAATTCTCTCTCAATCATACTACCATCTCCATCTACATATATACACACTTTTTACTTTAATTTAAGAAATTTAATTAAAAATATTAATTTATTTAACAGAAATATTTAAAATATTAATTTAATAATTATTATTAATATTCAGTTATTAAAAAAGTGCAAATTAAAATATTTTCTATGTAAAACAACCTTGAAATTGAGATATAACCATCCAGCGCGGTTTTAATATAACTTGATAGATAGATACAGAATCGTTCGTTCTAGCTGTACTATACCATCTATATTCATTCCTTTCGTGTCATTCGAATATGATATTCATTCGATTATTAAAATCATTCGATTGAGCCACTCCATCATTAATTTCAATAAATAAATAAATAGCCGAATAAAAAAGTATAAAGTTCGACAGTCCAATTCAAGGTCATAATAATTACGTAAAGATTACAACAGGTTTCATCTGGGTAATTATTATTTAACTTATAATACACACACACACACACACACACACACACACACACACACACACATGCATACAAGTCACGCACAAATAAGATCTTTTTTCTTTTTCGGTTTTGGGAAAAACCAACAAGTTACTACATTCATTGTTATTATTTATTTTTTGCGCAAATAATTTTAAATTGCTTATTCGTATATTATTCTTTATTTGAAATGCTTTTGCTTATTAAGGTTCAAATTTTTAAAAATAATTATATAATTTAGCCTCAAAGTAACAAAGGCATATGAAATTTTTATATTTATTATAGGAAAATTTACAAAATGTTTCATTTCCTTTCGGCTATATTCTGTATTAAATCTCGTTGCCATATAGCAGCAAGATTTCTTACGGAATTGCAGAATTTTCTATTTTAACGGACGACGTAAAAGGCGTCTGTAACGTCGTCGTATCGTTGTTACGCCCTCAACCTAGACAGAATGTATTGTATATTGTAAAAAGTTTTCTAAATTTGCATAAATTTTTATAGTCAAAATTACAATAAAATTATATGTAAAATGGACTTTACTTCATTAATTATGGAAATTTATCAGAAAAAATTAATAAAAAAGACAAATTTACATACGGACATATGTGATAATACTAAGAAAAAAATTTGAAAATTCTAAAAATAACATTTTAGAATTTTAATAATTTTTCCTGCCAAACAAGGATAAATTAATGAAAAATATTACTTAGTTATTATGTAGCTATTTTTCTCTACTCTACTGAATTTTTTCAGATTTTTAAAGTAAATTTTAAAAAAATTTTGAAAAAAATTCCAAAAAAATTTCTTGAGAAATTTTCAAAAATTCAGTTTTAATTCATTTCTATTAAACGATGCATTCTAGAATAATGGTTTTTTCACTCAATTATAGTACTCATTATTTCCCATTTTTCTATATTATGCTTATTTTTTTTTTCAAAACACCATAGTTTTGTTAATTTAACTTTTAAGTGTTAACACATAGTCTCCCAGACAAAATTACTTGATTTTTATAAGAATTATTTCTTGTTCTAATTCTAATTCTAGCTACACATTTGCATTTTAATAAAAATTTTCTTAATTTGTAGTAATATAATTGTTCAATAACAAATGTACAGAGTTAAAAAATAAAGGAAATTACTACCTATACTTTTTTTGGTATAAATCGGTAAGGTCTCACAAACTATGGTTAGTACTTACATTAGTTATTTGGAGTATTAGTACTTAAGACACAGATAATTAATCAAAACTTAAGGGTTAAAAAGAAATCAAACAATTCTTAATCTTCAAAAAAGTTTAGTGGAAACAGTTTTGTTTTTCATTTAACAGGCGACAATCCCCGGAGAAATCTGGGCAACTTTTTTTTTTGATGAGCTTCGGGTGATGCCATTTTACGAGCATGCAGTAACCAAAAAAAAAAAAACATTTGCGATGTTATTATGTTGTGTTCGAATGGACGTATATAATACTTCTTCACTTTCATTTCAACATATTAATTCCGTTTTGAGCTATGCGCGTTTGAAAATAACAGTTTTTTTTAGCTCTAGAGAACTGAGAAACATCTTAAGCTAATCTTGAACAAGTCATTAATACGTTATTAACAAATCAATTTCAAGAAGAATAACTGACCACTAAAGATGATTCGATGACTCAATCAAATATCTGGAAATTACAACATTAAAAAACTCATATATATATATATATATATATATATATATATATATATATATATATATATATATATACCACGTACGTAAGCTATATATCAAAAATAGGAACTACATATTTGTCTAAATTAATTTGCATGCAATTAATTATTTTTAAGATTCTTTTGTGTTTTTTCAATATATTTTTTACTCTGTTTTTCTATCGGCTTATGCATAGATATATTCGCTATATAAATGCGAAAAATAACAAGAGATATAATGTCAGATGTTAACTAGCAATGTTATAATAAAGTGGTTATCAATAAAAGTTGAATTTCAATAAAATGAAGGTAAGTAATAACACTAATATTATATTTTTAACTCGCATTTCTTGTCTGTCTGTTTGTTTGTCTTGTCTGTTCGTGGTAGAAACTTTGCAATCGATTTTAAAATTAACTTCCCGATGACGTAGAGACGACAATGCACAATATTTACATACATTCCCAACAAAAGAGTATGGCACAAACTCACTTTCCACTATCCCGCTAATGACCTAGAGACTTGAAACTTAGAAACATAAGCCAGATACTATTGTTAGGGCTGCCTTACGCTCATTGAATTAAAGTTATTGTTAAATATTCAGTGCTGAAGTTTTAGATGTCTAAGTATTCATGCAAAATCATACAAAACTCATTGACTGATAATTGATCAATTCACTCACCAATAATAGGTATAATATGCTCTGCTACTAAATACTAAATGTAGATGGATAATCCCAAAACTTGCAATAAACAATATCAGCAAAACGAATACACAAGCCACAAATGAACACAACAACGGTTAAGTGCAGAAAGCTCTCTTTGCTTAACTAAATAGATTAGCGGCAAAATCCTAGAGAAAGCTGAGATGTTGTTTTTCAAGCTAATTTGGCTTTTACTCAAATGTGTCACGTGTGTTAACCATTAAAATTATTGCACTGTTGTATAAATTTCAAAAGTTAGTAAATATTCTAAAATGTTTACTGTGTTTTTGAAATTTTTTTATTTAAATTATTATTTATTAAAATATACTCGAACAAAATTATAAATTATTATTTATCATTATTATTATTAATATTATATACATTATTTAACATAAATGTGTTTTGACAATAATTATAACACAAAATATCTCTTTTCAGGAAATTTGTCTAGTATTCTTCATTCTTTCCCTAACAATTTGCCACTCGCTGCCAACAAATAACATCGAATTATCAACAAATCAGCAACCAAATGCCGTCATTAACAACGCACCACACAAACTAATAACCAAAGCAAACTTGATCGAAAAAGACAATGATGATGATGATGATGATGATTTAGAAACAGCGCCAAGCGGCTATTATCGTAAACACTATCATCATCATGGCGGCGGATACCATCACTATCGTCCCCAGTATCATTATGGCGGACATGGGGGTGGTTATGGGGGTGGATACGGGGGTGGATATGGAGGCGGTGGCGGTGGAGGAGGTGGTGGTGGATTCGGTGGCGGATTTGGAGGTGGATTTGGATTTGGGGGCGGATTTGGTGGCGGATATGGAAGAAGATAATAATTCAGAAACTATTCTATTAAAGAAATTAAATTTAATCAATTAACTGCCGGGGTTGTCAATTACAATCTAAAAAAAAAGCAAAATTTCAGAAAAATACTAATAAAATTTTATTATAAAAAATCTGTAATTTTACTTTACCATATATATTTAGTTTATCTAAACATTAACATTGTATGTAAGATAAATAAAAAAATAATTTTGTTATATCAGACTACATAAACAAACATAAATGTATACGAACGAGTTACAGACAGCTATTGGACAGGGGGGTGCGGGGTGTATTAGGTTTAACTGGTCATTTAGTAAAATTGTGTTTATGTAGTCTGTATTCATCTCACGTTGGCCTAACAGGTTGAAACTGCAGTTACGATGATAAAGTTTAGTGATATAACAAAGTTATTTTTTTATTTATCATATTTCTAAAATGAATCACAATATCACATAGTTACGGCTAATCAAGTTATATTTTTAAAATTGTATGCTTTGTTTTTATTTTTATAAAATAAATATATTTAAACTAAACCACGTAAATTTATTAATTGAATTATTAGATTAAAACCTTTTTATAACTTTCATAAATATTATATTCTAACAGCGGCTGATTTACTATGAGGCTAATGAGGCTTAAGCCTCAGGGCCCCAAACGCTAAAGGGCTCCGGGCCGGGTTTAAAAAATTTTCAAAAACTTTGAGACTGCCATTTCTTTAATTTTATTTTTAAATATCTGTACTGAACTCTTCTTGACAAAAATTATCTTGGAAACACTTATAAACGGTATATGTGTTAACAGATGTGATGTTACCATTAGAAATTTTATCCCTTGGTGAACAAGTGTTCTTTTGGGCATAGTCGAATTGTCCCCCAAAATTTGAAATTGTACCTGAGACGAAAAAGATCATGTCCGAATTGTCCCCTGCGCTGAAAACCACGCATGACCGAGTTGTCCCCCAAACTTTCAAATTTTACCTAAGGTGGATGGATACCTATCATTTGCGCCGATGAGATTTTCCGCAAAGAGTGCGTGTCATGACAAACAAAGCTGTACTTACCTATTTTGGTTACCTATTAAGGTTACTTCAGAAACTCCTAAAAATTTGGGGGAAAACGCAAATTAGCACATAAAATTGCATAAAAAATGTGATAAGCCCTTTCAAGTATTCTATTTTCATTCAATATTTTAATCTCCTTTCTTCAATAAAATTAAAAGCGGTGTTCATTAGATTATGATGAGACGATAAAAGAATATGCTACGGCAAAGTGCTAAAAGAAGCATATTGTGTAAAACATTTTTAATTTTATGTTTCTAGATTTATTTACCTACATTTAATATTTTTATTTTGCGTTTATGTACATTTTCAATTAAAATAAATAATTGAGTTAACAGCATTTTTTTATTTAAAATACTATATAATACTATATTTGAGTTTACAGCAATTTTTTCAATTTTTTTAGGGGTTCTAAATAAATTTTAGACTCAGGCCCCGAAAAAGCTAGAACCGCCACTCTATTCTAGAGTAAACTTTACAAGGTGAATAATACTATTAGTACTGAATTGATACAGAACTATACAATCTGAAGCAGTTATATTTGTAATATGAGTTATAAAAAGTTTCTACTATATTAAATTTAACATAGTAAAAAAATCTTTCCGAACCAATTATATTAAAATAAAACTGCTTCAGATTGTATAATTCTGTATTAATATTTATTTATAATCGACCTACTCCACTAGATAAATGATATAAGTAACTAAATCATAAAAATTTGTAGATTTTTAATTAATAGAAGCCAAATTTTATTTATTTATTTTATTTAAATCACATTAACTAATGTTACCTTTTTTGTATTTTTTTTTTATTTTACGTACTAAATTATTTTTTTCAGACAAAATTATTACTCATATTGTTTTTTGTTTAGATACAATTCTTCGTAAACTTAATAAACATTAAATGAAGTTTTTGTACGAGAAATAAATAATAATTGTAGATATGATGATCTGACGAAAATAAGGAATTACCTAATTGCAAAAATTTAGCTGTCATACGTTAATTACGGTTAATTTAAAACGTGTAAAAATTGAATTAAAATTGCTCTGAGTAGGTACTTATTATACAATATAAATAGTAATAAAGTCGGGCAAATTTATTTATTTTTGTGTGCAAATTATGTTCGTGTTCTAGCAACAAAAATGTTTAAGGTAAGCATTAATTAATTAACAGATAAATTTGTAACTTATTTGAATAGAAATTTGTGGAAATATGATTAGAAATAAATTGATATAGCCACACTATTAAAAAAATAATAAAAATTTATGTAATTTTACATCGTTTTTAATAGTAAAATAGCAGCATTTTGTAATTTTTACAATAATAATTTACGTAATATTATAATTTTAGAAAAAATTACAGTCACAAAATATGTAAATTCAATTTATTTTTAATATAGTAAAAAAATTTTCTGAACTCATTATATTAAAATAATAGGGCTTTAGGATAAAGTTTTGTTCTAATATTTATTTATAATCGACGTTTCGACGTACTCAACGTCCGTCTTTATCAATATAAATGATACAAATGACATTTACAGTAAATAAAACAGAATAAATTATTTTTAATATAGTAAAAAATATTTCAGAACATATTATATTAAAATAAAACGGCTTGAGGTTGCAGTTCTGTATTAATATTTATTTATAGTAGACGTTTCGACAAACTCAACGTCCATCTTCATCGAGATAAATGATACAAATGATACTTACTGTAAAAAAACAAAACAATTAATTTTTAATATAGAAGAAATATTTCAGGACTCATTAGGTATATTAAAATAATACAGCTTTAGGGTTAAGTTCTTTTAATCGACGTTTCGACAAACTCGACGTTCATTTTTATTAAGAAAACTGATACAAATGAGATTTACAGTAAATAACAGAATCATAGAAATAAGTTACTAGATGACAAAATACAACTAACTAGATTATAAATTTTGTTTTATAGATTTTTATTTAATGAATTAATTTCCTCTAAAACAAAAAATAATTTAAAAAGCCAAATACGTAATTATGTAATTTATATAAATACTAGGAGAATCTTTTGTGAAAATTTTATTATTTTATTAAAATTACATAATTTATGTGAACACTAGAGGTATCGTCTGTAAAAATTTGATTAAAATCGGACCAGTAATGTGGTCATAACAAATTTTTAAAAATCTTAATAATTTTTTCCTCGAAAAGTTAACATTACTGGAAAAGAAAAAAACCATATGATCATCTTGTGCACTAGATAAACCTAATTCTGAAAATTTCATTAAAATTGGTTGAACCGTCTAGGTTTAGTTGCGATTAGAAAATTTTGACAGGCGACTGAGAGAGCTAACGACGCACATCCATATAGCAACATAAATTAAGTTCGGATTCGTCTGACCTAGAGGCTTATATGAAGAACTTTTATGTAAAAAAAAATTCTACTGAAAATGTTACAGACACCGTACCGATCGCTCGACCATTTTTGCCTTGCAGCCAAACTCGTAAAAAAGTAACATTAATCAGTGTGAAGTTACTGATTTAAATAAAATTTGACTTCCATTAATTCATAATTTATAGCATTTTTTCTAATCTAGTTACTCGTATTTTGTTATATCTCGTAACTTGTTTCTAAATTTTGTTTATTTACTGTAAATATCATTTGTATTTTTTGTTCCTGATGAAGACGTACGGTACGTTGAATACGTGGAGTATGTCAATTTTAAATAAATATTAATACAGAAAGTCGTTTTATTATAATATAATAAATTCTCAAAGATTTTTGACTATGTTACAAACTTATAAATACTTACAAAGTATAAGATTACCGTTTTACTTTAACATTTTTTGTTTTTTGTTTATATATTTATTATATTTTAATAGAGAACTTAAACCTAAAAAAGTTTTATTTAATTTTTACATTACATTTTTCAGACACCAATACTACTACTGCTATCAGTATCTCTATTATCAACCTATGCTTATCCAACATCGGACACAGCATCAGCTCTGTCTTCATCATCAAAAACCTCATCAACGCTCTTAAGAAAAACCCTAATCCCCGAATCAGACACCAAATCTAGTACAACCCTCGACGATGAAGCCCTAACGAATGAACTACTCGATACGGCCGAATCATACTACGGAGGTGGTTGTAATGTCTGTGGGGGTGGCGGGGGCTGGGGGCATCATCATCATCATCACCATCATGGCGGAGGATGGGGTAACCACGGCGGTGGATGGGGCGGTGGATTAGGTGGAGGATGGGGTGGCGGAGGTGGATTGGGTGGGGGAGGTGGATGGGGCGGCGGATGGGGTGGTGGATATGGGGGTGGATGGGGTTAGATATTTGTTGAATTTGTTTAGATAATCGGTTAATGACCATTATTTTATTTAAAATTTATGTCACAAATGTTTCGAAATATATTTTAAAAAAATAATTTATCTATTAGTTATAGCCTACACTGGAAAAAATTGATGTAAATTTACATATTCTATGAATGAATTTTTCAGAAAAAAATTTAATATTACGTCAATTATTATAGTAAAAATTACAAAATGCAGCTATTTTACCATTAATACTTATGTAAAATTACATCAATTTATATTACATTTTTTTACAGTATACACTGTAAAAACTATATCTTAAAGTTATGTAATTTTACATAAGTTTAAACAGTAAAAATATAAACATTTTGTAATTTTACTGTGATAATTTACGTAATATTACATTTTTTCTGAAAAAACACATTCATAGAATATGTAAATTTACATCGATTTTTTACAGTGTAGGCTGTAGCTAATAGATAAATGATTTTTTTAAAATGTGTTTCGAAACATTTGTGACATGAATTTTAAATAAAATAATGGACATGTATTATAATAGAGTATTTTCTGGGGAAATTCTACATCTGCTGGTAGAGTTTTTATATTGCAAAAGAGAATTATTAGAAGTATGGCCAACATATCTCAAACTACTTCATCTAAGCAATATTTTATTAATTTTAAAATTCTTCCATTCCCATGTCTCTACATATTTTATTTAGTAAATTAAAATCGAATATTCCTAAATTTGTTGACATTCTCCCATACGACACAAGAAATAACACAAATTTTCAAATTCGCAAACATAAGTTAGCTTTGTATGAGAAAGATCCAACCTATGCTGGTATCAATATGTACAATGTACTTCCTGCGGACATTAAATGTGTTGCTAGCATAAGATTATTTCGACAAAAACTCTTTAATTTTTTGCTTAAAAATACGTTTTATTCCGTGTATGCACATTATTAATTGGTTATTTTTTAAAATCATATTTTTGCACTGTAATTGTATTTATTTTAATGTCACTGTTTTTGTATTTTTTGTATTCTGTATTCTATATTGTGACTTATTCCTGTCATTCAGTTGACATTGTGGAAATAAATATGTATTATTATTATTATTATTTTTAGATCATATTAATAATTACTTAATTAATAAAAATGTATGATTTATAATATAATAAAAAATTAAATACGATGTATTTTGTAAATGCAGTTTTTCTGTACTAAAAATAAATTAAAATAGTAAAAAAACAATCAATATGAACAGTAGAATGATAAGATGAATCAATAAAAATTTATATAAATAATATCAATCAGTGTGACCTTTCATTAATGATTCATAAATTTTATGATCTAGTTACTTATTTTGTTACCTAGTAACTTGTTTTTTATTGTATATGTCATTTGTATCAGTTTCGCTGATAAAGACGGACGTTGAATTTGTCGAAACGTCGATCATAAATAAATATTAATACAAAACTATAATCTAAAATTGTTTTACAACGTTTTTCTAATAATTGCAAAACCCCATTAATATTAACAACTGATTGATAAGACAAAGCAATAGATATTTATAAAGATAACATCAATCAGTGTGACTAGTAACTGCATTTAAATAAAAATTTGGCTTCCTTTATTTAATAAATTATGAATTTTATGAGATCTAGTTACTTGTATACTTTGTCACCTAGTAGCTTGTTTCCATGTTGTGTTATTTACTGTAAATATCATTTGTATCAGTTTTTTTCCTGACGAAAACGGACGTTGAGTTTGTCAAAATGCCGGTTGCTAATAAATATTAATACAGAACTTTAATTTAAAGCAATTTTATTTTAAAATAAATTAACTGTGAGATTTAGTTCTGTACTTAATTTTAATTGACGTTTCTACATACTCTACGTACATCATCATTATAGGGGAAAAAAGTACAAATGATATTTACAGTAAATAAACAGAACATAGAAACAAGTTACTAGACGTAACAAAATACAAGTAACTAGATTATAAAATTGCTATTAATTATTAATTAAAGGAAGTTAAATTTTATTTAAATACAGTTTAAAGCCTGGCGCACACTTATGCCGGGCCGCATCGCATCGCATTGCAATATTATCCGCCCAGTTTTCAGTGAACTATCGCATGAACTTATATGCGATAGTTCATTGAAAACGATCTGGACGAATAATATTGCAATGCGATGCGATGCGGAACGGCATAAGTGTGCGCCAGGCTTAATAGTCACACTGACTGATTGATGTTATATATTGCTTTATCTTATCAATCAACTGTTAATATTGATGAGGTCTTGCATTTATTATAGTATCTTCGAATTTTACATCTTGAAGATATTGTAACGCATGTTGTGCAATAGCCAGATTTACATCTGAATGATTTAGACGTATTGACCTCTAGTAGGAACAATTTTAAAAAATAAATTCTCAGCTGTAGTCCGTCTGTCACGAGCAGCACTTCGCTAGTTCCTGATGTCGAGTTATACTGTTATCCTACGTCTCAGTCTGGGCGAATGCGAAATAGTGTAACCAAGTTTCAAATTCTATTCGGTAATTCCAAAATCGTTCCAGTAGTTGATTCAAAGTAAATCATTAAACGTTACCAAAAGTAAACGATTATAAATAATTGTAAAAAGATACAAACACAAACACAATAATAAAACCAAAGAACCTGAAACGTTGTTGTTAATTAAACATGTCGTAATGGTAGAGGTGCAATTAAAGCCAACAGTGGCGCAATGCCGATTTTTTATATGAATGAATTATATTATCTATCACAAAACTCAAACATAGCATCGATTTCACTAAAATGTAATAATCAAACATATGTAACAATTGTTAATAAAGATGAAATAAAATCTAATCGAGATATAACCGCGTATTGCAAGTTATTATTTCGCCGCCAAAGAATACTACGCTACTGAAACTCGTTTTTTTTATTTATTATAATTTTACTTTTCACAGAGAAATTATACTTTAATATCATTTACTGAATATTAAAAATTAAAACGTATGAAAATGCAAGAAAACAACAGTAATAATTAATACTTATTTCTTAGCAAAAGTTTAAAATTAAGCGACAATTACCTGAGTTCGGGTGCGGTTCTAAAGTGTGCTAAGTAGCTGAATTTATGTTTCAAATCCGAGAGACAGTCGTAAAAAGTTTCTTCCTTTATAATTGTGCACAGTTTTAAATCCGGCAGAAATCGATTAGTGATCCCAATAGCCAAAATATATTTTGCTAAATAACACTGAATGTTTCACTGTGCACAGTTCAACTGCTAAACAAAAAGTGACCAGTTTGTACGAAGTTTTTATTCGCGCACTCAACTAATAATACCAATAGACAGAGCCGTATTTATGCACAGACGCATGAGGCGCAAGCTGGGGCCTCGTAGCTAAGAGCGCTCAGATTTTAATTCAGCTATCAATCACTGAGATCAATTTGAAAATTATTTTAATTTCTAGTTTCTAGTTGTAATTTACGAGTAAATTATATTTCGATACGTTTCTAATGTTGAAGTACTGGTGTTGTCATTGTCAATAAGATAATAAAAACCTGTATATTAAGTAGGGTGGCTATCTGGCAATTGTAACAAAAGGGACTATTTTCTTTCTACTCGCTAGTTGCTATTGCTACTTGTTTTCCAAGAATTTATGCAATGTTAAAAATTTGCGAAACAAGAAAGTCTTACGAATTCTCTCGAAATGTACAAATTTATAAACCAGTGACTAATGCATCTGGAGAACGTTCGTTTTCAGTTTTAAAAGGAGTGAAAAATTATTTGAGAAATAGTTTACATCAAAATTGTGTAATTTAAGCTTATTGTTTATTGAAACAGAGTTACAAAAATTCATCAATTATGATGATATTGTTAATACGTTTGCTAAGGTAAAAGCGCGTAAAAAGTTTATTTAAGATTATTATTATATTTATAGCCATGTGTGAATTTTCTTTTTTCTTTATGTACCTATACATTATTTTGTTTACCGATTCCGCGCTGACACGTAAACAGTGAATTATGGGCGCCATTTTGCTTTTTATGAAACGACAATTTTTGAAAATAAAGACCAAAAGTAACATTTTTTCGAATCCCCAAACCGTTTCCTTCTATGTTTTTTCATTTGCGAATAAAAAATTTCCAAACTTTGCGTACTTTTTAGTCATTCAGAGGAGGAGAACCTCCCCTTAAGTTAAGCATAAAATTGAGAGAACATATACACTCTGCTTAAAATTTATCGATGATACGGAAAAGCACTTTATGTAATAAATAAATAAAATAACAATTGTGCTGTAATATTATTCTGTTTGTTTATTATTCATTATTTTATTGTTTTATGATTGTATAACTTGATTTACTTTAATGTGTTATTGTTTTTGTTTTCTTGCGTTATTGTATAACTCTCTAAATTTTTCTTAATTTATATAATTTCTAATTTTTTTTTACATCTAAGTATAGGGTGGGGGGGGGGGTAAATCTCTGCGCCGGGTGACACCCACTCTAACCTAGTTCTGTTTATTTACTTTCTTTTTTATATATTTTTTCCTAATGATGATGTACGTAGAATATGTCGAAATGTCGATTTTTAATTAAAAGTAATACAGAAAGCTGTTTTATTTTAATACGTATAATGAGTTCTGAAAGATTTTTTACTATCTTTAATATATTGTTTGCAATTCATATCTCTAATTGACAAATGTTTGTATATATATTTCTTCAGCATCTCCTCCTAAACCCCTAAACCGATTTTGATGGGAGTAGTGTCATTTTAATTGGTTCATTCCCTATTTGAGAATAGGCAAGTTTCATCTTTCTACGATTTTATTTTGGTTTTCAAAAATTTGAAAAATTATGTTTATAATGCAAATGTCAAAAATGACAGCTGTTTATTTATTTTTTTATAGCTTTCTAAGTTTATTTATATATATTAAAACAGCGTATTCAGCTAATATGCAATATGTCTCAAAATTTTATCTACAAATTTTACATTTACCTATTGTTCATGAATATACAATGTGTCTTAGAAATAAATGTTCTCAACAATGTACACACTACAAATTATGTTTAAATCTTTCTATCTTAATTACTATTTTCGACTTCAAACGTGACCCTTTAAGGGTCACGGGTTTACTAGTTATAATTTTATTTTAAATTATTAATATCATAATACTAAAAAGAAAAAAAAAACAAAAACAAGGTGCAGTTTACGTACTAAATGATTGTATCTAATGATAAGATAAAAATAACATCAAGTGTATTAATAAAAATAATAAGATTACGTAGGTACTATTTATTTTTAGACACTTGGAAACAGTTCTTAGTTTCACAAGATGACTGGTTACAAGCAAGGAATACGAAAAAATCTAATGAAGAATTAAGACCAAAAACTGAGCAAAGTTCGTATTTTTCAGGACTATTTACGTGGACACTGTAATCAATATTATTTATTATTTATTAGAGAATAAATTTTAAATATATTTTTTTTAAAGATTCTAAGTACTTAATTATTTATAAATAATAAACGTTCCTTAATGTTAAACAGAATGTACCTTTTTTCTTGTGCCATATTCACGAATTAAGTACATTTGTGTATTTAGCAATTTTTTTTAAAACAAGATTAGAAGTATATGGGTAAACCCATATATAGACCACTTTAACATTTTTCGATAAATTGTTAACACTGTATTTTAATAATATTATAATTTATGTGGGTACTAGGAGAAACTTTTCTGAAAATTTAATCAAAATCGAATAAATAATGTAGCCACAATACATTTTTTTAAAAATTTGTGATTTTTTTCACGATAAGTTGGCAACATTGTATTTTGTTAAAATTGCATAATTTATTTAGGCACTAAGAAAATCTTTTATGAAAATTTGATTAAAATCGGTTAAATAATAAGTGATCATAATAAATTTTTAAAAATTTTAGTAAATATTTTCTCGGAACCCTAACCTGGCCTACCCTAACCTAACCTAACATAACCTAATCAACCCGGCGGCAAATAGTCCCGGCGGCAAAAAAGCGGCGGTAAAACGCCCGGCGGCAAAGTGGTGGCGGCAAAACGTTTGTGACCTATGACGGGGATGTGGCATTAACCCAAACGAAGTGGTTTTTTTCAAATCGGTACTATCATCAATCGAGGGTCTAAAATTAGTCTAAAATTAGGATGTACTTTAAATTAATCTAGGGTATTGAATTCTAGTAGATTTGAAAGTGGAAGTGCTGGCTTGAGCTCAAGTTAGCACCTCCACTTTTAATTTTGTCCTAACTTCTTCCAGGAGCTGGTTCAGAATTTGAGTAACACGGTCTAAAATTGTCTAAAAATAGTCTGAAATTATGGTTACAAAGCGGTCAATTTTTGAGCAAATGGGGGTGCTATGCTAACTTATTTGACGTGACTAAATGTTGAGTATTTATATTGGCTACTATCAGATCTGTTTAATAAAGAGTTTCAAAAAAAGATTATAAAAAATTATTTACTTAAAAAAATAAGATATGAACTTTAGTCAAAATTAAATGTATGTGGAGTCTAATCAGTTTTATAAAAAAATTGTTAATAAAAATTTTTTCCATATGATGGTCACACTGTATATTTAATTCCTGTTTTATATAAAATTTTAAATGTCATTCAAATTTTTAGTTACCGATATTGTGAATTTTAAGTGAAACATCTAGAAGCTGTGTTTTTTCATATACTTTAAATTTTGACAAAAGTTCATATCTTTTTTTGTGAGTAAATAATTTTTTATAAACTTTTTTTTTGGAATTCTTTGATAAACAGATTTGATAAGAGCAAATATAAATACTCAATATTTAGTCGATTATTTTACAGTTTCCTTTTATGAAGTTCTTAATATATTTTCTAATGTAAGTTTAACAACAACATTTTTATATTTGTTATAGTTTTAGGCGTTTCTCTAAATTCAACGTGAAATCAAGCTGTGAAATTCATCTCAACCGTAAATAACGTCACCGATAAATTATTGATGTATAACGAAATAGATTTAATGAATTTATGGTGAATTGTTTTGAATACATTATTTTAATTGTTTGCTTAGTTCATTTCTTTAATGTTTATTAAACTAATTTTTTTAATTTTATTTACTAAATCAAATAAAATTAAGATTTTGATAAAGTTTTTGTAGAACAATATTAGATATATAACCGTTACAATGCAATCAATCAGACTCATCGAAGTCCAAAGTCGATGGAACTGATGGGTTCATCCAACATTCACCGAGTGAAAAAATAGATTCGTTTCAGAAGTTCATTGATAAATTTAGAGATGACATGATGGATTTTTGCTTAACTGCTTCATCCATCTGGTAAATTTAGAGAAATGCATTTTGACATTTTTTCACAATGACTGTAGAACATTTCATAAGAAGTTTGCAGGCCTGTATAGTGAAACCAAATTATGTTGCCAACAAAAAAATTCACGGCTATATTTCTCACTCGTAGTGCAAATGATCTATTACTAAATTACTTTTATTTCAACTTTTTGTCTGGTATTTATTTACGAAATATTATCTGGACATTACAAACCAATCCATACTGTATTTTATTTTTTATGTAACAAAAAATAAACACAAAACTCTTGGTTTTAATATATTAAAAAATCTTTTAGAATTTAACATATTAAAATAAAACAGCTTTAAGTTATCTGTATTCATATTTATTAAAAATTTACATTTAGAGTATCTTCATGATGTAAAATTCGAAGATACTATAATATAATAATATAATAATACTCAAGAATATTGAGATTTTATATTTTTCCCAAAATTTCACAAGATACTCAGTCATTGAATCGGCTGTTAAGCTATGCATCAACGACTGGCCAGTTTAACCGTAGACACGTGTTTCGGTCTTTAGGACCTCATCAGTACGGTGCTGTGATCAGTTGCTGTAAGGCAACTGATAACCGATGTTAATTCTGGCTGCCTTTTATAGCAAGTACTTCAAAGCGATATTTGTTCAAGGTCTATTAATATAATAATACTCAAAAATATTGAGATTTTCAATTTTTGCCAAAATTTCACAAGATAATTATTATATTAAATTTCACAATGACAATACAAACATTTATTTGTTCAAGGTCTAGTATTATACTTGCTTATCGCATTATTGTTTAGAAGGCGTTGGTGGTATTTATTGCTACTCTTCGTTATCAGTTCAAAGTACTTGGCATAAAAGCCAGCCAGAACTATCATCTGCATCAGTGTCTTCCCGACACTGATCAAAGCACCGTACTGATGAGGTCCTTAAGACCGAAACACGTGACTACGGTTAAACTGGCCAGTCTTTGATGCATAGCCTAACAAGCCGATTCAATGACTGATTATCTTGTAAAATTTTGGGAAGAATTGAAAATCTCATTATTTTTGATTATTATTATATTGAATTTCACAATGACAATACGAACATTTATTTGTTCAAGATCTAGCATGATACTATAATAATTGCAAGACCCATCAATATTAACTGCAAATAATTAAAAGATAACATCAATCGGTGCGAACGGGCACAAATTTAAATAAAATTTGACTTTCTTTAATTAATAATTTATAAACTTTACGATCTAGTTACTTGTATTTTGTTACGTCTAATTACTTATTTCTCTGTTCGGTTTATTTACTTAATAGCCATTTTTATCTTTTGTCTTGATGAAGGCGAACGTTGAGTACGTCGATTATTCATAAATATTAATACAAAACTATAACAAAAAATAGTTTTATTTTGATTTTAAGATTCAATTTGTTTTATTTAACATACGGTGCACATTTCGGCTCCTTGGGCCATCATCAATTGACAAATGTTTTTATATATTCAATAAAAACCAAAGAATTACAATTGCTATTAATAATGATAAAAAATTAACGATAAAAATTAAAAATACAACCTTTATATCAAAATATGTCTATCTAATTCCCTACTATAATTAACACTATGAGTGAACATGCACTGAATTGTTTTCAAATTAAAATAATAAAATTATTTACGATTATTTATATCTAAAGTGAGATTTTCGTATTTGTTATCTTATCTACATAACACGTAATGACAAAAAAAAATCATACAATACCTTTTATTATAGCGAAATTTTCAATAATTCATACATACAAACGGATATAAAAGCAAATACAGTTTTATTTAATGATTGTTTTCTAATATACGTACATGTATCAAAAAGGGTGTGGCACAAACTCTTTCCATTAGTCAGAAATTAGTTTTCTTTAAACATTTCTATTCAGACAGCAACCCTAACTTCATCCTGACACTCTATCACATCTACAACTTGAAAATATTTGCACACGCAAAACATTCTCCCAATTATACCACTCCATTTACTCATCGTATACCTTCAAAACATACATACATACATACACAATCACGCCATGTACCCAAAAGAATGTGGCACAAACTCTTTTCATCACTCCGAAATCAGTCGCCTCCAAACATTCCTATCCAAACAAGCAACTTTCGCTTTATCCACATTCATAATTCCTCTCATACATACTCTTCTATTCCTACTACTTGGAAACTTTCGCTCACGCAAAACACTCACAATCATACCACTCCAGCTACTCATAGGACGTCCACGCAAACGAATACCATCAAAATCATTCAAATATATCTTTTTAACCAAACGTTTATTAGACATTTGCTCAACATGGCCGAACCATCTTAGCTGACTAACACCAACTTTTGCTACAACATTTTTTTCAATTTCACACTCATCATTCACTAGTCTATTTTGTACCCGATCTCTCCTAGTTACACCACATACCCCACGTAAAAATCTCATTTCCACAGCAGTCATTTTCCGTTTATGCTTTTGCAACCAAACCCAACATTCACTATCACACATTAACGTAGGCACCAACATTATTATTAAATATTACGACAAATATTCCTTAAACTTGCATAATATCGACAAATCAAAGAATGATGCATGCGAATCATGTCAATATTATAACGAATTTGATTTAATGCTACTATATTTTTTTTTATAGTCGCGACAAGATAAAAAAATAGAGACGTCATCAATTTTTGTCACTAGGCAAATAACGTCACTCACTACTATGATTATATGAGCTTCTCGCGTACAGCAGACAGGGGCATTAATGGCCCATAATTTTCCTTTTCTTGTTCAAAATATGAAATTAAATTGCCAACTAACTGTTGACATTGCCTCTAGACCATAATAAATTACAAAAATACACATTCAAAATATAACACATCAAATGAACTAATATAAACACGTACTGTGACTTTTGACATTGAAAATCAATGCTGCCAAATATAGCAAAAATAAATTGATTTCGATAAAAAAATCCAATAATATACGATATATTTGTATATATTACATTTTAATTTAATTAAAATAACATACGTAAATAGTTTCAAAAAGATTTAGTTCATTATATGTAGAATAGAATAAAATTAATTTTGTTCATTAGTTAGTTCCATATTGTTAAGTTTTATCACGTGATTATGACGTACCTATCTTTTTATCTTGTCGCGACTATATCAACTATTCACGAGTATTTATTTTCACACTATACACTAGCTGCTTTAAATGTTTCCAAAGATAATAATTCAAAGGATTTAAATTTGAAGAGCTTGCTGGCCAAGCGCGAAATTTTTCTCGTATAATCATCCATCTACCTGGATTGATAAAATTTAGCCATGCGGTCATTTCTCTTCCAAAATGGAATGCTGCACTATCATGTTAGAATTACATGCGTTCTCGAATATGACTTCTAACTTTTTAACAAACTGTTAAAGTTTGATCACTAGTTATAAATCACCCTGTTTAAATCGTTAAAAACAAACTGCACAGCGAATGTATACATTAACACCATAAAAACGTGCATACTTCTTAAAATATCTAATTGGTTGAATCTAACTAGATGCCAAACTACAATCATGGATCTAAACCAAAATCGCACAAAAATCCTCCAAAGGAAAAGACACCACCACCAACAAAAGGTTTACCACCGGATCAGATAGGAGGGGGTGCTAGTAACACTAAGCCGGAAAATAATAATTCGGGTGGGCTAAAAGGTGGTTAACTACTTGACTCCAACTCAGGGCCGGCATTAGACATTTTGCCTCCAAAACCAAAATGTAAAATATATTTATTTAATTTATAATAAGTGAAATTAGCATATTAAATCAATAAATATAGTTATTTCTGTAAATGTGTACAAAATTATAAAAATGAAAGAAGTAGATTGAATTACATTCTTATAAATAATAAATACAACAGCAATTATATTACATTTTATTAAAAATAAAGAAACTGTACAAAAAAAATATAAAATAAACTAACAACATATAAATGTAAATAAATAAAAATTTAAAAATTAATTTTCCCTACATTCTCTTTACAAAATCCTCTATTATGTCATCACAAACAAAATCATTTTCTATACACAAAATTGCTAAATTTGATAATCGTTCTTGAGCCATAGCAGAAAACTGAAAGATTTTTCTTCAAAAAGAGGGACTGTTCTTCTGAAAGAGGTGGACAAGTGGCCATTCTAGTTATAATACATTTTAAAATGACAAATAAATAAATATTTAAAAAAAATATATAAACTGATAAAATTTAAAAATTAGAACCATAAATAAACAAATAATTAAAAATTAACAAAAATTATTAAATTAAATATTGAACAATCTATTTTATAATATCACTGCTGGTGTTGTGACATCTTGCAACCTATCTATTTTTGTTTTGAGTGTTTTAAGACCTCATTTTCTTTTCTATGTAAATGGTAAATTTTTGTCCAAGCCGCATATGACCATAGTTGTTGCGCGGCTCTTATTAAAAAAAAATATATATCACTGTATGACAGTAATAAACAAATTGATATTATGTTACCGTATTCCCTATGTAAAAGAAAGTTATTATGTTACTAGTATAATAATGACTGCACTCCAGCAATTATATTGAAAATTATTTAATGACAATTGCAATAGTGTTTATTTTAGCTTAAATTTAAATTTAATTATTCAAAATGTATGACGAAATGCAACTGCCAGATTTGTCAGAAATTGTGTGTTCGACCAAAGAAACATTTATTCCCATAAATCAAATAAACTGTTTTACAACTATTAGTAAGATTAAGTTTTTTGTTATGTATTTTTATTTATTTTTAGTTTACTTTTGTTTGGAACACTTAAATAAAAATAGCTTATGTCACTCGGAATAGGAAGCTCTTTTTGTGTTTCACCCGATTGCTGTATCTGAGTTCAACACAATAAAGATTGTTTTCTACTCCTCGTTAACATAATATACTATTAAAAAATTATTTTTTTTAGAAAAAATACAAGATTAATAAAAATAGTGTAAAATTAATTGAATTTATTAGCATTTTATTGAAAATTTAAAACAACACATTAAATATTCGTATCAATGTCGTCTAATTTTTCAGTATTTATAATTAAAATAAAACTGCTTTAGGTTAAAGTTCTGTATTAATATTTATTTATAACCGACGTTGCGACGAACGTCCGTCTTCATCAAGAAAAATGATAAATATCTTTATAAATTTCTACTGCTTCTTTCATCAATCTACTGTTAATATTGATAGATCTTGCAATAATTACAATGTCCTCGAATTTTACATCATGCAGGCGTTAAATATAAATAAAATTTGGCTGCTTTCATTTAATAATTTATAAAATTTTATGATCCAGTTATTTCGTTCTCTAGTAACTTGTTTCTATATTCTGTTCATTTAATCTAAATGTTATTTGTATCCTTTTTTCTGATAAAAAAGGACGTTGAGTTCATCGAAACGTCTATTTTTAATAAATATTTATACAGAACTTCAAACTAAAGCAGTTTTATTTTAATATAATTAGTTCTGAAATTTTTTTTTGCTGTGTTAGTATATATTATTATTTCAGTTTGTTTTTTCAGTCAGTAGTTTCTTTTTTCCTATATTAATGAATTTTATAGTTAAGAAATTATATAATTATAAATTAAAAAGAACCCATAGTTCTGCATTCACAATCAATTTCAATTTAGCATATAAAATAGAAACATGGACCACTTGAGATACGCAGGGTGTCAGTTTTACAGTCTCGTAGCATTAAAAAAAAAAAAAACTGTAATTGATGGTATAAATTGCCGGATCAAAATTTATTACTATACTTTTTGTTGCTGGATAATAGCGTAGTAGGTTGATAGATATTAGTCAAGATGGCAGCAATTGTATGAGACACAGTGTAGTTTGTCAGTATATTTTTGATTATACCAATTTTGAATCTATAATGAAACCGTCAGAAGATTTTTACTTTAATAATATTATAAACATTTAAAAAGAAATTGCAAATTTAAAAAGATTCTAGTATTTTTTTTTGTAATGTAAATTGATTGTGAATGTAGTATGAAAATTTATTTACATATCTTTTGTTGCAGATGTTAATTTGGTAGATATCAGTTAAGATGGCGGCGACCTTATGAGACACACATGCAATTCGTTAGTATGTTTTTGATTTGCCAAATTGGAATCTATAATTTTTGTACATTATGATTGATTATTTTTACGCAATAGACAATTTTTTTTCACTCGTGATAAAATTAAAAAAAACTAATTTGTTTTGTTTGCATTTACTAATATTGACTGTTACTTAATTGTAATATTTTTCAAATAAAATATGAAATTAAATGATTAAATAAAATATGGAAAAAAATAAAATACATGAAAATTAGACAATATTTTAACGTCTGTAAATATAATAGTTTTTGTCCAGCACTAGTGCTGACACATTAGATATTGCAAATATAATATTTTTTGGCTACAAACTACACTTTGTTATACATAGTAAAAAACTCTTTTAGAGCCTATTATATTAAAATAAAACGGCCTTAGGTTGTAGTTCTCTATTAATTTTCATTAATAATCGGCGTTACAACAAACTCAACGTACATAGAAACAAGTTACTAGGTAACAAAATAAGTAACTATACGAGTAGATCATAAAAGTTTATAAAGTTTTAATTTAAGAAACTCAAATTTTATTTAAATGCAATGCCCCTTTACACTGATTGATGTTAACTTTTTTCTTTTATAAATTTCTACTGTTTCTCACTTATCAATCTACTGTTAATATTGAAGGATCTTGCAATTATTACAGTATCTTCGAATTTTTGCATCATGAAGATTTTCTAACGCATGGTGTGCAATAGTAGATTGGCTTTTCTTTAATTAAAAATTTATTAATTTTATGATCTAATTACTTGTATTTTGTTACCTAGTAACTTGTTTCTATGTTCTGTTTATTTATTGTAAATGTTAAATGTCATTTATATCATTGTTCCTGATGAAGACATAAGTGAAGTACCATGAAACGTCGATTATACTAATAAATATTAATACAGAACTACAATTTAAAATCGTTTTATTTTAATTGGGGTATAATTGGTTTTGAAAGATTTTTACTATGTTAAAATATCCAATTATTACCTATAACTCTTGCATAATGTTTTTTTTTCCAATGAGAAAACAATTCGATGATTTTTACTTTAATAATATTAAAAATATTTGTTTTGTAATAAATTTAATAATATCTATTAAATACTAATTATAAAATTAAAAATTAAACTGACTTTGCCTTTCTATTTGTATATGGATTACAAAATTGTTTAATATGGTATAATATAAATATAGAAAATACAAAATTATATTCGTAAAATTTATCTCTATACGTATTAAGAAATCTGAATTGAAATTGATTTCTTTCATATAAAATACAAAATGATAAATTTTGTTATCTTTTTTGATAAGATTGCTTATTTTTTGTTTGATACTGTCAATAATAAAAAATATATTGATATAGGTAATATCAATCAACATAACATATACAATATAAAAAATATATCTATATATTAAAATACAAATACAATGATATAACACATTATGAAAAACTGAATTGATTTAATTTCTCTAGTTCTTTAATATTTTGTTTGTCTTCGTAGTTTTTCACAATTATTTTATGGATAATAGGACTCAGTATAATTTCTTTTCGGCAAATTTTTCTTTTGCCATTTTTGTTTGTATAGCAACTTATAGGAATAGCAACTAATACTGTTAATAAAAATCCCATTACAGCAGAATAGTAAAATGATATTCAATAAATAAAAAATGGAGTATCTGCTAGTTGTTCACTTTCAAGTCTGTAACGATTAAAAACATTATATGCTATTTTTTATTCAAGCGTTCTAAATGAAAGTATAGTAAAAACAAATAACAATACATACCATCAAATGACTTTAATTAATAGTTGTAGAATAGTATGTATAAAATATATAATTTCTAACAAATTTGGCGCAATGTGCTTTACATTTCATGCATTTCTTTACATATTTTTAATAAATTTAAATTTAAAGAAAAATAAAAAATGTCCATTAAATTAATATTACTTCAAAATTTTCAATTTAACGGCCGGAAATGTCAGATTAAATACACTTGATCGTGTTTCTTTTTAGTCAAATATTACATTTCTTGCATTTCTTCAAACATTTTGAATAATTAAATTCAAATTAATTGAAAATGAAAAATGATAGCGTGACAGCTGACCATTCAGTATATACTACCGAACAGAGGCGTAGCAACCGGGGGTGCAGGAATGCGATGCACACGGGCCCATGAGCGAAAGGGGCTCACGAGCTAAAGTGCCCAATGGGGCCTCATTTTTATTAATACTTACCATTTTTTTGTTTATTTTAATTTTTTTGTATTAATTAAAGGACAAAAAAGAGGAAAAAATACCATTTATAGGATTAAACGCATTTATTATATAAATTAATTTATTATAGTAAGTTAAATACATTTTCATAGATTCTTTTAAGTTTACAAACACAAAAACTTACAGTACAAATGAAATTTAAAGTTTAGGTTTACAAACATAGTTCATTAACTTTATTTAACTAAACTTAACTTTTACGCTTTCATTGAAGCAAAGATGCTAATTATTTCACTTACATTTAATTTACGTGCTCTTTCATTTTCAATGCTCAAAATCGCCAAATCTGATGAGCGCTTCTCCCCCATAGAGTTTCTTATATATGTTTTAATAAATTTTAGTTTTGAAAATGTTCTTTCGGCGCTAGAAGTTAATACGGAGAATGTTAAGAACAAAATAAGAGCGGAACAAAATTACGGAAATGTCGAACTAAGAATAGAATATTCTGTAAATATTAATTTTCCTAATTCAAATACCGAATTAATATTTTCTAACTGTTTTTTAAAAGTTTTTCTAAAAGATAATATCTGTGCCTTAAAATCTGCTGTTAAATCGTCAGTAAATTTGTCTAGTAAAGGTTGGCATAAATCAATTATTTCATCATCAGATAATTGTTTTAAATTTTCTGGGAAAATTACTCCAAATAATTTATTCATTTCTGTAAAACTTAAAAATCTATATTTTAATTGTGCAATTATAATATCTAACGTAGCGTTAAAAACGTTTATCCTAAAAATATCTTCTGAACTGTTAAATCGAAAATATTTACACCTTCCTTGTCTAGGCTTAAGCCAACATTATTAAGTACATACTTATTTCCTGGCAAATTGTTTCTTTAGGCATTTTACTTTAGTTTATTAATTTTAAAAGTATAGATTGCATTTTAACAAAAAATACTATAATTTTAATTAATTTTGATTATCATAAAAATAAAACAACTTTTATTTGCAAAAATTTTTCGAATAAGGCACAGACATAAATTTAAAAAATTAAAATAACATTTAGAATTTAAAATGAGCCAAAAGAACATTAAAATTTTAAACAATACAAGAAGTAAGGAGGGGTCCCTTAATCTCAGTCGCACACCGGTCCACAAAGGTCTTGCTACGCCCCTGCTACCGAATGTCCAAAACGAATGGAAACAACAAAACATAGAAATAAATAAATAACAGAACATAGAAACAATTTACTAGGTCACAAAATAATTAACTAGATCATAAAAATTTTATACATTTTTTTAGTTACTTATTTATGACCTAGAGTAACTTGTTTCTATGTTTTGTTACTTAATGTAAATGTTATTGAGTTCATCGAAACGTCGATTGTTAATAAATATTAATATAAAACTAATACCTAAAACCGTTTTATTTTAATATATGAGTTTCGACAAACTCACCGTACGTCTTCATCAGGAAAACTGATACAAATGACATTTACAATAAATAAACAGAACATAGAAACAAGTTATTAGGTAACAAAATAAGTAACCAGATCATACAAATTTTATAACGCGTGATTAACTACATGATCAGCTAACAACATTTTATGGAATTGTCTCTAAGTGTATTTTGTAATTATAATTATTAATAATAATATTGTTACTTACCTGTTACCTTAAACCTTGCGCAATATTTTCCGCTCAGATCGTTTTCAGTGAACTATCGCATGAACTTATATGCGATAGTTGTATCTGTTCAAGCTTTCTAGAATTTTTGAAAAAAAAATTTGTAATTGCCAAAAAGCACTGACAATAAAATATGTAAATGGAGTTGTATGATTGAAAGTGTTTTGCGTGAGCAAATGTTTGCAAGTAGTAGGAATAAAATAGCATGTATAAGAGGTGTCGTAAATGTGAATAAAGCTAGAGTTGCTGATCTGGATAGGAATGTGAGAGTGGAAAAAATGATTGTGTATTCGTATGTATGTATACGATAAACAAAATAGTTTTAAAACAAAGTTTTATTTTAATAAAAATAAATTAATTAATAAATATAATCATTGATTTCTATATTCATTAATTTAATATTAAATAATTAAAAGACTCAAAAAAATATTATTATATAAAGCTATAGGATTCAGAGTAGAATTAAAGTTATATGATGAATTTTCTTAGATAGACAAAATTTTTAAACAATATATTTTACAAAAAAATTAATATATAGATGAACAAATAATATATTAATTATAAATTACATAAATAATTGTAGAACATATATTATTAATTATTGAGATTCATGAGTATTTGACATAAAAGAAAACAATAACTATTTGACAATAATATAATTGAAAAAAAATTTGTTATTTGTGACGTAATAAAAAACTAATTAATTATTCGTGAAATAAATATGTGTACAGTGCAACTATTGTATAGTGAAAACAGTGATAAAACATAATTTTGTTATCGTAAATTAATTAAGAAACTTATGTCGTCACATTCAACAATTTTGACTTCATGTGTATAAATTTATCAAGAAATCACATAAATTATAATATGTGTGAATTTTTTAAGTATACTATACAAAAAATAATAGCGAAATTACAGATAAATATTGGTAAATTTTATTATAAAAAAAACTTGTAATTTTATTTTACCATAAATAATCTACATATGTTTCTACCTCAAAATTCTGTAATTTTTACATAATTCAAAATAATCACATAATGTAAGTAAAAATGACCTAATATAAAATTGCTTACTTTCGGCAAATTGCATCACATACTTAATGTAGAATTACATATTGTTGGTATAACTTCTTAAATGAGACAGTACATATTTTGTGTAATAATGCTAATAAAATATTTTAAATGTAACTCATACATTTTAAAATACATTTTTTATGTAAATTTAGAAATGTATGTAATTATACCAAAAATAATATTACAAAACTAAACAAATTTTACCTATTTATAGAATATTCCTGACAGCACATTTAATAAATTTGTTCTGTAAATTTACTAAAAGAGACTTTACTAAAAAAAACTGTAATATTACATATGTACATGTTCATCCCGTTGGTAATATCATATTGTAATAGTTTTGATATTATGTATTTTTAAACAATTATGTAAAATTACAGAGCAATTGAGTAATTATACCTAGAAATACTGGGCATCATAGTGTATCATAGTTTGTAGGTAAAATTACATAATTTTTTTAGAGTGTAGTTTCAATTGTAATTATTTAACATAACGATTTGCATAAATACAAATTTTTTACACATATAATTAGCCATAGCAAGAAAAACTTTTTGCCATCAACAATGTTTTTCAGTAATCTTTAAAGTTTTGAGACGAAACATAGACATTACAAATACCAAGCGGGTTTTGAACCCGGGCTTACATAAGTGCGATTAAGCGCTTTAAGCCACTCGGTTATGTAGGTCGGCATTATAGATTACTATACTAAAATATTGATTAAATATATTATTCAATCAATGGTTGAAAAATAATTATCATAAAAAAATTGAAAAACTAAATTTAGTTTTTCAATTTTTTTATGATTTTTTAGTAATTACTAAATTATATTCCTCTATTAAATATTGAAGTAATTGTAAATTTTGCTGTGCAGCATAAAATAATAACGTATTATCACAAGAGTCTTTTAAATTGATATTTGTATTATTTTTTACGAGATAGTTAATACACATTTTGCATCTTTCTACATCTTCATTATTTATTTCGCCGTAGAATAAACAAAATAAAGCATTAAAACCAAAAGCATTCAGAGAGTTAGGATTCATATGATGTTTCTCAATTAGATATTTTATTAGTTCCAAATTAAGACGAAGAGCAGCGAAATGAAGTATTGTGAAACCATATTTATCGGTTACATTCAAATTTGCTTTATGTTCTAATAAATATTCGATCGATTCTTTGCATTTGTTTATTTCTTCCGAATTTATTTTGTTATCAAATATTGCGTGCAATGGAGTACGACTACGAATATCTGTAATATTTGAATCAATTTCGCACTTTTCTATAATGAATTTTATTAATTCGGGACTTCGTCTAGCTGCGGCCCAATGAAGTATAGTCCAACCATTTTCATCTGTTGTGTTAAAATTTGCTTTATGTTGCAATAAATATTCGATCGATTCTTTGCAAATGTTTATTTCTTTTGAATTTATTTTATCAATAAATATTGCGTGCAATGGAGTACGACTACGAATATCTGTAATATTTGAATCAATTTCGCACTTTTCTACAATGAATTTTATTAATTCGGGACTTCGTCTAGCTGCGGCCCAATGAAGTATAGTCCAACCATTTTCATCTGTTGTGTTAAAATTTGCTTTATGTTGCAATAAATATTTGATCGATTTTTTGCAAATGTTTATTTCTTCTGAATTTATTTCGTCATTAAATATTGCGTGCAATGGAGTACGACTACGAATATCTGTAATATTTAAATCAATTTCGCACTTTTCTATAATGAATTTTATTAATTCGGAACTTCGTCTATCTGCGGCCCAATGAAGTATATTCCAACCATTGGTATCTTTTGCGTTAAAATTTGCTTTATGTTGCAATAAATATTCGATCGATTCTTTGCATTTCTTTATTTCTTCTGAATTTATTTTGTCATCAAATATTGCGTGCAATGGAGTACGACTACAAATATCTGTAATATTTGTATTAATTACGCATTTTTCTATAATGAATTTTATTAATTCGGGACTTCGTCTAGCTGCGGCCCAATGAAGTATAGTTCCACCATTGTCATCTGTTGTGTTGAAATTTGCTTTATGTTGCAATAAATATTCGATCGATTCTTTGCAATTGTTTATCTCTTCTGAATTTATTTTGTCATCAAATATTGCGAGCAATGAAGTACAACCATTTATATTTGTAATATTTGAATCAATTTGGAACTTTTCTATAATGAATTTTATTAATTCGAAATTTCGTTGATATGCGGCCCAATGAAATATAGTCCAACCATCGTTATCTGTTGTGTTGAAACTTGCTTTATATCGCCATAAACATTTGATCGATTCATTGCATTTATTTATTTCTTCCGAATTTATTTTGGCATCAAATATTGCGTGCAATGGAGTAAGACCATAGTTATTTTTAATATTCACATTTATTTTGAAATTTTCTATAATATAATTTAGTAATTCAGAACTTCGTTGCATTACGGCAAAATGCAATAAATTATAACCAAATTTAGTGTTAATATTAATGTCAGCATCGTGTCCTGTTAAATACTTCAGACAATCTTTGCAACGTGTAACATCGTTGAGTTGTATTTCTATTAAACGTATACAATGTAGTGGTGTGTGTCCATAAATATCTCGAATATTTGGGTCTATTAAATATTCTTCTCAAAAAAATTCTAATAATTTTAAAAAAATTTTAATTGCTGCTGCATGTAATGCGTTAATGTTATCTTGGCATCACTGGCATTACTGGAAAAAAATAAAACCACATGACCATCTTAGGTACTAGACAAATTTATCTTAAAAATTTTATTAGAATTGGTTGAACCGTCCAGGAGGAGTTGCAATCACAAAATTTTGACTGACGACCGAGTGAGCGAGCGGGCTGACGACGCACATCCATACACCCACATAAACTAAGTTCGGATTTATCTGATCTAGAGGTTATATGAAGGATTTCTATACTATTTTTTGTTTTGTTTTTGAAAATGTTACAAACATCGTACCAAACGCTATACCACTTTTCCTTGCAGTCAAAGTGGTAATAATAATCATATTTGTTACAGATTTACCATTTTATAGAGAGAGAGACAGAGAGAGAAATAGTTGTGTGCAAAATAGATATTCGGATGTTTTCAAACAGAACTGATTAATAGTTCGTATCAGTACATTCTTTATCTATGGTTCGTGACAACGATTATCAAATGCTGCATGAATAAGCAAAAGATAAGCAGCTACAGTGTTATTCTATTTAATATCTAGCAGCTACAGCTAGTTTAAGTTCAAATAGAATTAAAATAAACCGAAATAATATTTTAATTTAAAGTAAAAATGGTGCAATTAAACGAAAATACGTTGACAAAATTAAAGTGTTCAGCATGTGATGGTTACTTATCGAGTGCACCCGTATTTTTGACAGTCACCGGCCAAAGTTTGTGTGGGCGTTGTCCTCCAACAACAACATTAGATCAAATAGCAATACGAAATGCACCGTACGAGGATATCGCTGAGCATATCGAGTTTCCGTGCCGTTATAAAAACAATGGTTGCACGAAAATTCTACCGTTTGCAATATTAAAAAATCACGAAGAAAATTGTTATTTCCAAGTGCTACCCTGTCCAATCGTTTCAATGGAAACATGTTCATGGCTGGACACAAGCAATAAACTATTCGAACATTGTCAAACAGAACATTCGCAAAATATATTACCGCATCCATGTAATATTCAGCATAACTTTAACGTTGATAATCTACAAACATTTTTTACAAAAGCGTTCAACATATTCTTTTTAATACATACGAAAATCTGTTTAACATCGAATCAACTATTCCATTGTATTCGTTTGATTGGCGATGCCGATAAAATTGCGTACTTCAAATATACTTTACGTATTTCAAACGCTGAAAATGAAACATGCTGTAAATATGGCAACATTATACCGTACAGTAGTAGGAATGTAGAAGAAAGTAATTCTTTGGTAATTAAATTAGATGGTCTAAAGTACATATTTGATACGTTAGATAAACTTAATTTTTGTGTTATAATTGATAATACTGTGAAGAAATGTTATAAATGTCTTGTAGCGTTACCGGATTTTATTTATTGTGACGCTATAGGATGGTTATGTGCAAGTTGTTGTCCACCAACAACTAGATGTAATCATGTATTTCTTGCTAATTTGCCGCCATGTAATTATACTGATATCAGCATTAAACAATCTAAACATCAAAAATATTTTTGTACTTACTATAATCGAAATTGTACACATTGTAGTGAAGCAAATATATCTGGTATGATTTCTCATTATAAAAAATCACATTCTGGAATGCTATGTGAAATGGCAAAAGCATTTTGTATAGCACCAGCTACAAGAAGTCAATTTTGCTGTATTTTAAACAGTAATAATTATACTACATTATTTTGCATTTACTATTTAAAACTGAATAAAGAAAATACACCAATATTTTATTTCGAAATATATTCAAGTGAAATAAAATCTAACGAATTAAGTAAATATAAATGCGAATTAGAATTTACTAACGAAACAACAAACGAAACAATTACCGATATACCTGAACCTAACTATCTAACTGAATATGATTGGATGACTCTGTTTGAAGTGAAAGAATGCGACAATAATGTATCTTTTAATGTTAAAGTTAATTTAGTTAAAAAATAATTAGAATATATTTTACCAACATTGTCATTTAATTCTGAAAAATGACTTTACAATTTTATTCTAGTTATGGAAAGGTTTTTTTTTATTTTTTAAGTGATTTTAGTTTTTCGTTTGTTTCTTCTTGTTTGATTTTTTTTAATTCCATGTGTCACGCTATAATCAGGAAAATATATTATGTAATATATGTATGTACTTGATTTGTAAGATAAATAAATATTACATGCTTCTGTATGTAACAATTAAATGTTATTAAATATTTCTATAATAATTGATGTATTTTTAGTTTTTACACACATACAAATTCCTATACATTCAATTTTAAACTAAAAAAAAACTTAAAGATGCAAAAAATTCTAATTATAATTTATGGAAATATATTTTCCATATAATGCAAAAATAAACTCGAATTAATATATTGTTTATTAACTCTAATGTATGAAGTACGGCACGGACCGCAGGCGAATTTAGTAACTATATACGAGAAGAATATACTTTATTTTTATCTATGCAATACGAAATTTTATTTTTTGGTGTAATACATACATACATACATACATACACAATCACGCCATGTACCCAAAAGGGTGTGGCACAAACTCTTTTTATCATCCCGAAATCAGTCGCCTCCAAACACTCCTAAAATAACGCAAACTGTTGAATAAAATTTTTATTGGTTCAAGGATGTTCAATAATTGTAATAATTTAAAAATCATGAATAACTTTACTTATTTAAAAAAAACAAGTTTAGAAGTATATGGGTAAACCCATATATATATATATATATATATATATATATATATATATATATATATATATATATATATATATATATATAGACCACTTTGACATTATCACATAAATGATAAGAAATAGAAATCAAATTTTGTTCACCGAAAGTTGCAACATTGTATTTTGCTAATATATATATAGGCGCAAAGGGTACCTTCTGTAAAAATTTGATTAAAATCGGATAAATAATGCGGGCATAACAAATTTTTAGAAAATTATTAATATTTTTTTCTGAAAGTTAGCGACATCGTATTTTAATAAAATTATAATTTATGTGGGCACTAGGAAATACTTTTCTGAAAATTTAATCAAAGTTGGCAACATTGTATTTTGTTAAAATTGAATAATTTTTGCGGGCACCAGGAGAATCTTTAGTGAAAATTTGATTAAAATCGGTTAAATAACGTGGTTATATAAGGTAAATATATATATATATATATATATATATATATATATATATATATATATATATATATATATATTCATATTTTGTTGTTGTTTACTTAAATCAAATGTTACCTACAGGTTAAGAAAATCATATGTACACATCGAAGCACTACTAAACGAGTTTTTCAACAGTCAATATTATTATCAATTACTTACCCGTGATAAGAGCAATGCAAACTCACGTTTTCTCCACGATAAAAACATCTGTACACCATGCTTAAACTAAAGAACTGTTGTCAGACTCTACAATACAGATTGTTCGGTTTAAACAGTCCGCCATACGGTTTGCCCGAAAATCTGCAATATGGCAACTTACATAAAGATGTCACGAAAGTGCGCGCTATTGCATATCAAGTAATATATCGTCGCTGTCAAGTTAAAATCTGCTATATGGTTTTTCAACAATTTTTCAGGAGCTGCAAAAAACTATGGCCCGTATTCCCACCTCATAGGAAAAAGCACTTTTACTGTCAATTTTTATAAAAGTAATTTTTTACTAAAAAGTACTTTTTCATTGCTTCTAATTCTCACCTCACTTTTTTATTAATTTTTTAAAAAGTAATTTTTTGTATTTAATGCATGTGGCAACGTTGCAAATTGATAATTTTAGCTGTCAGTCATAGCTGTCACTTACATTTCTGCGCCATTTTATTGTTAGTGACGTGCATAATTTTAATGTTTGACAATAACACTGATTCAATTGTTACATTTTTTAGTAGCAAAATAAAAAGTGGTATACCCACTTTTTAAATTCACTTTTATCTGAATATGAAAAAGTGAATTTTTCAGTAAAAAATGGAGGTGAGAATTAGATCGCTTCTAAAATTGCTACTATATTTCACTTTTTTGAAAAAGCACTTTTTCATATGAGGTGAGAATACGGGCCTATGTAATTTTTATTATTTGAAAAGGACATTTAATTCTCCACATAGCAAATTTTGACTTGACAACGATGAAAGATAAAATCTGCTATGTAGTTTTTCAACAATATTTCAGGAGCTGCAAAAAACTATTTAATTTTTATTATTTGAAAAGGACATTTAAATTCTCCACATAGCAGATTTTGACTTGACAACGACGATATTCAGATCAGTGATCTAAATAGACAAGTCACCACTGAAATATAGTAATAACTGGAATGTGCACTGCCTATGTGTTCTAGTAGCGCCAATGCGAGCCGAGAGAGATAGGAGATACGGGGATCTCTATCACTGTCTTACACTTCTGCGCATTTGAAATTCAAATGCGATTTCTTGCGGTAAAAATGCGACAATCTTATGTTGTTGCATATTAAATTGTAGCTAAATGCATCGGCTAAACGATACGTAATGAGATTTAATTGGGGAATTCCTCTATAAAAGGTATTTTTATCATTTTTGATATATTAATTTGACTTTTTTTCGATATAGCAGTGAGATTCTTTTTTTTCATATCTATCTAAGTTATCATGTAGTAGCAATGCTACGCCAACAGAAACTTTTGAACGGACTATACGACAAAGACGAGAATAAATCCCCGTATATCGCTATCTCTCTCGGCTCGCATTTGAGCGGCCAGTGCGCGTTCCAGTTATTACTATATTTCAGTGCAAGTCACTCAGAAGACAGCTGCATATATGCAACCAATTTAACAAAGTAAGTAAAGTTGGTTGCCACCTCACTAAAGGAGTTTTTTTTACACGATAACGATATTACTTTAACCGCTTGAGTGCAAGGGGTTTTTGCTGTTTCTCCGTTCAAAAGTGGCAAGAAGCGCTTTTGCGCTTATCTTATTTTTTATTTTGCATTATTTAGTTTATTATATTATTATAGTAATCGTTGTTTATAAAAAAAAAGGTGTACATCTACAAAGTGTAATATTACCCCAATTTTATTTTTACTAAAAACAGAAAAGTAGCCGTAAACAGTGGCGAATCCACGTGGGGGGGACATGGGGGCAATGCCCCCCCCCCTGGGCCTAAGAACATAATACAAAATACATTCAAATATATATTAAACACAACAATTTATTATTAACCCACCTTGCATACAGCTGTGCATATAAGGCGGGATAATAATTTTTTTGTAGAATTAAAACTTCTTAATAATTATGTACCTTTATCTTAAAAAAAAAGGCAAAATCCCCCCCCCCTCTGACAGTTTTCTAGATCCGCCCCTGGCCGTAAAGTTGGGCACCGACAAAAAACCGAACTTGCTAGAGCGCTGGCAAATTTCGAGCGTAACAGAAGAGTGCAAAATCGCTGCATGGCACTCAAACGGTTAAATAAAACAAAGCATCGAAAAACTTCATGGCCCATATTCTCACCTCATTTATAAAAATAATTGTTGCCAAAAATTCTCTTGACATTTACTTAAAATTATTTATTAAGCACTTTATAACAGTTTAATTAAATTTTATAGTACCGAATATACTAAAAATGATCAAAAAATAGGAGAACTATTTACATTTGATGAAAAAAGTTATTTTGAAATTTACGATAAAAGTACTTTTTCACGAAAAGTGAGGTGAGAATTCGTGCCCATGTTTTTATCTAAATGTTTCATAACGAGTTTACTAAACTTTGAACAGTTTGTTAGGAAGTTATTTCAAATGAAAAATGTCATATGAACATAGGTCCTATTCTATTTAGTTGCGTAATATAAGAAATTAAAAGTTTCAATAGTAAATGTACTAGTTTAATAACAAGTCACCGTAGAAAAATTAAATAAAATAATAGATAGCTATGCACAAACATTTTAAATTAATTTAATTAATTAAAAAAAATATGTGTTGAAAATAAATTTAAATTTTTTCCATTCGCGTTTTTATGTAGCCAATATACAAACCAGTTTTTTTTTATCTAATAGATATTTTCGGTAAATATTGTTTCTATTTAATAAAATATAATAATTTGTTGAAACACAGTTAATGACTAGTTGGTTTTAAATCCAACAAACTGTTAAGTTTGTACGGATTAAAATTATATCACGTTCTATATTAAATTATTCTAATACCATTAAAAATTGATTTAAAGATTAAACTTTAAGTTAAAACCGAAACTGAGCACACTCGACTTAGTGTAGGTTTTGCTCTCTCGTATAATAAAAAGGTAAAAAGTATTTTCTAAACAAAATTATCGCATCACTTACTATTAATTTCATGTTTGAACAAATTGTGTCGATAAATGGAATCAAATATTGTGTACTCAAAAGATACAGTAGTACATTTAGGAATTCTGAATACATACATACACAATTACGCTATGTATACTCAAAAGGCTGTTGCACAAACTTATTTATATGAATTTTTCCAAACATTCCTATTCAGACAAGCAACTCTCTATCTTCATCCACGTTCATGATACCTAGAAATATTCTTACTACTTGGAAACTTTTGCTCACGCAAGCTACTCTCTCAATCATACCACTCCATGTACTCATCAGACGTCCACGCAAACGTATACCTTCAATATTATTCACCTATATATTTTTTTAACCAAACATTTATTAGACATTTGCTCAAGATAATCGATCCATGTTATCAGACTAACACTAACTTTTTTTCAATTTTATACTCAATATATAAAATATAATTTTTTTCTCGAAACTTTGTAAACTTAAAATTATATAATTTTCGTGGGCACTAGCAAAATCTTTTATGAAAATTTGATTAATTTATTATATTATATTATTTTATTATAAATAAAAATATTTTCAAACTAGCTTTTTTGAAAGAAATAATATTGAGTATTTTATAGTGTTATAAGCAGAGTGGCGCAGTGGAAGCGTGCTGGGCCCATAACCCAGAGGTCCGTGGATCGAAACCATGCTCTGCTAAAACTTTTTTTAAATACAAAATACATATATTACACATACATATATTTAGTTGTCTCATTATAAAAATACAAATAAACGTAATTACATGTAGCGTGCTTTAAATATCTTATATTACAAAATTTAAAAAAATTGAATATTATTTATAGTTTTACCAAAGAGAATAAATATATCTAGTATAGTATGTAGCAATTTTCTAAAATCTAATGTTTTCTTTCTACCAAAATAAATTTTTTAACAAGCACCAACTATGACCCTAAAATATTTTTTATAATCATCTAAAGCTAAAATTACTTCAATCAGATAAGTGTAGAGACTTCGTGATTGAAGTCAGGAATGACAGTTTGATTTGTCAGTCAGACTGTCATTTCTGATTGTAACGCCCGCTTAAAAGATATGAATAAAATATAAACGAATATTAATGCAAATAAAAAATGAAAATTTTTTATATAATACTTCTATTTCATCCCGCTTCCTGCTTCTCTTACATCACGTCCAAAGCCAACTTAAAAACTTGACAAGTGACAATAAAAATAAGAAATTACGTTGAAAACGGGACAAAATTCTGCCCAGTTTTCTTGAACGTAAGTCAGTTTCCGTATACGCGACGCTCATTCCTGCGGGACTGCTCCTAACAGGTGCTAATTTCTATGAATTATATTATAAATGTATTAAAATCAATCAAAATATATTCAAATATATCATTTTTTTAAATATATGTTTTAAAATGATATTCTTTTGAACAAAAATAAATAAAAATTTGTAGAAATATATATTTCATTCATATTTTTAATGGTATCGTAATCGTATGATATTAGTACATTTCATGACATAAAATAAATAAATATGTATAATAAATGCAACAAATCTGGTAAGTATAAAATCAAATACATAAAAATATTCATTGATAAGTTTAATATTCGAGTACGTTGCTTTTTTAAAATTTTGAAACTAATAAATTAACTAGCTTGATAAATGTAAATTGTAAATCTAAATTCGTATTTTTATATAAAGTTAAACATTTTTATTTGTTATTGTTACAGTATTTGATTTTTTATTAAAAAAAAACATAATTTGTATACTATATACACTTATGTTTATGATAAAAATATTTTTTCACGAAATACGTAAAATACGCAGACATTCCATGAATATAACATCTATGAGCTAGAGAAATATTTCTACAAAATTGGTAAACTACACTGTAAGAAATCGGTGTAAATTTACAATGTTAATCATGGTAATTTTACAATGAATTTTACTGTAATTTTCATTTTTTTTTGTAAATTTACTTAAATCTGTATATATTACAAAAATTTTATAATATTAATTGAATTTTACAATATTTATGTATTTTTACATTTGAATACTTATTTTATGTAATTATACAAATATTTTTATATAACAAGATTAGAAGTATATGGGTAAACCCATATATAGACCACTTTGACATTATCACATAAATGACAAGAAATAGAAATAAAAAAAATTTTCATTAAAAGTTGGCAACATTGTAATTTGGTAATATATAATATTATAGGCGCTAAGGGTATATTCTGTAAAAATTTCATTATAATCGGATAAATAATGCGGGCATAACAAATTTTTAGAAAATTATTAAATTTTTTTTCGGAAAGTTGGCAACACCGTATTTTAATAAAATTATAATTTATGTGAGCACTAGGAGAAACTTTTCTAAAAATTTGATCAAAATCGGATAAATAATGTAGCCACAATAAATTTTTTTTAATTTTAATATTTTTTCTAATAAGTTGGCAACACTGTATTTTGTTAAAATTGCATAATTTCTGCAGGCACCAGGAGAATCTTTAGTGAAAATTTGATTACAGTCGGTTAAATAACGTGGTCATAATAAATTTTTAAAAATTTTAGTAATTTTTTTCTCAAAAAGTTGGCAACACTGTATTTAATTAAAATTACGAAATGTATGTGGGCACTAGGGGAATCTTTCCTAAAAATTTGATCAAAATCGGATAAATAATGCAGCCACAATGAATTTTTAAAAATTATAGTATTTTTTTTCTCGGAAAGTTGGCAACACTGTATTATATTAAAATTACGTAATTTATGTGGGCACTAGGAGAATCTTTCCTGAAAATTTGATCAAAATGCGATAAATAATGTAGCCACAATAAATTTTTAAAAATTTTAGTAATTTTTTTCTCGGTAAAGTTGGCAACACTGTATTATATTAAAATTACGTAATTTATGTGGGTACTAGGAGAATCTTTGCTGAAAATTTGATCAAAATCCGATAAATAATGTAGCCACAATAAATTTTTAAAAACTTTAGTAATTTTTTTCTCGAAAAGTTGGCATCACTGGAAAAAACCAAAACCACATGACCATCTTGGGCACTAGAGAAATTTATCCTGGAAATTTCATTAAAATAGGTTGAACCGTCTAGGGGAAGTTGCGATCACAAAATTTTGTCTCAGGACCGAGCGAGCGAGCTGACGACGCACATTCGGCACATCCATACACCCACATAAACTAAGTTCAGATTCGTCATCTAGAGGCTATATAAAGGATTTCTATATTCTAATTTTTTTTTGAAAATGTTACAGACACCGTACCAAACGCTATACCACTTTTTCCTTGCAGTCAAAGTGGTAAAAACAAAACAATTATTAATAATTGTTTTCTTTTACTAATTATACTAACTTATTATTTCAAACAAATTTTTTAAGTTTATTTAGAATTATAAATACAAAACATTTGTACACAATGTACTCTGTATCAGTTACATACAGAGCCGTATTTATGCACAGGCGCATGAGGCGCAAGCTGGGGCCTCGTAGCTAAGGGGCCTCAGATTTCAAATCAGGTATCAGTCATTGAGATCAATTTGAAAATTATATTTTAATTTCTAGTTTCTAGTTTTAATTTACGAGTAAATTGTTTTTCAATACGTTTCTAATGTTGAAGTACTGGTGTTGTCATTGTCAATAAGATAATAAAAACCTGCATATTAAGTAGGGTTGCTATTATAACAAAAGGAACTATTTTCTCTCTACCCGCAACCCGCTAGTTGCTATTGCTACTTGTCTTCAAAGAATTTATGCAATGTTAAAAATTTGCGAAACAAGAAAATTTTACGAATCCTCTCGAATTGTACAAATTTATAAACCAGTGACAAATGCATCTGGAGAACGTTCGTTTTCAGTTTTTAAAACGAGTGAAAAATTATTTGAAAAATAGTTTACATCAAAATTGTGTAATTTAAGCTTATTGTTTTTTGAAACAGTTACAAAAATCCATCAATTATGATGATATTGTTGATACGTTTGCTAAGAGAAAAGCGCGTAAAAAGTTTATTTAAGATTATTATTATATTTATAGCCATGTGTGTATTTTCCTTTTTTCTTATGTACCTATACATTATTTTGTTTTGATTTTGCTGATTTTTTTGATCTAATACCAATGTATAAACAATTTAAACAAATTAAAAACATTTTCATATAATAATAATAGGCCTAAAACAAATTTTTTTCCACTGACAATTCCTTTTCAATTGAAGAATATCTGCAAGGGGGCCTCATATTTCAATTGCGCCTGGGGCCTCATATTTCAATTTTGACTGGGGCCTCAAAAAAAGTAAATACGGCTCTGGTTACATACACTGTCAAAAAAAATGCGATAATTTTACATAAAAATAGTACAGACGTCAGTATTTTTACAAAATGTATGTAATATTATTTACAGATATTTTAGGAAAATTTTTACATTATATACTTCAGTATTTATATATAAATAATCTGAAAAAATACTAAACCATTTTGTATTATTTTTACAAATACAAATAATACAAAATATTTTAGTGTTTTTACAGATTATTTATATATAAATACTGAAGTAAATAATATTAAATATACATTTTGTAAAGATACTGACGTCTATAAATTTACATACTGAACTGGTGTGAATCAGTTGCCTCAGGTTCTCATGGAAAATTACCGAATTTTTTTACAGTGTACATTTATATTATTGCTAAATTTTTTCCAGTTTTATTGAAGCATTCTGAATGTAAAATAAAACTTATAAACTTGTTACGGTACCGTGCACATTTTCCACGAATAAAGACAAACACAGTTAAATGAAAACTAGTTGAATTAAGATTTGGTAGACTTATTGCAGCTAAAAACTCGATGACAATTATTCAACAATATCTAACGATACCACCTATACCACCATCAAATTTAACCAACTGCGGCATCATTGATTTAGATTATGAAATATTGGTAACTATTTATCTTTTACTCGTATATATACAAATATTCGAATTATTACAATATTAAATAAATTTCAGGCTGAAATCGTAATCGTAGTACATGCACTAACCATTGGTACAATTCCAATAGCGCAAAATAGTACCTACTGTTGTTAATGAAAATAAAAGTGAAAATTATCAAACTATTTTGACTTCTGTATCTCCTACTGCTCCTCAGATGGAATATAATATACGTAAGTATTTCCAGATGAGAATTCAACAAGTTTTTTTTATCTGAGATGGAAAACGAAACGAAACATAACGAAATATTTGGCAATATTTTTCTTTAATTACAGAAAATTTCAAAGTTACAAATAAACATTATTGTTATAACGTTATTTACATAACGTTATATAACATGACAAATCATTTTTTTTTAATATTATTGATAACATTATTTAACGAAAATAAATAATAAATAACGTAACGATTTAAAATGTTATTTCATCCCTGATTGCAATAAACTTTAATTTAAAATTTAAACACAAATTTATGTTGTTATTTTTTTTTTAATATTTATATTTTATTTAAATTTATCTTCAATTATTTTTGTAAACTTTCTTTTTTATTTTATTTTTTTAATCAAATATTGATATTTAATCAGTAACTGATTCAATTTTCAATTCTTTTCAAAAATTATTTCGTTAAGCTTCAATAACTGGTATTACAAGCTCAATTTTAAAATCGGTTTTAACACAACGTAACTGTCATAAGAGCTGGACTAAATGAATGAACAAGAACACCCGAAAACCGAGCTTGTAATACCAGCCAAAGTGTTTAACAACGTTTTATACAAACGACCCAGAATTTATTATTAGTTTCATAAAAAAAATATTTAATAATATTTTAGCACCACCAACATATGAAGAATGTGAATTTGGTACCAAATCCGATGTATCCAGTTTATAAATTCAATACACCACCAAGATCTTAAAACATATTTAGGATTATTTTTAATTGTATCCATACATGCATTGTAATTTCATATTTATTGTCCAATATTTTAATAAAAGATCTATCATACTACCAACTAGTGCTTTTAATAATATAAATATTAAAATAAAACGACTTTAGGTTTAAGTGCTACATTAATATTTATTGTTAATCGACGTTCTGATGAACTCAACGTCCGTCTTCATAAAAAAAAACTGTCACAATATATGACAGAACATAGAAACAAGTTACTAGGTAATAAATAAGTAACTTGTACTAGTAACATAATGACATTTTTTTACATACGCAATATAGTAACGTAATATCAATATTTTAATTCGCTTGAAGAAAAAATGATTTTTTTTTTCATGAAAATTTAAATAGTTCAACAAGGTTACAATATAAAATCTGAAAATGGTGCATATATTATTATATAGAATATATAGAATACAAACAAATGAAAATAGGTGTAAACAGTGGCTTAGCCAGGGGGGTGTTAGAGGGGTTGTAACCCCCCCCCCCCCAAAGAACCTGAACGACCAAAAACATACATATGTGAAATAGGAAATATGTTATTTCACTTTCATTTTTATAAAAATAATTTTTGTTGCTCTCTATTTTTTATACAAATTATAGTATTATTTTTTATTGATTAATATTAGTAACCCCCCTCTTGACAAGTTTCTGGCTACGCCATTGGGTGTAAAATATGAATAATAAAATTAAATGCCTTCTGCAGATTCATATAAAACACCACAAAATTTAAAAAAATATTTTGTGGATTTTTAAGAAATATTGAAAATATTGAATATTTTTCTCTCTTTTTAATAATAAACAAAATATTGAAGATATTTAGTTTAAAGAATTACCCTGTATATACGAATATAGTACGTTATATTTTGACCGGCCTGTAATTTGTTTTAGAATCACAGATTTTTCAAACAAAACTGATAACTTACATGTTCAGTATTCTGAACAGTGATGTGACATAACAAAATATTTCGTCTATGTCTAGTAAATAGATTTTATATTCAAAAGAAAGAGATAAAATAATCTATTAGCTGTTACATCGCTGTTCAGAATAGTGTTTAGGTAGTGGCAAAGTCAGCCGGCAAAATATTTTAGTGTATTATTTACCAGTTTCGAATAAAGTTGAAATGTGCTAGTGTTGTTGTTTAAAAAACAATTTTTGAGAATAAAAAGATTACCTATTTTTATTATTAAAGTATCAGTTTTCTGAAAATGAATCATGAAACCAAATATTTTAAAAATTCCAACTGATAATGGAACATCAATCATTAAAAGAAATTTATCAGTTATTTAAATATGTACATTAAGTTATCCGACTAATGACAATCTATGCAAACCTAAAGCCAGTGGCGGATCCACGGGGGGGGGGCATGGGGGCCATGCCCCCCCCCTTTGGGCCTAAGAACATAATACAAAATACATACAAATATATATTCCACACAACATTTATTATTAACCCACCTTGCATACACCTATGCATATAAGGTGGGATAATAATTTTTTTTTGTAGGCTTAAAACTTCTTAATAATTATTTACCTTTATTCTAAAAAAAAGGCAAAATGCCCCCCCCCCCCCCTTAAGAGTTTTCTAGATTCGCCCCTGGATAAAACTATAAATATATTATATTACACAACAAAAATTATTACAATTATACTAACTTTGCGATAGAAATGGGTTTGAAAAAGTGTGAAATTTATTTTGATAATCCAAATGCAACTTATTATTCGGAACAAACAGTTAATGGAAAAGTTGAGGTAAATCTTGATAGTTCTAAAAAAATTCGAGGTTAGTACTAACATTAAGTATAAATATTTTATTTATGTATAAAAAGTGTTATATATTTATTTAACTATAAATTATTAAATATTTTTACGATATTTTAGTGAACTAATTTATATTCAGGTTTTTAATAAGTTTGGAAAAATACATTCGGTGTTGCCAAGTTTAAAAAACATAATTATATGTTTGTTAATTGAAATTGTAAAAGCATTTGATAATTTGTAATAAAAACGTAAGCGCGTATTCGTTTGTTTATAAAAAAGTGCTTTAATGTTTTGTTTTATAATAAATTTTTACTTATACCTCTTATCAAATATAAATAGTATTTCTATTTTTGATATAATTTTAAGTAAACGTAGAAAGTACTTTTGACAAAAATCACTTTTAAAAGTGAGGTGAAAATACTGGCCTTAAATTTGTAACTTATTAATTTAAAATATTATATATTTTAGGTATTAAAATTGTATTTAAAGGGGAAGCTCATACGCATTGGACAGAAAGAAAAAGTACCACAAGAAATAATAAACGTACAACAAGATCAGTTTCTTATTATGCAAACGAAGAATATTTTAATATTAAATATTATTTAATTGGAGGAAGTACTGGTAATGAAATCTACTTAATAATATTTTGTTTGGTATTAGATCAATAGATTACCAGTTGTATTATTTTATTTATTTATTTTTTCTTTTTTCTTAAAAAAATAACCTTATAAATTGTTAATTTATAATCAAAATTATTAATATTTGTCATATGTCTATTATTGTATAATTAATTACATATATAACTGTGCGATCCAATAATTTTTACGGTAAAAACTGCAGATAAAAAAAACATTTCAAACTAAAATAGATTTATTTACAACTTGTGTTAAAAATATGATACATAGTCTAACATAGCAATCATAATTAGAAACGCGTAACCTTGAATTTAACTGATTGAAATTTAAAAAAAATTGTTTAATATTTCATTATATCTTTATTCTATAACAGTGGTTTTCAACTTTTTTCGCTCGCAGAATAATTACAAATTTAGACACACTTTTTAAATAAGAAAATTAAATAGAAGTCAAATAATTATAATATTAAAAAAATAGATTAAAAATAATAGATAAAAAAAATTATCAACAACACTTAGCGACACATTGATAAAAGTTGGTTGAAAAACCACTCTGTTTTTTTTTTTAAAAAAAAGGAAACAACTAAATATATCAAACAATTATTATTGCTTATATATATATATATATATATATATATATATATATATATATATGAAAGTATATCAAATATAAGCATGAAATATTTATTCACTGAAAATGAAAAAACTTTTATCACCTCGACCTGGAATCGAACCAGGATCTCTCCACTTGCCGGGTAGCCGCTCTGACCACTGAGCTATCGAGACTGACGCCAGGTCTAGTGACAGAAGTCCAATCATTTCAGTATATGCTTTTTCATATTGATTAATGATTGGACTTCTGTCACTAGACCTGGCGTCAGTCTCGATAGCTCAGTGGTCAGAGCGGCTACCCGGCAAGTGGAGAGATCCTGGTTCGATTCCAGGTCGAGGTGATAAAAGTTTTTTCATTTTCAGTGAATAAATATTTCATGCTTATATTTGATATACTTTCATATTTGTTCTTATCAACCATTAATTCTCACTCAAATTATATATATATATATATATATATATATGTTTGACTAACTGTGTAAAAAAACACAAACTAAAGTCAACCTTAATCTGACAAATAAACAACAATAATACTTATGCCATTAGAAGTTTGATAAAATAACATCGTTTTATATATAAAATAACAATTATACCAATAAGATTTAAAATTCAAATATTTTTGTAGATTTTAGTTAGAGTATTTATTATGAAAACGGATCTTAAATGTAAAGTGATTTTTAAATTTATACTGACATTGTTTACAATGTTATTAATTTTGAATGATATTTTTTCGCACGACAGAATTGGTATTATTCACAACGAAATTAGTATAATTCACGACAGGAAAATAATATACACAACAAATATTGTTTTTCACAAAAACAAAATTAAATGTACGTGGAAATATTTTTTATAACAATAACAAATTCAAATAAAGGCCAAATTTTTTTTCTCACAACAAAAAAATGTAAGTGACCGACGTTCTAATAGCAAAAAAATTAAAAACTATCTATTTAACCCAATCCATCTGGTAATCCTCAGATTTATTAATCTTTAAACAAATAAAAAATTAAAATTAGATTATAGTTCTGTATTAATATTTATTAATAATCGGTGTTTTGATAAACTGAACGAACGTCTTCATCAAAAAAAATAATACAAGTGACATTTACAGTAAATAAACAGAACATAAAAACAAGTTACTAGGTAACAAAATACAATACAATTCATAAAATTTATAAATTTTTAATTAATGGAAGCCAAATTTTATTTAAATCAGTACCTTTACAGTGATTGATGTTATCTTAACCTTTTAGTTAATCAATAAATCTGATTAAAATCTTCAAGAGTATTGATCTTTTTTTTAAATAAATTAAAAAATAGTTAAATATACTAATTTTGTAGTTAAATTTTTCATTTTTGTCGTTTGAAATACCAATTTTGTAGTAAATTTTACCATTTTTGTCGTGCAATTATATAATTTTTTTTTACGTAGCATAGATTTATTTTATCAATTTTCCTGATGAAGACAAGCATTGAGATTCGTCAAAACGTTGATTATAAATAAATTTTAATACAGAACTTGATCCTAAAGCAGTTTTCTTAAAAAAAAAAAACATTATTTCAGTGCAATAATATTTGCTAAATTTGAAGGTGAAACAACTTTACCAGCTGGTCAACATATTTATCCCTTTACATGTATTTTGCCAGCAAATTTACCATCATCATTCGAAAGCAATAATGGTTACATAAGATACACTATAAAAGTTACTTTAGATCGTCCTTGGAAATTTGATCATTCTATCAAAGCCGCTTTTACCGTTCGATCTAATCTAGATTTAAATGCCCTTCCACATGCTCGAGTAAGTAATATTTTTTTAAAAAAAGTAAATTAAAATTTGTTTAGTTATTGATTTTATAATGCTTGTTTTAGGAAACAGCAACATTGTCGATGGAAAAATATTTCCATTTTATGTGTTGGAAAAATGGTCCACTTACGGGAACTTTAAAAATTCCTTGCACTGGATTTGTCTGCGGGCAAGTTGTACCTTTTACTCTGGATATCGATAATGCATCTGATAAAGATATAGAAGATGTTTTGATTAAATTTAAAAAAGTAAAGTATTATGTTATTTTTTAATTCTATTTCTAAAAATAATTTGTGGTTAAAAATAATAGCCGGTTATTACAAGCTCGGTTTTAAAATTGGTTTTAACTAATACCGGTTTAAGACAACGTAACTGACATAAGAGCAGAACTAAACCAATGAACTAAAATACCCAAAAGCCAAGCTTGTAATATCAAATAATAATAAGTTTTTAAACAATTAATCAATTGTATATCTAGTAATTTTAAGTAATCTTAAAATACATATTACATTAATTAACAATCTTTATATATATATATATAAAAAAAAAAAAAAAAAAAAAAAAAAATTTCAAGATGGCGGATACTGATGTACGCTGCAATCTTTGCAATAAAAATAATAAAGAATTTAAAGTGAAATGTGCGGGTGTTTGTGGTAATTTTTATCATATCGCATGCATTGATATGGGCAAACGTGAATATAATACTCTTACCTCGTATGCCAAAAATATCAAATACATATGTAACAATTGTGAATGTGTGCTATGTGACAACAGCGGATCCATGGCTGCAGCATTTTCTGATTCTAATAAATATAAAGGTGAAGCACCAATTTTCTTTAAAATATTGAATAAAATGGATAAACTATTCAATGAAATTCATCAATTAAAAGAAGAAATTACAATTCTAAAACATCAAAAAGTTGGAAAAAATGATAATATCGAACAAAGCAGTCAGCTGATTCCTTATTCTCAAACCAATAATGAAGATGATATTTCAATTACCATGGCTAGTCAAGTTAAAAAACCTGAAACTAGAGGTCGCGCTAAGTCATGTACTGAAATACAACCACTACCAAGTGACTTAAGTAAAGAACGTAAAGAAACACCTAAACAAGTTACTGTTGGTAAAAACGAGTCTCGCACATCAGCTAATATTTTGAAAACACAACAAAATATAAACAAACAACTGTCAGAAACAGATGATGGGTTCAAGGTTGTTGAAAGACGAAAACGTAAACAGAAGAGTATTATTGGAAACAATAATGCCACTGAAATAAAAACTGTAACAGCTAAAAAGTGGTACTTTATATCAAGATTTTGTATGGATACAACAGAAGAAAGTATTAAAGTACATTTAAATACAATTGGTGTAAAAGATGTTTCATGTGAGAAAATTAAAACTACTGTCACGGATTATTCGTCATTTAAAATTGGTGCAAGTGCTAGTGATCACGATAAAATAAGTAATCCTTCAAATTGGCCTACTAATTCTGTGATTAGATCATTTATATTTTTTAAAAGAAATAAAGAAAATTTTCAAAAACAAGCCTCGGTTTCACAAATTTAAATGATTCTAACAATAATGACATTGTAGTGTTTCATTTAAATATTCAAAGTCTTAAAAATAAAGTGCAGTATATTGAAGCATTACTTAATGATAATCAAGATGTTGATATTATAACTTTGTGTGAGCACTGGCTATGTGATGACGAAATAAAACTGTGTCATATTAATAACTATATGATTGTTTCTACCTTTAGTAGGACAAATATGAATCATGGTGGTGTCGTTATATATTTAAAAAACCATATGAAATATAAAATACTTTACGAAATTTGTAACCTATCAGTTGAATTTCATTGTGAAGTTGCTGCCGTTGAATTGTTAGATTTGCAAATAATCTTGATTACTCTATATAGATCACCTGCGGGTGAATATGTTTTATTTTTGAATGTATTACACTCTATTATCAACATTTGTATAAAAAAAAATAATGTCAAAATTGTTATAACTGGCGATTATAATGTGAACTTTATTAGCAATGATACTATTTTCTATAAACTATATGATTTAATTTCTGGTTTTGGTTTACATGCAGCTAATAAGGAGGTAACAAGAATTTCTTATAATGGTACAGGTAGCTGTATAGATAATGTAGTAACCAATATTGCAAAACAGGATTATGTAGTAAGTGTGACTAAACCTGTAATATCTGATCATTCTGGAATATTTTTTAGAATAAAAAACATTGCTAATGATCATTATATTACAAAAGATATCAGAGTTATTAATGACTATACATGTGAAAATTTTGTTAGATGGCTTACCCTTTCTAATTGGAATTGTATTTACTATGCTGATAACACGAACGATATGTTTAATAGCTTCTTAGATATATTTCTAGAAGCTGTTAATTACAACTTTCAAGTTAAAAAAATTAAAATACAGGAAAAAAAGAAATTTAGTAAATGGTATACCAATGACCTAGCTATAATGAAACAAAATTTAGAATTGTTATTTGATATTTACAGAGTTAATCCTGTTTTTAAAGTGCAATATATTAGCTATAAACATAAATACAAAAATGCTATTAAAAAGGCTAAGTTAACTGCAAATGATAATTACATTAATCATTCAAATAATAAAATGAAAGCTACCTGGAACGTTATTAACAATGAACTCGGTAAAAGCAAAAGTAAAAATTTAGTTAATTCTGCTTTGACACCAGATGATTTTAATAATTTTTTTGTTAAAGTTGCTAGTGACACTATTAATAAATTACCGAACAGTACATTTACCTATGAAGAATATTTAAATTATATGTTTTTGGATAATAGTTGTTCATTTTTTCTTACGCCAGTTATTGATGATGAAATATACAACATTATTAATGAGTTAAGCAATAGTAACAGTGAAGATATATTTAAAATTAACAATAAAATTGTAAAATGTGCTGCACATGTAATTGTACCACATATTGTATACATTATTAACAAGTGTTTCGAAACAGGAGTTTATCCTAGTAAAATGAAAATGTCTAAAGTTGTACCCGTTTATAAAAAGGGTGACGTTAATGAACCTACGAATTACAGACCACTGTCTTTAACACCAGTTTTCTCTAAAATAATGGAAATATGTATAAAAAATCGATTGTTAAGTTACTTCAATAAATTTAATTTATTTGCACGTGAGCAATTCGGTTTTAGACCAAAAAAATCTACAACTAAAGCAGCGGTTACACTCATATCTGATATTGCTTCTAAAATGAATAAAGGGGATCATGTCTCGGCTACATTCTGTGATCTGTCTAAAGCATTCGACTGTGTTGATCACAAAATATTATGTGATAAACTCCTGTTTTATGGTATTAGAGGTTTACCTCTACATTTGATTGGTAATTTTCTCAATAACAGATTTCAAGCTACATGTGTTAATAATGTATATTCAAATTATAGGAAATTAGATTTTGGTGTTCCTCAAGGATCTGTATTAGGACCAATTCTATTTCTTATTTATATAAATGACCTTCCGTCTAATGTAACTAACGCCAGTACAGTACTTTATGCTGATGATACTACTTTTGTAAACAATAGTTCGGATCTATCAAATATAACAAATACAATTAACAGTACTAATGCTGTGGCTCTTGATTGGTTTACTTCCAATTCATTGGCATTAAATAATGACAAAACACAGAATATTGTATTTAGTGTCAATAGAATTGTTGATAAAAATGCACTATTGTATGACAAATGTAATATCATTAGTTTTCTTGGTTTCAAACTGGATGCAGAAATTAACTGGAAACAACATATTAATTATATTAGTAATAAAGTTAATATAGTCATTTTCATGTTACATAAACTTAAAGATGTTGTATCACCGCACACATTAATAAATCTGTATTTTTCATATATTCATACACATCTAAATTATGGATGTTTATTATGGGGTGATTCTGTTGAGAGTAACAGAATTTTTAAATTACAAAAAAAATCTATTCGTATTTTAACTAATAGCTCATACAGGCAACCTTGTAAACAACTTTATATTAAGTTAAAAATTCTTACATTGCCATCATTGTATATACTACAATGCTTACTACATGTAAAAGAAAATTATGAGCATTTGTCAAAAAATAAATGTTTTCATAATTATCATACAAGGCAAAAAGATAATATTAGACTGGAGCTTTGTCGTTTGAATGTTGCTAAGAATTTGCCTGTACATGCTGGTGCATTTTTGTTTAACAAATTGCCCAATAATGTTAGGGATTTGCATATTAATAAATTTAAGAATGTTCTAAGAGAGTTTTTGTGTACAAATGCATTTTACAGTGTTAATGAATTTACTGATTGTGTTATGGATATTTCTGTTTAACTGAGTTGTATTATGACTTAAGTCTATGTACATTTATTGTATTCCTGGCTTAAATAAATATTATTATTATTATTATTATTATTATTAATCTTATGGTATAAAGCTGAAATTTGATACAATAAAAACAGTATCAAATGTGGGAAGACCTATAAAAAGTTTTGATATGTCACGGATACGTTATTTGTATTATTTTTCCTGATGCTGATGTTCGTAGAGTACGTCGAAACGTCAATTTTTGATTAAATTAATACAGAACTAAATCCTAAAGCATTTTATTTTGACTATAGGTAATAACTTCATAAACAAAATCCACTATTCTTTTCAAACAAAACTTATTATAATGTTAAAATTTCTTGCAGATTGTAAAATGTCATTCAAGACATCCACGCAGTAAAACACGACAAGAAAAAGCGAAACTAATCGAACTAAATATCGGTCAACCAATGAAAGCCAGAAGCTCAACATCATACCAAAAATCTATTACAATACCTTCAATACCTCCATCAATTTTAACAAATTGTAGCATCATTGATTTAGAATATGAAATTTCGGTAACTAACTTTCAAATAATTCTGCTTGTAATTCTATAATTATTATACGATTATATCAAAATTTTAGGTTGAATTTCTAGTACCTGGTTTTCATAGAAATATGCACGGTTATCTTCCAGTAACCATTGGTACAATTCCACTTAGAAATTTAGTACCAATGTCACAGGATAATAATTTTATTAATGTAAATACTGTACTAAATCATCAACCTGTTTTAGGATGGATTCCTGCACCACCTACTGCACCGCAAAGAGATTATGACTTACGTAAGTCCCAACAAATAAGAATCTTATATTGAAAGGAAACTCATTAGGTTCAACTCAAATCTAGTTTCACTTCAATAAAAAGTAAATTCTGTAAAGTTTTTTATTTTATTTTATTAAGAATTTAATATTTAAATGTTAATTATACAAATAGGTATTTTAAAACTAAGTTAACAGTAAAGAAATTTATTTTTTATGTAATTTGTAATAAAAATAGTAAATATTGACATTTTATTAATTTTTAGCACCACCAACTTATGAAGAATGTCAATTTGGTACAAAATCCATCAAAGACAGCTCTGATTCGGAGTACACAAGATTTAGTGGCAATGAAAATTATAATCCGATGTATCCTGTATATAAATTTAATGTACCTACCACTTAGATCTTAAAATTTCTGTTTAATATTTTCTTTTATATGTATAAATGTGTGGGAGATTTCCTTTTTATAAATTTTAGACTATTTACAATTTTAAACTATAAAATAAATATTTTTATTAAAAACAACAAAACTAAAACTTTATTTTATCTGTTTCAAAAAAAAGTGCTAGATATATGTAATGAACAGTGGCGGCTCGTGGATAGAAGATTTGTTGGGTTAAATATTTATACTGCCATGATAAAATACACAAACTTATGCTGTCACTATACGTTACTACTGATACTATCGCTTACACAATAGGGTGGTGATTGTCTTCGTCTAACGCAAGCAAAGTTACAATTTGTTTGTCTGTGTCTGACGCATGGGCTTTTATATTCAGCATATGAGTCGTATAGATGCAAAACTCACTATTTGCAAATTTTAAGTTCTGAAATATTTGCAAAAAACTGTTATAACGTAGTGTAATTGTATTTTGATGATAAAATCTTGTTACTAGATTGCAATACTTATTTAAAATCGTGAATCATTGGTTTTATACATTATTAATCAGAATAAATTAAATGCTATATTGAAAAAACAAAGACTATATAGATAAGTTATATTAGAAAATGTCGTTGCTATAATGAAAATACAAGCGCTATAAATAAGCAACCAACGCTATATATAAATAACAAATGCTATATTAAGTAACACACGCTATATATAAATGACATATGCTATACAGAATTAACAATCGCTATATATAAGTAACATATGCTATACAGAATTAACAAACGCTATATATAAGTAACATATATTATATTAAAATTACAAATGCTATATTAAATATTACTTAGATTTGCAAAATAACCTCAACATCAATAAAAAAATTTAAAAAGACGGATTTAAAATTATAGGGGAAATGAACAATAATCAAACGGATACAAATAAACATTCTGTATTTTAACTTTATAACCAAATATGAATAAGATAAAACAATAATAAGATAAAATAATAATAAGATAAAATTCATTGAACAATTAAAGCCTTCTTCGCATTGGATGGGCGACCCACATTTCTTTTTTTTTTCCTATTGAAATATTTTTAGCCTCAACTGGAGGAACAATTAATTCCAACCTGATTGCCAGCCCCAAAATATGCTTGCACATATAGTTTTTAAGAAATGCTGGACAATCACAAGTACTTTTTAAATAATTTTCTGTATTTAACACAACTTTATATTGATCGCAACACGAATTTTTGTATTGATCGAATGTTGAGATATACGTCATACATTTATCTTCCGACAGATGTTTCAATTTTTTACCGGGTACAAGATAATTAGTTGCATTTACTAATTTAAAGTCTGTTTTGCTTTATTTTCACTGAATGCGTGTTAGTGTTCAGAACTTGATCTGTACAATAGTACAGTTCATTGCTTGATGAAATATAAAACAAGCAAACTCTGCCAGCACACTGCTCTTCTTTAAATTTTACCTTATTGCATCTATATATTACTATTACATTTCCATCACTGTCTTTATAATTTGTCCATCGGCTCCAACATTTTTCTTGGTCAATTGCACTTATTGCGGAAACACTATCCGGGAAAGAGCATTCCTTGTTCCATATTATGGGTGTTCTTTTCTTCCTTTTTTTGGAAACTTCGTTTTCCACGTCTTCATCGGACATATATTCTGTAACGCGTAACATATTCTTCCATCTAGTAGGGAATTAGATGTAAAATTATTTTATTACAGCAGTTTAAATTAAATTTACAAAAATAATAAAACTAAACATACTTGTGAATATATTCTTTCCTGCAATTGAAGACAAATATTTCAGACGCTGGTGCTTCGATTCAGAGAATCGAATGTTTATATGAATATAGCAGAAATCTATAAGTTTAATAAAATTGTATATATAGCAGAATTGTTTTACATATATAGTAATATGTATTTCAATTTATTATTGAAGATTTATAGCAAATTGTTTTAATTTTTATAGTGTTTATCATTTCATAATATAGTATTTGTAAATTTCTTATATAGCGATTTCATATATTATATATAGCGTTCGTAATTTTTATTATAGCGTTTGGAATTTGCATATATAGCGGTTTATTGGTACCCATTATTAATTCATACAAAGTAACTGTTTGCTTTCCACCAATAAAATTTTTATTGGTGGAAAGCAAACAGTTACTTTTGCATCTAAACTATCAACGCAAGTAGTGAGTTTTGCATCCAACACTAAACTTTAAAGAGTGTTTCTCATATTAAATACTGAGTTTTTTTTTCTAACTAACCATTGATTGAAGAATGATTAATCAATGAACTAACCTAAATATCGTATTTCTTGTAAAATTCTACGTCCAAATCGCGCAAAATCTCATTTTTCACTTTTTGTCGAATAGTGAGTTTTGCATCTATACGCCTCATAACACAACATGGTCACAAGTTTGGTGTGACCCAAGCTGCGCGCGCATTTGCTGTCTTTTTTACAAAATAGTGGTGTTGTGACTGAAATTCAAAATATTTTGTTATTTTTATTGATTTTATTTATTAATTTATTTATATTTATTATTTGATTTATTCTGCTTCAATAAATTTAGGAGGTCATTGACCAAATAACCAAATAGATTAATTGTCACTGATAAACAAACATCACAAAAGTGTACTTTTGATATTTGTCAGTAATGTTATACTATCAAAAATATATACTAAAATATCGTTATGTGTTATTCCAAATAAAATTTAAAAAATAGGCCACGTATTTTTGGAAGACTTTTTATATAGAAAACAGTACTTCCTTTGTTTCCAGGATGTTTCGGCCTGATTTTCAATATTTAAATAATAAATACAATATAGAATTATATAGTTAATAAATTATATTTAAATGTGTGCGGAAACACAAACATAATATTATTCATAATATGTATTTATTATAAAATATTGTTCGTGCTAAAATAATGCATAAATAATTCACACAATATTTTTTTCTTTAATATTTTCATGCATAATTTAGATATATATATATATATATATATATATATATATATATATATATATATATATATATATATATATATATATTATTTCCTTAAATATCTGTATATGTATATATGTGGCTATTTTTACTATTTTAGTAGAAAATAAAAACGACCAGAATATAACTGATATGAAAATAAAAGTTGTATGATTTGTAGCCTGTCCTAGAATCATTAATCAAAATAAACCCATTTTTACGTTTTCAGAATATATTTTTTACTACTTTGACTGCAAGGAAAAAGTAGTATAGCGTTTGATACGGTGTCTGTAACATTTTCAAAAAAAAAAAAAAAATGTATAGAAATCCTTCATATAGCCTGTAGATGACGAATCTGAACTTAGTTTATGTGGGTGTATGGATGTGCGTCGTCAGCTCTCTCGGTCGTAAGTCAAAATTTTGTGGCCGCAACTCCTCCTAGACGGTTCAACCGATTGAAATGAAATTTTCAGCATAAATTTGTCTAGTGCCCAAGATGGTCATGTGGTTTTGTTTTTTTTCAGTGATGTCAACTTTCCGAGAAAAAAATTACTAAAGTTTTTAAAAATTCGTATTGGCTATACGTTATTTATCCGATTTTGATCAAATTTTCAGAAAAGATTTCCCTAATGCTCCCATTAATTACATAATTTTATTAATATTCAATGTTGCCAACTTTCCGAGAAAAAAATTACTAAAGTTTAAAAAAATTTATTATGGCCATGTTATTCAACCGATTTTACTCAAATTTTCACAAAAGATTGTCCAAGTATTCATATAATTTATGTAATTTTAACAAAATACAGTGTTGCCAACTTTCCGAGAAAAAAATTAGTAAAATTTTTAAAAATTTATTATGACCATTTTATTGAACCGATTTTAATCAAATTTTCATAAAAGCTTTTCTTAGTGCCTAAATAAATTATGCAATTTTAACAAAATACAGTGTTGCCAACTTTCCGAGAAAAAAATTACTAAAATTCATTGTGGCTACATTATTTAATTCGATTTTGATAAAATTTTCAGAAAAGTATCTCCTAGTGCCCACATAAATTATAATATTATTAAAATACAGTGTTGCCAATTTTCCGAGAAATGTCAAAGTAGTCTATATATGGGTTTACCCATATACTTCTAATCTTGTTTTTTTACATGTTTGCAATATATATGTATATTGAGATAGTGTACGAGTATATCTCGCAACAGAAAGCACAAATAAAAAATTAAATAATTATTTCATTCAAAGAAAATTTTCCATTTAAATTTATTTGTCACCATATTTTTTCCACAATGCAAATTCTACAAAAACAAAGCAATCATTTTTCTGTCATTTTTTTTTAGAAAATTCATAATCGTTATAATAAAATACGGACAAATACAAAAAAAATGAAAATAAAAATGTGTTTTTATCTACATTTAAAATGTCGATATCATCGTTGCGCGGTTAAAACTACGTTCGTAGCTGTAATTATCACGTTATCTGTAGAAACGGAAGTTGACAGTCACGCCGCTCTGCGTCGAGCGGAAAGCGTGCGAACTACTTGACACTATCTCGACTCATTTTTCTGCAGTTCTTTTACGAAAATTAAAATAAACCGGTAAATATAATTTCTCAAATGCAAATTATTGGCGGCTCGTAAACATAAAATATACGCGATTTTTTCATGAAAAACGAATTTTTGTTGTTATTTATAAATATACAACATTGATTTTAACAGCAAATCTTTTTGAAAAATTATATTTTAAATGAAATAAAACCTGTTTATTTTTCAAATAATTAAAAAATATCAAGAAAACCGAGCTTCGCTTGTTAAATTATTTATATTTTACAATGTCTCAAACATATTAAAGATAATTAAAATAAATTCCCAAAAAACAGCGACATCCATAAGTTAGTATAAAACAAGCAAAATAATAATTATTAGGTTACCATTGTGTAAACATAGTGAAAATTTACCATAAACTACAAACAATTATTTTAACAAGATTAGAAGTATATGGGTAAACCTATATATAGACCACTTTGACATTATCACATAAATGATATGAAATAGAAATAAAAAAAATTTTCAGCAAAAGTTGGCAACATTGTATTTTGGTAATATATAATATTATAGGCGCTAAGGGTATATTCTGTAAAAATTTCATTAAAATCGGACAAATAATGCAGGCATAACAAATTTTTTGAAAATTATTAAATTTTTTTTCAGAAAGTTGGCAACACCGTATTTTAATAAAATTATAATTTATGTGAACACTAGGAGAAAATTTTCTAAAAATTTGATCAAAATCGGATAAATAATGTAGCCACAATAAATTTTTTAAAAATTTAGTAATTTTTTTCTCGGAAAGTTAGCAACACTGTATTATATTAAAATTACGTAATTTATCTGGGCATTAGGGGAATCTTTGCTGAAAATTTGATCAAAATCCGATAAATAATGTTACCACAATAAATTTTTAAAAAATTTAGTAATTTTTTTCTCGGAAAGTTGGCATCACTACAAAAAACCAAAACCACTTGATCATTTTGGGCACTAGACAAATTTATCCTGAAAATTTCATTAAAATCGGTTGTACCGTGTAGGAGGAGTTGCGATCACAAAATTTTGTCTGACGACCGAGCGAGCTGACGACGCACATCCATACATCCACATAAACTAAGTTCAGATTCGTCATCTAGAGGCTATATGAAGAATTTCTATACAATTTTTTTTTTTTGAAAATGTTACAGACACCGTACCAAACGCTCTACCACTTTTTCCTTGCAGTCAAAGTGCTAATAAAACGGCTTTAGATTAAAGTTCTGTATTACCTAATATTTATTTTAAATTGAGACGTTTCGACGGAACTCTACGCCCGTTTTTATCGGAATAAATGATACAAATGACATTACAGTAAAGAAAATAAAATATAGAAATAAGTTACTAGACGAAACAAAATACATAACTAGAACTAGATCATACAATTTACATAGATTTTTAATTAATGGAAGCCAAATTTTATTATTTTTACCACTTTGACTGCAAGGAAAAGTGGTATAGCGTTTGGTACGGTGTCTGTAACATTTTCTAAAACAAAAAAAATTGTATAGAAATCCTTCATATAGCCTCTAGATGACGAATCCGAACTTAGTTTATGTGGGTGTATGGATGTGTGTCGTCAGCTTGCTCGGTCGTCAGTCAACATTTTGTGGCCGCAACTCCTCTTAGACGGTTCAACCGATTTTAATAAACTTTTTAGGATAAATTTATCTAGTGCCCAAGATATGGTCATGTGATTTTGGTTTTTTCCAGTGATGCCAACTTTCCGAGAAAAAAATTACTAAAATTTTTTAAAATTAATTGAGTCTACATTATATATCCGATTTTGATCAAATTTTCAGAAAAGATTTTCGTAGTGCTCACATAAATTTTGTAATTTTAATAAAATACAGTGTTGCCAATTTTCCGAGAAAAAAATTACTAAATTTTTTAAAAATTTATTACGGCCATGTTGTTTAACCGATTTTGTTCAAATTTTTACAAAAAATTCTCCTGGTATTCATATAAATTAGATAATTTCAACAAAATACAGTGTTGCCAACTTTCTGAGAAAAAATTACTAAAATTTTAAAAAAATTATTATGATCACGTTATTTAACCGATTTTAATCAAATTTTCACTAAAGATTCTCCTGGTACCCACATAAATTATGCAATTTTAACAAAATACAGTGTTGCCAACTTATCGAGAAAAAAATTACTAAAATTTAAAAAAATTTATTGTTGCTGCATTATTTATCCGATTTTGATCAAATTTTCAGAAAAGTTTTTCCTAGTGCCCACATAAATTATAATTTTATTAAAATACGGTGTTGCCAACTTTCCGAAAAAAAAATTAATAATTTTCTAAAAATTTGTTATGCCCGCATTATTTATCCGATTTTAATGAATTTTTTACAGAAAATACCCTTACTGTTTATAATATTATATATTAGCAAAATACAATGTTGCCAACTTTCGGTGAAAAAATTTTTTATTCCTATTTTTTATCATTTATGTGATAATGTCAAAATGGTCTAAATATATATATATATATATATATATATATATATATATATATATATATATATATATATATATATATATATGGGTTTACCCACATATACTTCTAATCTTGTTATTATAATATTTGGTTATTAGAAAATGCATTCAAATATCTTGTATGTAAAATGTTGCAATTGTGATACCATCTAGCGGTTTTAATACAAATATAACGTGACAGGTTCCTATCGCGTCATTCGAATGATAATTTGATTATGATATTCATTCGATTACCGAGCATTCGATTATTGTTAAAATCATTCGTTTATGCCAAAATCACGAATTTACATGATATTATATTATTATTGGCTTGGTGCATAATTATCAGGCGTTTTTCTAGGCGGGTTTTTGTTAACGTTAGTACACAGGGTTCAAATGGCGCGTAACGCAAATTCAAAAATATGTTGAATTTCATATTGAATTTGTTCGTTTAATACAACATATTTGTTGTAACTGACTGTTCTGAAAATTACATAATGAATGTTGAATTAATAATTCAATAAGAAATTTAATATTATTAATTGATTTATATAAAATAAAAAAAAAATAGAAATAAATTTTTTTTTAACTGGCTCTAGTTTCTACTAAAACGATAATTAGTGTACCGAAAAAATACCTGATATACAATATCCTATGTAGAATAATAGGAATTTTTTTGAAATTTTTTAATTTTGGGAAATAGAAAAAAAAATTTTTTTTCCAAAAAATAACACATTTATTGCTTTTATTTTCCAAACTATAAACCCGAAAAATTTAAAATTTTTATATATGCTTCATAATTATATTATACTATGATTAGGATATTTTTTTTTATTTAATTATCGTTTTAACAGATTTTTATAATTTTAGAATTTTATAATTTTTTCATAAGCAAAATTTTCAAGCAGGTGCTGACGCATACGGCAAATTTGCAAACTAAATGGCAAAGCCAGTATTACACAGTATTATGATATTATCATAAATAGATTAATTTTATTTTATTCTTTTATATATGATAAAGATAATATTAACAATTTAATAAGAAACTAAGAAATAATAGTAAGTTTTTAATATTATAAAAAAATAATAATACATTTTGAAGCTTATTGTGCGTGGAATGATATTGACGTATGATTTCCGTCAAGTTATGTTATTTTATAATTTTGTATCTCGCGAAAAACCCATGTGTTTAGTGGTTTGTGACCATTATTATTATGACATTTCAGAAAATGAAAAAAATATGAATTTTATATTTTATTTCAGAATTTAATATATTTCTATTAATTTTTCAATTTTTATCAATACAAAGAAAATTTTTTTGTTTACTATAATTGTAATATATATATATATATATATATATATATATATATATATATATATATATATATATTATATATATATATATACCATATACATATTTATATATATATATATATATATATATATATATATACATATATACCATATATATATATATATATATATATATATATATATATATATATACACCATATATATATGGTATATATATGATTAATAAAGAGCATATGAGAAGAAATCTTGGATTATTATAGCCTAATATTGATATTTTGATAAAATATTTTTTTTTGTTGGTATGCCGTGGTCGACTTATTTTCGTCGCAGACGTTTCGCCCATATATCGTAGATGGCATCTTCAGTGCTTGGTGACTAAGTACTGACGATGTCATCTACGATGTATAGCGAAACGTCTGGACGAGAATAGATCGACCACGGCATACCAACCCAAAAAATTCTATTTCGTTTTATTCGTTACACTTTTGTGCGCAAATAATAATAATTATTATAAGTTTACATTATTATAAGTTTAAATAAATATTTATTTTACTAGACATTCGCTACATTTTCCATTCAAATAGAAACAAAATATGTGTATATTTCAAAACTTTTTTTGTAGAATTATTGTAGGCATGATTTTGTAGAAATGCCCGTGTCCCACTGTAAAAATTTTTATAAAAACTTTTTATAAAAATTTTTATAAAAACGGTATGACGTCACCCACCATAAAAATTATTTTAAGGTATGTCCCACTGTAAATTTTTTGGTAAAAATTTTTATAAAAATCTGATCAGCTGTTTGATGAAATACTGAAAAGTGAGGTTGATGTTGTGAGATTGGTGTTTATAAGATTGGTGCTTAAAACTTGAAAAACTTTTGAAAAAGTGTGCTATTTTATTATTTTTTATCATGGAAAGTTTAAATACAACCCAGAATTTACTAGTGAGTGCGATTATCATAGGTTTAATTGGATATGTTTTGGTTAGAAGTTTCGCGCGGCAATTCAAATCCCTAGAAGTTTGACTGCCGTGCAACATCCAATCAAATGCTTATTTTCGTCAAAATTATAGAAACTGTTCTAACATCCAATCAAATGCTTATTTTCGTCAAAATTATAGAAACGGTTCTATCTCAGAAGTTTTTATAAAAACATTTTACGTGACGTCATTAAAATAGAGACACCATAAAAATATTTTACCGTGACGTTATTTTTATAAAACTACGCGCTGTCACACTGTAAAAATTCTTTTTATAAAAATTTTTATAAAATTTTTATAAAAATTTTTACAGTGGGACACGGGTTTAAGACAAGTTTTGTTTTTTCTCTTTCTCGCTCTCATTTGTTCTATATCTGTATACATATATAGACATCTACATATAAACAAACATTGCAAGCGAGATAGAGAGATATAATTTATGCAAAATGTTTATTGGGTTGCTACAATGTATTATTTGTCATGTAGCAAAAACAATTTTTATTATAATAGTCTGTTTGCTATATCGTGTTTATTCATTGACGCTTATTTTTAATCCTTATAATATTTGAATAACATTTATTTGGTCGGAGCCAGAAGGGCCTACAATTTTTTAGGGGTCATATGGAATGTAAATGAATTTTAATAATAATTTAATAATGTCAAAGTGGTTTATATACTTCTAATCTTGTATTTTAGCTAGTCGAAAAACTAGCTTATAAAATCAAACCACATTCGACTAGCTCCATTCTCGCTTTGCGAGAATATTATTTATATATTAATTTGTATAATTACAAAAAGCAACAAATTTAGACAATATATCAATCTGTCATATATTTATGTCAAATGAGTATAATTATTTTCAACTGAAATACAATTTTTTAGTATGACATTTCGGAAATTTAAATAATACGAATTTTATTTCAGAGTTGACTAAAATAATATAATGTACATATGTCTATAAATAATTATTCGCTCGGTATTCAATTTCGTATACAATTCTAGCAACTTAGAGACCTAACCGTTACACAGCGTACCCTAAAATTTCGCTACCTGTTTGAAACATACAAACATTCCATTCTTATCTACGTTTTCGTATTTCTACTTCTCACCCCTCTACCTCACTTACCCCGTACACATCTTGTGTCATTGCGATGGTACATTGTATTGCCCTGTTACTTTTATATTTAATTTTATTGAATTATTTTAGAAAAAGTACAATAAATATTTATATATATATATATATATATATATATATATATATATATATATATATATATATATATAAATATTTGCCCACAAAAGTGTAACAAATAGAACGAAATAGAATTTTTTGGGCTAGTACGCCGTGGTCGATCTACTCTCGTCGCAGACGTTTTGCCATACATCGTAGATGACATCGTCAGTGCTTAGTCACCAAGCACTGAGGATGCCATCTACGATGTATGACAAAACGTCTGCGACGAGAATAGATCGACCACGGCATACCAGCCCAGAAAATTCTATAAATTCAAATGTTTTTCTTATTGTTCTTTACAGTAACTAGAACTACTGTGTTATTTATAAATTAAAAAAAATTAATTTCTTAAGTTTGCAGACAAATTTATTTATTTAAATGTTTATATACTTTTTAATTACAAATATTATAATAAAATAACAAAAAAACACAAAATTAAATTAGTTATTACACATAATTAGAAAAATTATCAAAAAATTATAATAGTATTATTATTTTCATATAAATAAAAGTCAAACTTTAAAAAAAATCAATTTCTATTTAATTTTAAAAAAATAGTAAAATAAAAATTATATTAAAAAGTTATAAAATATCAAAACATATGTGAAAAATAATCATTTGTTTTCTTATTTTAATTATGGAAAATAAATATAAACAAATAATAGTTATTTTTTAATTAAAATAGATGTTTCATATTTTTATTTCGTATTTTTAACATAACTAACAAAAATTATTTTGAAAATAAATAACAAGCTTTTTTTAAGATAAGTAACAAAAATAATACCGTGTGATACTGCTTTCGCATTTCGTTCTGTTGGTTGCGTTGTAAGGCAACACAATCAACACAGAAAAATACGAAGTTGCATACATAGGTAATTTCAACAGAAGGATCAGAGCCCTCTGCGCAGATTTGATTTAAACTATATCACCCTATGTACTAACGTTAAGAAAAGAATTTATAAAAATGCCAGCAACTACAGAAGAAAGACTGAAAATACAAAACGAGTTTTATCAAATTGGAAGATTTCCGTGTGTAATCGGATCAATTGATGGAACTCATATTAGAATTGATTCGGTAGGTGGTAATTTGGCTGAAACATTTAGGAATAGAAAAGGTTATTTCTCTATAAACTGTCAAATTGTATGTGATGCTAATTTAACAATACAGGATATTGTTGCACGACATCCAGGTTCTGTTCATGATGCAACTATTTTTAATGAATCACTGTTACATGCTCATTTTGATTTAAATTACTTTCCAAACAATTACATTCTTGGGGACAGTGGCTACGCATGCAATAAATATTTACTAACACCGTATTTAAATACAACTACTCCTCAAGAAATACAGTATAATAAGTCACATATAAAAACACGAAATACGGTTGAACGATGTATAGGTGTATGGAAACGTAGATTTCCGTGTTTACACTTAGGGATGAGAATAAAACTAAATACTATTTTAGCTGTTATAGTTGCAACAGCTGTGTTACATAATATAGCTCTAAAAAACCAAGATCCATTTATTTTTGATGATGAAGATTTGGAAGAGGATATATTTCATTATGGAAATATTAATGATGAAAATAGAAATGAAAGGACTTATCTCACTCGTACAGCATTTTAACAATTATTTAATATATTATATAAAAACAAAATTCTATAATTTGAGAATATATATTATATATATTTATATGTATTTAAATATAAAAATAACAAAATAAAACATACTTAAAATAAAAAAAGTAAATGTAATTTTTTACACTATAAATAAAAATATAATTCAATTTTCATTGTTTGGTACTTTTTTTTTCATTACTTTTAGTTCTGCTTCTTTAATTTCTATTTCACGAGGTTAAATGTTATTCTTGAAATAACTAATCCGAGAATAAGAAATTATTTATTATTACCACCCTAGGTGTTTATTCATGACTGGTTATTTATTTGTGTATTGTCTCAATGGAATTGTCACAAACAGTGGCGTAGCTAGAAACTTGTCAGGGGGGGGGGGGGGGGGTTAATAATATTAATCAATAAAAATAATCTTGTCGAAAACAGATATAATCTTGTGAAAAACAGACATAATCTTGTGAAAAACAGACATGACCTTGTAAAAAACAGTGATAACCTTGTGAAAACAGACATAATCTTGTGTAAAACAGACGTAACCTTGTGAAAAACAGACATAATCTTGTAAAAAACAGACATAATCTTGTTCGAAACTTCATAATCTTGTAAAAAAAACAGTCATAACCTTATAAAAAAACAGTCATAACCTTGTGCAAAACAGACATAATCTTGTGAAAAACAGACATAACTTTGTAAAAAACAGTCATAATCTTGTGAAAAACATACATAATCTTATGAAAAACATACATAATCTTGTGAAAAACAGTCATAACCTTGTGAAAAACAGACATAATCTTGTGAAAAACAGACATAACCTTGTAAAAAACAGACATAATCTTGTGAAACACTTCATAATCTTGTAAAAAACAGTCATAACCTTGTGAAAAACATACATAATCTTGTAAAAAAACAGACATAATCTTGTGAAAAACTTCTTAATCTTGTAAAAAACAGTCATAAACTTGTGAAAAACATACATAATCTTGTGAAAAACAGTCATAATCTTGTTCGAAACTTCATAATCTTGTAAAAAACAGTTATAACCTTGTAAAAAAACAATCATAACCTTGTGAAAAACAGACATAACCTTGTAATAAAACAGTCATAATCTTGTGAAAAACAGACATAATCTTGTGAAAAACAGACATAACCTTGTTCTTGGGGTGGGGGCGGCGGGTTCAACCCCCTAACACCCCCCTGGCTACGCCACTGATCACAAATATAACATTTTGAACAAAATTGAGATTTTTAAAAGTTTTTTACTAGTAGGAAAATAACTAATCACATACTATAGTCTAGTTGGGTATTTGTCAAATACTATATTTCGCTATATCTAATCTTATCTATTGCTATAGCTAATCTTTGAACGATATTAACTTGAAACTTATAAACCTTTATATTCTGAATTCATTCCGTTAAAAAAATTCTAAAATTCCGTGAAAAAAAACTTGCTATATAGCAGCGGAATTTCTTACGGAATCTCAATTTTTTTACCACTTTGACTGCAAGGAAAAAGTGGTATAGCGTTTGGTACGGTGTCTGTAACATTAAAAAAAAAATGTATAGAAATTCTTCATATAGCCTGTAGATGACGAATCTAAAATTAGTTTATGTGGGGGTATGGATGTGCGTCGTCAGCTCGCTCGCTCGCTCACTCGGTCGTAAGTCAAAATTTTGTGGCCGCAACTCCTCCTAGACGAATAAACCGATTTTAATGAAATTTTCAAGATAAATTTGTCTAGTACCCAAGATGGTCATGTGGTTTTATTTTTTTCCAATGATGCCAACTTTTCGAGAAAAAAATTACTAAAATTTAAAAAAATTCATATTGGCTACGTTATTTATCCGATTTTGATCAAATTTTTATAAAAGATTTTCCTAATGTTTCCATTAATTATATAATTTTATTAATATCCAGTAATGCCAACTTTCCGAGAAAAAAATTACTAAAATTTAAAAAAATTTATTATGGCCATGTTATTTAACCGATTTTACTGAAATTTTCACAAAAGATTCTCCTAGTATTCATATAATTTATGTAATTTTAACAAAATACAGTGTTGCCAACTTTCCGAGAAAAAAATTACTAAATTTCATTGTGGCTACATCATTTATTTGATTTTGATTAAATATTCAGAAAAGTATCTCCTAGTGCCCACATAAATTATAATATTATTAAAATACAGTGTTGCTAACTTTCCGAGACATGTCAAAGTGGTCTCTATATGGGTTTACCCATATACTTCTAATCTTGTTTTTTAACAGATTGTTATTTTTAACAGACTGCATTTAGAATACATCCGAAAGTGTCGTATTTGTCACTATTCTAACGAGGTTCTTATAAATATTTTCCTCTATGTCTTTCCTTTATGTTTCAAATACTGCGTAATGGATAGAGTTTGTGCCACACACTTACACATACGTGGTGTGATTCTGTATATATATATATATATATATATATATATATATATATATATATATATAATTTTATTTTGATTAAAAATTTATAAATTTGTATAATCTAAGTATCTATTGTTACCTGGTAATTCGTTTCTACGTGTTGATTATTTACTGTAATATCATTTGTGTAATTTAATTAAATTATTGGTTAATTTGTTGTAAAATATAACTTTAATATTACTAAAAAAAAAAATTAATATTATTAGGCAAAGGATCTAAATAATAAAACTTCAATGATTTAACTACTTTTATTTATACATAAATTAATACATTATATAATATGTATGGGGGGTATACCTATTATTTGTTATTAAAGACCGGAAAAGCAGTTTTCATTCGCATTCAAAATTGTTACACAATTGTTAGTTATTGTTTCGATAAATGCTGTTGAAGCAAATATCAAATTACCATTAAATGCTTGACTGTCTGAACAATATGGTATAACATTATATATATCAACTCTACATAATTGGCCATCAGATTTATTATAAAATGACTCACGAAATTTAAAATTGTTGGATAATTTTTTTGGACCAAAATATTGTATAGAACTATAACGTACAGAATTATTTAAAGCTTTCCATACACGTTTAAAAATATTTCCATTCTCGATTAAGAATGCAATGGTTTTGTCTTCATAACAATATTGAGTGAATGAATCTAGATATCTATGCTCCGTTTTCAGATGTTCAATAGCAGCACGTAAATTTCCTTTCCATGGACATTGTTCGCATTCCTTTAAAGGACATTCGTAATCCTTGAATTTGCATTCATCTTCTTGGTGCTTTGTGATATTAACAATTGTATCGATTTTTTCACACCCGAAACTTGGACATTCAATCTGCATTGATTCTGATAATTTTTCCAAATTGTAATTACGTCCACCATCAAATGGTCCACGACACTCTGGACACTCAGAACATCTTGATTTACAGAACTCACATATACTATGACCATTTCTACATATTGGTATTTTTGTATGCATTATTTCGAAACATACTGGACACGTAAATTCACTTCGATATTTTTCAACTTCGCTGCTCATTTTATCTACTATTGCACGATAAATTTATGTTTTACTTATATAATGAAGTTTATCAAACTTTATCTTATCGCATTTTAATTTCATGCGCGCATAGCTCCGTTTTGTGTGAGATTGTAAAGATTTTACATGATTTTAAGGGCGATTGTAAGAATTTAATATAATTTTAAGCGCGATTTTAAGAATTTTATATGATTTTAAGTGCGATTGTAAGAATTTAATATAATTTTAAGCGCGATTGTAAAAATTTTATATGATTTTAAGCGCGATTGTAAGAATTTAATATAATTTTAAGCGCGATTTTAAGAATTTTATATGATTTTAAGCGCGATTGTAAAAATTTTACATGATTTTTCTTTGATTTTATTTATAATAATACAATTTCTTAAATTGATGATTCTGAACAGTTTGTCTAAATAAATTCTCATTCACAATACAAAATCCAATAAGTTTGTTTCCGTTTTTATATAAAGTTTCTTCATTTTCATAATCATGCGTTGCTTTAATATGTTCTATTATAGTAGATAGCTTTGCCTTCCATGTTCATTATTCTGTTCGCTTTCCTTTAAAGGACATTCATAATCCTTGAATTTACAATCGTTTTCATCAGTGGCGTAGCTAGAAACTTGTCAAGGGGAGGGAAAGTTATTAATAGTAATCAATAAAGATAATCTTGTGAAAAACAGACATAATCTTGGGAAAAACAGACATAATCTTGTGAAAAACAGTCATAATCTTGTAAAAAACAGTCATAATCTTGTGAAAAACATACATAATCTTCTGAAAAACAGACATAATCTTGTGAAAAACATACATAATCTTGTGAAAAACAGACATAATCTTGTGAAAAACAGTCATAATCTTGAAAAAAACAGTCATAACCCTGTGAAAAACAGACATAATCTTGTGAAAAACAGACATAATCTTGTGAAAAACAGACATAACTTTGTAAAAGAACAGTCATAATCTTGTAAAAACATACATAATCTTGTGAAAAACAGACATAATCTTGTGAAAAACTTTATAATCTTGTAAAAAACTGTCATAACCTTGTAAAAACAGTCATAATCTTGTGAGAAACATACATAATCTTGTGAAAAACAGAGATAATCTTGTGAAAAACTTTATAATCTTGTAAAAAACAGTCATAACCTTGTAAAAAACAGTCATAGCTTTGTGAAAAACAGACATAATCTTGTGAAAACCAGTCATAACCTTGTGAAAAACAGACATAACCTTGTAAAAAACAGTCATAATCTTGTGAAAAACATACATAACCTTGTGAAAAACAAACATAATCTTGTTCGAAACCGCCTTCAAAGGAGTTTCCACAAATTAAACACACTTGACATTTAATTTTGCACGATTCACAAATACTTTGATAAACTTCTTTGCATAAACGAATGTTTTTATGCATAATTTCGTTGCAAAATGGACATTCAAAAACGCTTTGTGGATTTTCTGGTTTGCTAGCCATTTTGATAATTCTACACGATAACTTTGTTTGTGAACTGATTTTTAAACATATAAGTGAGAATTAATGGTTGTAATGAAACAATATCAGAGTATATCAAATATAAGCATGAAATAATTATTAAACTGAAAAAACACATATCACCTCGACCTGGGATCGAACCAGGGACTCTTCACTTGCCGGGTGAACGCTGTACCACTGAGCTACCGAGTTGACAACAGATCTTAGTGACAGAATTTAATCATTTTTTAATTTCAGTTATTTTTTCATATATATATATATATATATATATATATATATATATATATATATACAGGATGTTCGTTCGCTTGGTTGATATAGGTCAATAACATGGGATTTCGATAATATGCAGAATACTACTTTCTGAAGTAAAATTCGGAAAAATACTTCGAGTACTTTTCGATAAGGAATAAAAAGTTATATAATTTGGTTCTACTTTTAACTTGCAAGCATGTGCCGTTTGAGCGCTAGAATTTTTTTAAAATGTTTTTTAGAATTTTCAATAATTTTTCCTGCTAAATCAATATAAGTTAGAGAAAAAAGTTACTTAGCTATTATGTAGCTAATTTTTTTCTCAATTTTACTGAATTTTTTCAGATTTTTTTGAGCAAATTTTGAAGAAAGTCTTTTTTTCGAAATAAGAAATGATTTTTTTTACAAATAAATAAATGAATTATTAGAAAAGTGTAAAATCTGAAGATTCGATTTTTAAAACATAATAATTTTGTTTAAAAAAAAATTATTATATTTTTCTTATAAATTAGAAGTTTTGGATCAGTTAGCATTGAATTTTAATAAAAATACCAAAATTATTTAATTATTACAAAATAAATATATTTTAAAATACATTTCAAATTTCAAATATTAAATCAATATTGAAAATTTATATAGTATTCTTATCAATAAATACCTATCAGTTCGGCATTGCAATTTTATTTACCAACAAAATTTGATAAGATTAAAACTTGGAAAATTTTAATAAATTTATGTTATACTAACATATACATATATATATATATATATATATATATATATATATTTATATATATATATATATATATATAAATATATAAATATATATATATATATATATATATATATATATATATATATATATATATAAATATATATAAATATATATATATATATATATATATATATATATATATATATATATATTTATATATATATATATATATATATAAATATATATAAGTATATATATATATATATATATATATATATATATATATATATACTGGGTGATTTGTAAGTAATTGGAAATATTTTAACTGGAGTATCCTGGGCTCAGAATATGAAGATTTGACCCAAAACACTTAGATAAAATGTGGCTCCTTACTGAGCTACAGGGTGTTTTAATTAAAAATTTAAAAACGATTTTTGCCCAGTACTTAAAAACTATTTGACGTATCTTTATCATACTTGGCAGAAAGTGTAGGTACCGTACACCATACTAAATTATGTTAAACAAAAGTTTCTGGCTAGTGCCAGTGGCGTACAACAGGGGCAAGTGAAAGGTTGATCCTTCCTAAATTCTACGCCACTGGCGGAATTGTCATTTTAGCACAATTTTTCGATTCTCCAATACTTTCTGTGTAAAAAACATATTCTTTCTTCGTAACGATAAAGTCACTATTTTTTGAGATATTTAAAGTTAAACATAAGACGCACCCTTGGGATTTTTTCAAAATTTGCTCAAAAAATCTGAAAAAATTCAGTAAAATAGAGAAAAAAATTAGCTACATAATAAATAAGTAACTTTTTTCTCTAACTCATTCTGGTTTGGCAGGAAAAATTATTGAAAATAAAAAATTGAAATGTAAAAAATATTAATTTTCAATAATTTTTCCTGCCAAACCAAAATGAGTTACAGAACAAAGTTACTTAGTTATTATGTAGCTAATTTTTTTCTTTATTTTACTGAATTTTTTCAGATTTTTTTGAGCAAATTTTGAAAAAATCCCAAGGATGCAGCTTATGTTTAACTTTAAATATCTCGAAAAATAGTGACTTTGTCGTTACGAAGAAAGAATATGTTTTTTACACAGAAAGTATTGGAGAATCGAAAAATTGTGCTAAAATGACAATTCCGCCAGTGGCGTAGAATTTAGAAAGGATCAACCATTCACTTGCCCCTGTTGTACGCCACTGGCACTAGCCACAAACTTTTGTTTAACATAATTTACTATGGTGTACGGTACCTACACTTTCTGCCAAGTATGATAAAGATACGTCAAATAGTTTTTAAGTACTGGGCAAAAATCGTTTTTAAATTTTTAAATAAAACACCCTGTAGCTCAGTAAGGAGCCACATTTTATCTAAGTGTTTTGGGTCAAATCTTCATATTCTGAGCCCAGGATACTCCAGTTAAAATATTTCCAATTACTTACAAATCACCCTGTATATATATATGATTTTTATAGACATTGTATATGAAACTATTTAGACACATTTTATATAATTTTTAATTTACATTATATATGTATGATTTTTTAGCCACGTTGTATATAAAAATCTTTATATAAAACTAAATTATATATAAAATCTTTTAGACACTTTTTATATAACTTTTAAATTACATAGTATTACGATTTCTTTGACACGTTGTATATATAATTTTTTTTAGACACATTGTGTATAACTGAGCACTTATAATCTTGTAAAAAACAGTCATAACCTTGTGAAAAACAGTCATAACCTTGTGAAAAACAGTCATAATCTTGTAAAAAAACTTGTATAAAACAGTCATAACTTTGTGAAAAACAGTCATAACCTTGTGAAAAACTTTATAATCTTGTAAAAAACAGTCATAACCTTGTGAAAAACAGTCATAACCTTGTGAAAAACAGTCATAATCTTGTAAAAAAACTTGTATAAAACAGTCATAACTTTGTGAAAAACAGTCATAACCTTGTGAAAAACTTTATAATCTTGTAAAAAACAGTCATAACCTTGTGAAAAACAGTCATAACCTTGTGAAAAACAGTCATAATCTTGTGAAAAACTTTATAATCTTGTAAAAACAGTCATAATCTTTTGAAAAACAGTCATAACCTTGTGAAAAACATTCATAATCTTGTGAAAAACTTTATAATCTTGTAAAATAATAAAAATAAAAAAAAATTGTATAGAAATCTTTCATATAGCCTCTAGATGACAAATCTGAACTTAGTTTATGTGGGTGTATGGATGTGCGTCGTCAGCTCGCTCGCTCGGTCATAAGTCAAGATTTTGTGGCCGCAACTCCTCCTAGACGGTTCAACCGATTATAATTAAATTTTCAGGATAAATTTATATAGTGCCCAAGATGGTTATGTGGTTTTATTTTTTTCCAGTGATGCCAACTTTCCGAGAGAAAAATTACTAAAGTTTTTAAAAATTTATATTGGCTACGTTATTTATCCGATTTTCATCAAATTTTCAGAAAAGATTTCCCTAATGCTCCCATTAGTTATATAATTTTATTAATATCCAGCGTTGTTAACTTTCCGAGAAAAAAATTACTAAATTTTTAGAAAATTCATTATGACCACTATTTAACCGATTTTAATCAAATTTTCATAAAAAATTCTCCTAGTGCCTAAATAAATTATGCAATTGTAATAAAATACAGTGTTGCCAACTTATCGAAAAAAAATCGCAATTTTTTTTTAAAATTCATTGTGGCTACATTATTTATTCGATTTTGATCAAAGTTTCAGAAAAGTTTCTCCTCGTGCCCACATAAATTATAATTTTATTAAAGATATTGTGTTGCCAACTTTCCGAGAAATGTCAAAGTGGTCTATATATGGGTTTACCCATATACTTCTAATCTTGTTACAATACGTATTACTTATGTATGAAACCAGTTCTAATAAATTTGGATAACATAAACCGAAATTAAGATTACTATAAAGGAAGCTTCACTTACACTCTAAAAAAATAAATGTAATTTTACCTAAAAACCATGAGACACTATGATGCCTAGTATTTCTATAAGTATAATTACTCAACTGTTGCAATTTTAACATAATTGTTTAAAAATACTTAAATATCAGAACTATTACAAACATTATGTAATATGATATATTACCAACAGGATGGAAATATACATATTTATATAATATTACAGTTTTTTTTAGTAAAGTCTCTTTCAGTAAGAACTTCAGTAAATTTGCTTTCAAGAATTTTCCATAAATATAATACGTTTATTAAGATAGCTTGCGCTAATACAAAACACATAATATAATTAATTATAAAAATGTAAAATAATAAAAAAACAAATACAAAAATAAACACACTTTTTTTATACAACAATATTAAGCAAGATTTCATAATAATAACCATATAACTGACGAGAAAGTGAAAAAAAGAAAAACAATGTATCATGCTTACAAACTAATGGTAATAGGAAATCTTATCTTTTATACATACATACACAATCACGCCATGTACCCAAAAGGGTGTGGCACAAACTCTTTTCATCATTCCGAAATCAGATTATTTATAATAAAATAAAATTACAAATTTTTTTATAGTACAATTTTACTATAATTTTTCTGTAATTTCGCTAATTTTTACCACTTTGACTGCAAGGAAAAGTGGTATAGCGTTTGGTACGGTGTCTGTAACATTTTCAAAAAAAAAAAATTGTGTAGAAATTCTTCATATAGCCTCTAGATGACGAATCCGAACTTAGTTTATGTGGGTGTACGGATGTGCGTCGTCAGTCAAAATTTTGTGATCGCAACTCCTCCTACACGGTTCAACCGATTTTAATAAAATTTTCAGGGTAAATATATATGGTCTGTTTTCAAACCTTATGGAAGAGACAATAAATAACAATTATTAAGCCTATATATTTTTTTGTAAATCTGATTAAAGCTAGTATTTTACTTACGAGTTCCGATGCAATGGTTTCCAATTTGTATGATAACAATACATTATCCGAATCCATTGTAGTTAAAGTAAATGTTATATTATCACCACCAGCACATAATCGGCAAAGTTTTTCAATTAAATGTTGTTTTAATATTATTTGAGAATCGAAACATTGTTTTATAAATTTATAAGCATCATTCAACCGAACAACGCAAATTGTACAAATACCATTCGGTAATTTAATCCTGCAATCTATCTAAAATAAGAAAAATGATTCTCAAACAATAATATATATTACAATCGAAACAAATTATTTCATTCTTCCAATTGCTGGCATGATTGCTTGCAATTTATCTACGAAAGTTTGGCATCTGAATCCAAATTAAGTATAGTGAACAATACATTTATATCACTTGTACATAATTGACAATGTTGCATTAAACTATTCATGATTAAAATTAAATTTTCTATCTAAAAAAGCTTCTTACAATAAGAAAAACATAAAAATAATTGTATTTGACAGTATTGGAGGTTAATTTACAAAAATCTGACACTAATCCAGTTGGCCAGATAAATTTTGTGTAATATTTCTTGTATAAGAAGAAGAAGAATTAATAGCATCCTATTTTTGCTGAATGCATCCACAGAAATAATGGAGGGGGAATTTCGACAGTGACAGCTGCTGTAATGATGCGCTTGTACACTCAATATTTAGCTTTAAATACAGATGCGTTCAAAATTTATATAAACGATGTGTTTTTCTGTCACAATGTGGAATGAATAGTTCAGGAACAAAGACATTTTAATTTTGTGCTAAATTCTATAAAATGTTGAATGAAGTAGGCTTTTTAGTTGGTGTGTGATTGGTGTGTCAGCAATTTCTTCATTCACCTTTATTGACCTTAGCTGCAGAATGAATACTAAACTTAATTTTTCTATTTTTTTTTGTTTGAATATCATTTAGACAAACAATTGGAAGCTAGATCAACTAGCAATTGATAAACATTTTTAAAATTAAATATGTTGCGTTCAGCAAACAGGACGCTGCTATTTATTCTTCTTCTTATACTAAACATTACGCAAAATTCATCTGGCCAACTGGATTCGTGTCAGATTTTTATAAGTTAACCTCTAATGCCCGATTTCTTCACTATTTATTTAGACCTCGATTTTCTAAACTCCGATTAAAGTTAGCCGGACAATAACCATTTGTCGGATTTCTTCACTCACATGCAGGGTTAACTAATCTACGATTCGAAACTCCAAAAAATACATTTGGCAACGTCGCAAATAAAATTGCAGCTAGCGTCATACGGATTGTAGTGTCATTCTGTTTACGTCAGTTTTCGCTGAGTGATAGTTTTTCCTTTGTCTTGTGTTTTTACATTTTTCATTATTTTCCTGTTTTTCTTCAAAAATTCCTGTCTTTAGTTTGTTCTTTTCCTAATTATATTAATCTTTGATTTTTATAAACAAAACTGTCCTTTTAAGGACAATTTTACCTTATTTTTGCCTTTTTGTTATTTCATAATATTATTCTTTGTTGTTAGTATTCCTTGTTGTTATTATTCCTTGTTGTTGTTATTCTTTGTTGTTGTTATTCTTTGTTGTTATTATTCCTTGTTATTGTTATTCCTTGTTATTATTATTCTTTACTGTTTTTATTCCTTGTTATTCCTTGTTAGTGCAATATTATATTTTGAAGGTAAGTTTCTATTAATTTCTTTATTATTTCATATGATCTTGGCTCGTATTCATTTTGAAATAAATTAAATTAGAAATTATATTTTTCCACAACAAAATTTTGGTTATGAAGATTTTAATTCAAAAAGATAATAATATAAAAAAACACAATGTTCATTGACTGAATAAACAGTAAATAAATTATGCAATAAGCTACAAAACATTCTGTTTTTTTGGCTGTGATTTTGTGAGTTTATGTCACATGTTCAAAGTAATATAATCTGGAAATATATTTGTTGTTTGTATTTTAAGAAATTTTAAATTGTGACTATTAAATTAGATATTATTATTTTAAAAAAATATTTCGAGCACAAATAAACCATAATGCATAATTAAATATAATGTGTATATAACATTTCATATGTTTGTTTGCAGTAAAATGGAAAAAAGAGGAGCAAATTTCACTAAAAGTGAAATCAATACACTCGTCGATATTGCATTGAAGTACAAGGATATCATTGAAAATAAAAGAACGGATGGTACGACTTCGCAAGATAAAAATAAAGCTTGGGATTTAATAGCTTCAGAGTTTAATGGAGCTAGCGGAAATTTTTCTCGGACTTCTAAAACAATACGCAATAAATACGATGCAATAAAAAAAGACCTAAGAAAGAAATGTTCTAATCTGAGATTAGAGCAATTGAAAACGGGTGGAGGTCTTTCGGACCATAAGGATTTCTCTTCATATGAAGAGAAAATTTTGGCAGCATGTCAAATCAGTATGGTTGGTTTGAGTTCCAAATTTGATGACGATGGAGCTCAATCTGAAGGTATGTTTCACTTTTTGTTTGAAAATAATTACACTATAAGATTTGAACATATGAAAAAAAAAATATGATATTAAGATATGAAAGTGATATGACAAAATATATATATATATTGTAATTTTTTAGAATCACTGACTACTAGACCAAACAATTCAATAGAATTTTTAGATGCTGACAGAGAAGGTATTCAACACTTATTTATAGTCATAAATATTTTTTTAATATCCTCATGTTTCAGAGTGTGCGATCTATTTACATTCCGTCAACGAAGCGTTTGAATCTATAAACGATGGATATCCAAGTTGCAGTGAGCCAAAATTACCAGGTATGGTACCTATATATGTATATATATATAAATTACATGTGTGTAATATTGAATATCTGATAATTTTACTTTGCAGTCCAATTATATAACGAAGAAGCGTCTTCCGAATTAATTGTTGAAAACGCGAGTTATAGCACGCCAAGTACTAACTCCAGAAAAAGACAAGGTTTGAATTGAATGAATGGTATTTTGTATACTTATATTTGAAATTTGTTATATTTTTAGCATCATCATCATTTGAGAAGTACCCGTTTAAGGAGAATAGAAAAAGAAAGACTTCTGAACGACGTAATGACAGAAGTGAGGTTACTGGAGAAGTAATCGATTTAAAAAAAAAATTATTAAAACTGCAAATAGAGTCAGTTCAAAAAGAAATGGATGACAAAGCCAAAATAGCAGCTTTAACCATTGAAAATTTGTTGTTAGAGCAAGAAATAAAAAAAGCAAAATTAAAAAATTTGCAATAAAAATTATATTATTTTACATAGATTTAATAAATTTTCTGTTTTATACTATAGTAATGTCTTTTAAATAAAAACAAAAATTGAAGTATAAGTTTTATCATTATAATTATCTAATACTATTTGCTATAGTTTGATGAATTAATTGGCAATATGGATCGGATGAAATAATTTGAACAGTAAATGTTTACATTCTTTTTATTGAACGTTTCGGCTAGAAATCCTAGTCATCTTCAGCATGTTATAAAATTTTGAAAGTCAAAGTCACATGTTTAGTTAAATATTTAAATTATTGTACATCGTGTCGACGAATTGTGAAAATATAATATATTATGTCAATGAAATTACATTATTAGATTGAATCAGTAAATTAACATTTGTAGATATGTAGATGATTAAAATTTAACCACATTTTTTATTCTAATCTCGTTAAATCCACATTGCCAATTAATTCATCAAACTATACACAAAAGGATCATCATACAATTTTTTTTAACTATTTTCTATGGTAAATAAATTAATCAATTTTATTTTTAAAACTAATAAAACTTGGAATTTAATATTAATCTTGATTGTTTGGTATAATCAATTTTGCATTATCTAATATTTATAATGTTTTTCAAACTCAATTTTATAGCTTTTATAATACATAATAACATGTTTACTTGGATTAGTTTTTTTATTCACATTTTTTAATGTCCAAATCAAACACAAAACAATTAGAAGTACGATTTGTTCTTTTTCTTCCCATTTTATTGATACTGTTGATAAATAATGTTGAAAATATGTATATTACAAATGGTTAATAATTTATGCTGCCATCGGAACGCTCAGTGTAATCTAGAAAACAAAATGATGGTAAGAATTCGGTAACATAGGAGTATTTTGTAAAATGAATGAAGAATTTCAAGGTTATTCAATTTTTTTTTTCAAAAATTCGTAATCACCAATAATCTTTATCCACACACATATTTTATTCAAATATACCTTGTAAAGTAGTCATCGATGAGAGCCTGTCTAACTGCATTGTCTCTCACCACTCTATTAACGACATGATATCCCTCTTGTACATCTTCATCCGGAAGTATTTCTTCTAGAACTGGTGGTTCATCTTCTCCTGCATCTCTCACTATATTATGTAAATAAGCTGTTGCAACGATGATTGCTTGCACAGTTTCCAATTTCAGTCTCATCCCGATACTTAAAACTGGAAAACGACGCTTCCAAACTCCATAAAACCGTTCTATAATATTTCTGGTTCTGATGTGTGCCTCATTGTATCGAATTTCTCCTGGGCTAACTGGGTTTAGTAATGGAGTAAGAAGAAATGATTATTAGGGTAACCTCCATCGCCGAGTAACAGCCCGTTATGATATTCGTTCATCTGTAGTCTAGTATGCAAATTACTGTGCGATAATATTGTTGAATCATGAGCAGATCCCGGCCACCTTGCAACAATATTAATTGCTTTCATTTTTGCATCACAAACAACTTGAACATTCAAAGAAAAATATCCTTTTCTGTTACGAAACACTTCGGCCATATTTCCTCCTGTAAAATTTTAAAAGGAAAATATTAGCTTGCGAACATAAGAAAATTGTGGTTTAAAGGAAAATGATATATAAAAGATATTTGTAGCATACCTGGAGATTGAATTTTAATATGAGTACAATCGATACAACCAATAACACGCGGGAATTGATACATAGTATAGAATTGTTGTTGAGCAAGGCGAATTTCATCTAAAGTATGCGGCATCTTTATGGTTCTTTGTCCGAGCGAAGCAATAATTGTTGAAACTTTTTTAACAACACGACATGCTGTACTTATACAAACACCAGAAAAATCTCCACTCGCTCGCAAAAAATTTCCCGTGGCATAAAATCGCAGCGTCAACAACAGCTGATTCATTGCTGTCAATGCTCTTGACCTAAAAATTACAAAAATTGTTCAAAATTTGCTGCAGGTTTGACTTTATTGATAATAATAAATAAATAAAGTATCATATACGTACTGATTATAGTTTATCAACAATTGTTCCTCGATTCGGGCGAACAATGTTAAAAATGTTGGCTTTGTTAAGCGAAACCGAACAAAAAATTCCAAATCATTCCACGCTTCAAAGTGATTTGTACGAACTCGTAGCACATACGGTCTCGGAATATATATATTTTCTTCGAATTCGTCGTCACTTTCATCATCGGAGAAGACGTTAACGTCCATCAACGCATTCATATTTAAATATCTTATTTAAAATAAATGCAAAACACGAAATGTCAAAATTCGCGTAAGGTTATGAAAGATATGAATAGTTATAGTTCCATCAGCCCTCACTGCTAAATTTGGCGCTGGTGTAGATAAACCACGTTTAAACCCCCAATATTCGTCGGCTAACTATAATCGACGAATAACATCTAGCCGGAGTTTCGTGAGTGCGAAGAAAACCGATTTCAAGGTTTAAACTACGTTTAACTTTAGTCGTGGTTTAACCGAGTGTGAAGAAATCGGGCATAATACTATCAAATACAATTATTTGGTATAAGTAAGCTATACAATCCCGAGGAGTTGCTGTGTTCACGTTAGTTGAAAAACCAGTGACTCTCAAAATGTGTATTATGACAAAATGTAATTTTAAATGTGTCTTAACGGTCTTTAAAAAACAAACTCCTACCTGAAACCTACCTACCAAACCTACCCTAACCTACCGGACTTCTTAACGGTCTTTAAAAAACAAACTCCAACCTGAAACCTACCTACCAAACCTACCCTAACCTACCGGACTTCTTTACGGTCTTTAAAAAACAAACTCCTACCTGAAACCTACCTACCAAACCTACCCTAACCTACCGGACTTTTTAACATAACATAACAAAAGGAAAATTACTAATGAAACATTTTGAGGTTCACTGGTTTTTATACACCAAATATGGGCGTTCCGATGTTCACGCATGCGCAAATCTGGTTTTTTTTAATATTCGTGAATACAGCAACATCTCGGGATTGTATATCTTACTCCAGCCAATTATTTTATGTTTTACTTATTGTAAGAAGCTTTTTTTGATAGAAAATTTAATTTTAATCATGAATAGTTTTATGCAACATTGCAAATTATGTACAAGTGATAAAAATGTGTTATTCACTATACTTGATCTGGATTCAGATGGCAAACGTTTCGTGGTTAAATTGGAAGCAATTATGCCAGAACTTGTAAGAATGAAATAATTTGTTTTAATTGTAATATGCATTATTGTTTCTGAATCTTTTACTTTTCTTATTTTAGGTAGATTGCAAGATCAAATTACCGAATGGTATTTGTACAATTTGCACTGTTCGATTGAATGATGCTTATAAATTTATAAAACAATGTTTCGATTCTCAAATAATATTAAAACAACATTTAAATGAAAAACTTTGTCGTTTATGTGCTGGTGGTGATAATATAACATTTACTTTAACTACAATGGATTCGGATAATGTATTGTTATCATACAAATTGGAAGCCATTGCATCGGAAATTGTAAGTAAAATGAAAATGAAAAAAAATATATGCTTATAAATTGATAAGTAATTATTTATTTATTGTCTCTTTTTTAATTTTTGAGAACAGACAAATTTAACTTAACCTAATTTAGAGTATTTCATATTTTAATACGTTTGTTGGTTTTGTTTAATTAAAACTTATGTAAAATAAGTTTTAATTTAAATACATGTACATTTACAATAAAAATTACATAAAACAATTATTATTTTATTAGGTTTACTTATAATAAGTTTATTAATTTTTATAATATGTTGTTGCTAAACTAAAATTTGTTTCTGCAAGAGTAGTTGAGAATAGCTATTATGAGAAAAAATATTGTTGTCTGTTTTCAGACTGGTAAAAATTTCGTCTTGTATTTATAATCATTTGTTACTTCATAACCAAGTAACGTACGTATTCAGACAGCTTATAGTGAGATTTAGATCTCACAAATAAATCAAATATAAGTAAAATATCATAGGGACTAGGTGTTACTAGTAGAAATATATTTCTTTATTAAGATCCTTTTAAACCGGTAATTTGTATTATATGTAATATTTTAATTTATATTTTAGCTGGAATGTACTGAGAAGTTTTCGAATTGTATTTGCTCAGTTTGTTCTGTTCGATTAAATGAAACGTATAAATTTATAGAAAAATGTTTTAAATCGCAAGAAATTTTAAAACGAAATGCAAAACAACAATCGCAAAATAGTGAAGTTACGAAAAACGAAATTAAAAATGAAAGCGAAATTAAAGAAGAGAATATTGATGAAGAATACATTAAACTAGATTTGGAAACTGACATAAACGTTAAAGTTGAAGAAAGTTTAGAATCACAAAATAATACAAATGTTGATGCTGTTTGTATGAAAGAAGAAGCTATTAATGAAGATTACATTGAAGAAGTAGAATTGGAAACTGATACAAATATTAAATTTGAAGAAAGTTTGAAATCAGAATCTTTAGATTTACATTCAGAAATTATAATTAAGGAAGAATATTCGGATTTTGAGAATGAAATCGATATAAAACATTGGCAAGCTAGTAGAGATTCGAAGAAAAATAATATTTTCAGTTCGGAAGAAAATGATGAATCTGTAAAGAAAAGAAATTCTCATAAAGGTACATTATGTGAGAAAACTTTTACTGATAGTGGAAAATTAAGGAAACATATCCGTTCTCATACAACGGCGAAACCTTATAAGTGCAAAATATGTAAAAAAGCATTTACTCGAAATCGATCTTTAAAAGTTCATATTCGTATACATACAAATGAGAGACCTTATAAATGTGAAGTATGTGACAAAACTTTTACTCGAAGTTACCATTTAAAACAACATATTCGTTCTCATACAAATGAGAGACCTTATAAATGTGAAATCTGTGACAAAGCATTTATTGTAAGTGGACATTTAAAAGAACATAATCGTATACATACAAATGAGAGACCTTATAAATGCGAAATATGTGAGAAAACATTTACTCAAAGTTCAGCTTTAAGGCAACATATCCCTTCTCATACAAATGAGAGACCTTATAAATGCGAAATATGTGACAAAGCATTTACTCTAAGTGGATATTTAAAAGCTCATATTCGTATACATACGAATGATAGACCTTATAAATGCGAAATATGTCAGAAAGCGTTTATTCGAAGTGGAGATTTGAAAGTGCACATTCGTACACATACAAATGAGAAACCTTATAAATGCGACATATGTGAGAAAACTTTTATGCGGAGTGATCATTTTAAGAAACATGTCCGGTCTCATGCAAATAAGAAACCTGATGAATGCCAAATTAAAAACTTTTTCTCAGAGTAGAAATTAAAACCATATTCGTATTCATAGTGTTCTTTTGTTTATTAATGATTAATTTTTAAATTTTGTAAAGCCTTATTTAGACTGCTTTTTTGCTAGCGAAATCAGTGTAATGTTTTAGCGCAGAGCTAGTAGTTCTGAACCAAACAATATGTGATTTTATAGGAATATATTGCAAATGCACGGATTTAGTTTCATTAGCAAATTTTGTTTCATCGCAGCCAAAGTTTTAACTAAAATTCACTTATGTTTTTGGAACGGCTAAATAGATTTCGCAGTAACATGAGATAGCGATCTATATGTATTTTTATGAAAGAAACGTCAAATTGTATGTAAATAAGCAGTTTGGAAAATAAAATTAATATTATTTTTAAAACGCGTATTTAATATATTAAAATAACATTCAGTTTAGACACATTAGAAGAAAAATTAACGAAAACAAAGTAGATGGCGAATTTATTTTATAAACCTGTAAATTCATATTTATGTCCTATACAATTTTAAATGTTCTGTTTGGCATTCGTATTTTTCAAATGATTGTACAGGTATCATCTTGTATAATCATAAATTCTTCGTCAGATATATTTAAACAAAACAACTTAAACTGTCACAAACAAAAACTGTACTGAAGATAAACAAAAATTGTCCTTTATATTTAGTGAAATATTTATTGTTTACGTAATGTAGATTGTAATGGGTCTATTATGAAACTATCTCTATAACACTATATCTTTATAGAAAATGTAGCTTATAGAGCTCTATAAAATGTTGTGTTATGTTAGTACATTTTTTGCTATTATGAATATACTACTATAATGCCCGATTTCTTCACTATTTATTTAGACCTCGATTTTCTAAACTCCGATTAAAGTTAGCCGGACAATAACCATTTGTCGGATTTCTTCACTCACATGCAGGGTTAACTAATCTACGATTCAAAACTCCAAAAAATACATTTGGCAACGTCGCAAATAAAATTGCAGCTAGCGTCATACGGATTGTAGTGTCATTCTGTTTACGTCAGTTTTCGCTGAGTGATAGTTTTTCCTTTGTCTTGTGTTTTTACATTTTTCATTATTTTCCTGTTTTTCTTCAAAAATTCCTGTCTTTAGTTTGTTCTTTTCCTAATTATATTAATCTTTGATTTTTATAAACAAAACTGTCCTTTTAAGGACAATTTTACCTTATTTTTGCCTTTTTGTTATTTCATAATATTATTCTTTGTTGTTAGTATTCCTTGTTGTTATTATTCCTTGTTGTTGTTATTCTTTGTTGTTATTATTCCTTGTTATTGTTATTCCTTGTTATTATTATTCTTTACTGTTTTTATTCCTTGTTATTCCTTGTTAGTGCAATATTATATTTTGAAGGTAAGTTTCTATTAATTTCTTTATTATTTCATATGATTTTGGCTCGTATTCATTTTGAAATAAATTAAATTAGAAATTATATTTTTCCACAACAAAATTTTGGTTATGAAGATTTTAATTCAAAAAGATAATAATATAAAAAAACACAATGTTCATTGACTGAATAAACAGTAAATAAATTATGCAATAAGCTACAAAACATTCTGTTTTTTTGGCTGTGATTTTGTGAGTTTATGTCACATGTTCAAAGTAATATAATCTGGAAATATATTTGTTGTTTGTATTTTAAGAAATTTTAAATTGTGACTATTAAATTAGATATTATTATTTTAAAATAATATTTCGAGCACAAATAAACCATAATGCATAATTAAATATAATGTGTATATAACATTTCATATGTTTGTTTGCAGTAAAATGGAAAAAAGAGGAGCAAATTTCACTAAAAGTGAAATCAATACACTCGTCGATATTGCATTGAAGTACAAGGATATCATTGAAAATAAAAGAACGGATGGTACGACTTCGCAAGAAAAAAATAAAGCTTTGGATTTAATAGCTTCAGAGTTTAATGGAGCTAGCGGAAATTTTTCTCGGACTTCTAAAACAATACGCAATAAATACGATGCAATAAAAAAAGACCTAAGAAAGAAATGTTCTAATCTGAGATTAGAGCAATTGAAAACGGGTGGAGGTCTTTCGGACCATAAGGATTTTTCTTCATATGAAGAGAAAATTTTGGCAGCATGTCAAATCAGTATGGTTGGTTTGAGTTCAAAATTTGATGACGATGGAGCTCAATCTGAAGGTATGTTTCACTTTTTGTTTGAAAATAATTACACTATAAGATTTGAACATATGAAAAAAAAAATATGATATTAAGATATGAAAGTGATATGACAAAATATATATATATATTGTAATTTTTTAGAATCACTGACTACTAGACCAAACAATTCAATAGAATTTTTAGATGCTGACAGAGAAGGTATTCAACACTTATTTATAGTCATAAATATTTTTTTAATATCCTCATGTTTCAGAGTGTGCGATCTATTTACATTCCGTCAACGAAGCGAATGAATCTATAAACGATGGATATCCAAATTGCAGTGAGCCAAAATTACCAGGTATGGTACCTATATATGTATATATATATATATATATATATATATATATATATAAATTACATGTGTGTAATATTGAATATCTGATAATTTTACTTTGCAGTCCAATTATATAACGAAGAAGCGTCTTGCGAATTAATTGTTGAAAACGCGAGTTATAGCACGCCAAGTACTAACTCCAGAAAAAGACAAGGTTTGAATTGAATGAATGGTATTTTGTATACTTATATTTGAAATTTGTTATATTTTTAGCATCATCATCATTTGAGAAGTACCCGTTTAAGGAGAATAGAAAAAGAAAGACTTCTGAACGACGTAATGACAGAAGTGAGGTTACTGGAGAAGTAATCGATTTAAAAAAAAAATTATTAAAACTGCAAATAGAGTCAGTTCAAAAAGAAATGGATGACAAAGCCAAAATAGCAGCTTTAACCATTGAAAATTTGTTGTTAGAGCAAGAAATAAAAAAAGCAAAATTAAAAAATTTGCAATAAAAATTATATTATTTTACATAGATTTAATAAATTTTCTGTTTTATACTATAGTAATGTCTTTTAAATAAAAACAAAAATTGAAGTATAAGTTTTATCATTATAATTATCTAATACTATTTGCTATAGTTTGATGAATTAATTGGCAATATGGATCGGATGAAATAATTTGAACAGTAAATGTTTACATTCTTTTTATTGAACGTTTCGGCTAGAAATCCTAGTCATCTTCAGCATGTTATAAAATTTTGAAAGTCAAAGTCACATGTTTAGTTAAATATTTAAATTATTGTACATCGTGTCGACGAATTGTGAAAATATAATATATTATGTCAATGAAATTACATTATTAGATTGAATCAGTAAATTAACATTTGTAGATATGTAGATGATTAAAATTTAACCACATTTTTTATTCTAATCTCGTTAAATCCACATTGCCAATTAATTCATCAAACTATACACAAAAGGATCATCATACAATTTTTTTTAACTATTTTCTATGGTAAATAAATTAATCAATTTTATTTTTAAAACTAATAAAACTTGGAATTTAATATTAATCTTGATTGTTTGGTATAATCAATTTTGCATTATCTAATATTTATAATGTTTTTCAAACTCAATTTTATAGCTTTTATAATACATAATAACATGTTTACTTGGATTATCTTATTTAAAATAAATGCAAAACACGAAATGTCAAAATTCGCGTAAGGTTATGAAAGATATGAATAGTTATAGTTCCATCAGCCCTCACTGCTAAATTTGGCGCTGGTGTAGATAAACCACGTTTAAACCCCCAATATTCGTCGGCTAACTATAATCGACGAATAACATCTAGCCGGAGTTTCGTGAGTGTGAAGAAAACCGATTTCAAGGTTTAAACTAGGTTTAACTTTAGTCGTGGTTTAACCGAGTGTGAAGAAATCGGGCATAACTCTTCGCATTACAGTGCGCTAGTTACATTTGCAGCTAACTTCTTGCTGTATAGTGATTTACTGAACGGACACTATTTATCTGTCAAACCAAAATATTTATATGATTTTTCCTTAGATCATATAGTAGAAGCTGAATAATCTAAGGTTTTTTCAAACTTAGAATTCAAAAAATCTACTGATTAAAATAAAAATATGGAGGAAGAATGTTTAGAAATGTAAGTATTATTTTTTATAGTAACTTAAACTGGATTAATGATTATAACGTAACCTATATTTCAAATAGAACCGATAAAAGGAAAAGAAAACGTGCTGGAAATACTAGTATAGACCAATATGAAACATATTTGGTGTATATGGAGAATGATTACATATTACGAAGTTGCACAATAAATCCAACAGTGGATCCAAAATATTTGGATAAAAAGTGGGTTGAATTAACAAACAATCTCAACAGCTCAGGAAGTGGGCCAAAATTAAGTGTGGAAGAATGGAAAAAAGTTAGTATATTTATAATATTTAATATTTTAGTATTGTGGAGTAATTATTCTTAACGTTAAATACATATTTAAAATTTTTGTTAATAGAGATTCAACGACTGGAAGAACGCCACCAGGGCCAAATATAGAAAATTATGCGAAAGCCGATTGAGAACTGGTGGTGGGCCGTCGGATAATATAAAAATGACTTCAACTGAGGAACGAGGATTGGCAGTTTGGGGAAAAGTAACGGTAGCGGGAACACCATATATTCAAGAAAGTGGCGGTTTGCAGCGGCCATGCACCAGTTTCACTTCCGAAAATGTCTTGCTATGTGCTAATAAAATAAATACAGAAAATGAAGAATATTTTATAGATACCGAAATCTTAGAAAACAATCAAGATACGGAAATTTTACAAATAATACCGGAAAATATGGAACAAACCCAAGTTTTACAGGATACCACTAATGTAGAAGAGAATTCAAATAGACAAACACCAAAAAGAAAAATATTTAAAAAACAAAAACCAAAATCATTAACTAATGCAGCTAACATAATTACTACATATTGCGAAAATAATCTCGCAGTTCAAAAAGCATTTAATGAAAATTTAGCTGCAGCCCTAGAATTATACAAAGAAACAGAAAGAGAAAAAATGGAAATAGAAAGACAAAAACTGAAATTTGCTATAGCAAAATATAAATATGAAAATGCAGGTTTTGATTTTGAATTGTAAAAGTTTGTTTTTTTTAATAAGTGATACTTATTTGAAAAGGTATTATTTATGTTATATTATTGTTTCTTTTTTTAAATAAATTTTGCTTTGAAATGTATTATCCTATTACAAGACTGATATATAATATAATAAATATTTATTTCTTTATAAAAAAATTGTTTTATATTATTTCGAGAATACAAAAGTTCAATTATATTTATTCTTACAATATTGATAATAGAAAAATGTATTTGCTTAAATTTGTCTTATATTTAAAGCAATGTAATTATTTCTTGTTTGTCTTCCCAAACGAAGTATATCATTATCATAAAAGTTATCTAAAAAAAGTAAAATAAATAAATAAACAGAAAGATAAACTAGTATAAAGCAAAATAAATTACTATTTCGTATTGGTGCATCGTTATCGTTTTCAGCATAAATTTCATTGTCATTTTCATCCCAGGGCAAATTAGCTTCTAATGCAATATTGTGCAGTACAGCACACGAATAAATTATATAAGCAGCCTTTGATGGATGGTAGTTTAAAACTCTATGTTGTAATAGACAACGAAATCTCCCTTTCAATATCCCATTAGTTCGTTCGATCACATTTCTGGCAGATTTTAGCATATTGTTAAATAATTCTTCCGGACTGCCATCTTCATAATTAAGAAATGGTGTTAGTAACCATGGTTCTAAACCATAACCACTATCACCAATTAAATGTGAATTTTTATCTCCACGTTCAAATTCAGATTTTAAATAATTTCTTATATCTGACATTTGCCAGATAGCTGCATCATGCACAGATCCCGGAAAACGGGCATTAATTGCAAGTATTTTGCTATTAGAGTCTGATATCTGTAAATAAAATGATTTATATGTTATTTACATAATTTATATATATATATATATATATATATATATATATATATAAAGCAATAAATACATACTATCATAACATTAATCGAATATTTTCCTTTTCGGTTTATATACACAAACGGCGGATGATCCAAGTCTGTCACAGGTGGTGCGATTAATTCTACATGCGTCCCGTCTATCGCTCCAATTATACCACGACATCCCCATTTGTTATAAAATCTATATATTAAACAGTGTAAATACATCATTACTTAAATATGATAATTTTTACTATACCCTAGTTTATGTTTATTTTTATCTTCTAATGTGGTAGGAAATCGTATCCAATGTGGCATCAAATAAATAGAAATTAAATTGCATACTTCGGTTATTGCCTTACTGATTGAAGGTTTGTCAATAACGTACTTTTAAATGAAATGGAATTGCCGACGATTTTTTCGGTTTCTGGCTAAAATGTTGTAAGCGATCAACTAACTCAAATACTAAATTTTTACTTAAACGATAATTTGTTATAAATAAAGCATCGGGAATTTCAAACGGATTTTGTTTATCCCGTAAAATTCTTCTTGCAATGCGTGCATAATTTCTAAAAAAAATGTTAGAGATTTAGATTTATAAATAATTTTATATATTAAAACTTACCTTTTATAATAATTTTCTTCCATTAATAAATACAGAAACACTGGTAAGTCCATATTTAACGCAATATTATGACAATATAGGTTAGAAGTATAGCGTAATGGTGCCAAATATCTCACCATAAATTTTATGGAGCTATATTACACATTTATAGAATTATAGTTGCTCTGGAGAGATACATAATCGCTCTTTTCTTACATTTCATGTAAATTCAAAATTATAGAGATATAGAGCTTATAAAAGTATTCATAATAGACCCATAAAAGTATATGAAAAGTATACATTTTTATACATAATACAGAAAAACAAATAACAAAATGTTTTTACTTAATTATATTAATTAATATACATATATATCATAAGTTAAAAATATTATATATAAAATATTTAAATAATATCAATCAAATAAGTTGTTTGATATTTATAAACTTTATAATAATGCTTAATATTACAAAAATAATAATATAAACATTATTCTGCTAATACTCAGTTCTAATATAAATACAGTTATTAAAGTATTGATTTTTAAAATGTACCATTTTTATATATAATGATGTCGATTTCGTTCTATTGTGAAAGTTATGGATTATGTACTTGTATTTTAAAATAATGATATAAGCTTAATTGATTGAACTCTATGTTCATGCATATGTGATTATCTAATAATAAATAAATATTTGAATTACGGATTTTGTGTATAGTTTTATTCATTAATATATTAATAATATTTTCTTGACCTAGTACTTCGTTGCTAATTCCCAAATTGCAATTCCAAATTATTGTTCTTCATCAGCTTTACGTAATGCAATAACCGACGATGCTGCATATATTAACCATCCTTTTTTCTTCCTTTCCAATAATTTTGAATTTGTACTACAGTGATGTACCTCGGTATACGTCTGCTTTAGAATACGTCCAATTCGGAATACGTTCTGTTTGGGTGAAAAAAATTGCTCGGTATACGACTTTTGTACGGTATACGACTTAATTCAATTATACGCGCTATATATGAACAAGTAATATTATGATATCTACACTATTCACGAATTTATATTGACTTCATTTGGTTTAAAACTATGTAATTTCTGATGGGGAGAGTCCTTGGTTGGTGTATTGCTCTTTTAGTGTACCAGACCTGCGTGGAGCCAGTCTATAACTTTGTTAAGTTTCTTCTGATTTTCATTTTTAAGTTATATTTTATTATTTTTATTAATCATGAATTGCAAAAAGGCAAACGAAAAGCAACAGAAAAGTAAATAATTATTTTACAACCCCATTAATATACCATATTAAGATGAGTTTTTTTTTTTACATAAAAACGGATTAATCATTTTTACATTATTTCTTATGAGAAATGTTGGTTTGGTATACGTCCTATTCGGTATAAGTCCAAACATCAGGAACGAATTAAGGTCGTATACCGAGGTTCGACTGTGTTATACTCTTCTAGAACGCCCAAACATATGGACATTTCCATATCTGAAACATAAGCTGTTAAGTGCCACATAACTATAATTATGTTCCTCTAGTGGTTTAATAAAATACTTCGAAAGGCAACAGAAATGTAACTAATTTAGTGTGTACTTTGTTTGTCGATTTAAAGAATATATGCCTTTGTTTGTTTTTCTATTGATATCTGTTTGCAAGCATTGCTACAAGCAGCTGCCAAGTATTTAGAAAAATACTTTTTAAAACATTTCCAGCGGATAATATAATATTAATTTACACACAGAAAAAAATAGTTTGCTATGCTCGTATTGTTAAGATTTTTATAATAGCAGCATTTTATTATGCAATAGTATGTATCCGTTTTGTCAATATAAAAATATTAGATATTAGGTGCAAACATATATTTATATTAAACCTGATATGTTAAATCAAGCTATGTGTATCTGGAAAATAGCAAAATAGATATTGACAAAAAATATGAATAATTTTAAATGCTATACGTATATATTTATGGTAAATATCGACAATACATTTTTAAATACACTGTTGCTACGGATGATACGTATATAATTTGTACTGTAATTAAATTAAACCTAACATTTTTTAATACGCGTCACCTTACATGTTGATACAAGTCAGTTCTTGTGCATCATTCGACGTAAACAGAGAGTAAGTTAAATATCTATTAAATATTCAATTAAAATGGCTGCCTAGGAAAGTAAAAATGTTTTAAAACTGTGGAATTTTGATATATTAATCCTAATTTTTAATAGTATATAATTTTGTAAACATAATTTAATTTGTAAATCACGGTCTATTGTGTAATTTTTTTTTAGTGTTAAATGATTCAAGCAGATGTGATATGTAAAACATCTGCGATTATTGTCTATATTTTAGAACATTATGTTAGTGTATAGCTAAAATTATTAAAAGAGAACTAAATCAAAGAAATCATTCTTTTAGTAAGATTAAGAGCCCTAATTCTGGACAATTTTAATAAGCTATGTCTTTATAAACGGAGTTTGAAAAGTACATGTTGCTACAAAATTTACATTACATGCTTTTTATTTTATGTGTAAATATTTTTATTAGTTTTGAAATTTTTATTTACATTAAAAAAAAAAAAACTTGATATACCTACAACAGTTTACTACATGGCGTATACCTACACTACAATAAAATTTAACCAAACATTTTAATTATTTAATTTATACATTAATTTATATACGATAGATATTATAATAAAACTAAGAATTTGAGAATTTTTATATTCATATTATGTAATAATTTTTTAAAATTTATTGTATCTGTTATTGATATAAGTTTTTATTTTAAATTAAATGCAACATAGATTTATAGTAGAAATGTTTATTGTTCTAAGTTCAACAACTATATCGAATGGCATATTGAATAAATTAAAAATAATTATCAGTTTCAAAGCTTTTAGTAATAACTTTTAATAATCTTTAATAGTTTAAATGAAAATACACTAGAAAATATTTTATTAATTAGAGGTACCTAATTTTCATTTTTCAAATAATAGAAGCACTTTTTCATAAACAAAAAAGGTGGGAATACGGAACTTTGCTTTTAATAACCTTGAATAGTTTAAATGAAAATACATTGGAAAATATTTTATTAATTAGAAGTAATTTTCACTTTTTCTAATTATAAATAAATAAAAATCCTGTATACAAGAATCTGTTACGGTAACATATGTTACCTATCTTATTTTTATATAATTAAAACATACATTAAATTATACATATAAGTTTCGAATAATAAATTATATTATTATCGTATATTATATACTTCTAATTAAATTATTATACCTTTAATTAATTAATAATTATTATTATTCATATTATATTATTGTAACAATTTATGTAGTATGCTAATTATAAAAGTAAGAATTATATGTTTTAAATTATGATAGAAAATAAGTTTTTACATAAAAATAAAAATATTGAAAAAATTTCAAAAATTAATCACTCGGAACTGAACCGAAAACCGAAAAAACCGTTAATTTTGCCGAAACAAAAACCGGAACCAAACCGATATATGTATTTTTTTTAATTTAACCGGAACGAAAAATAAAACGGTTCGAAACCCTGTTTGAAATATCATGATTTAAAAATTCGAAAATGAAGGATAGCAGTTGGCAGTAGATGGCAGACGCTATGCAAAAAGTCTGGTACATTTTGTATTGTTGTCTTTTGTAAGCGTTATTTACATATTTAATCAAATTTATTAGTTACAGATTTTCAGAGATAAATAATGGAAGACATTGAAGAACTGATTGCTATACGAAAGACGAAATTCGTCCGGCTCGGCATCTCAATCTGAACCTCAACGGGACTTATTTAAAAACGTAGCAGTTTTATGAAAAATATGACTTAGTTGAGTATAATATCTTTTTATTTTTGAAAAATTACTCATTAATTATTACTTGGCATCAGTTTATATTTACAAATTTTAACAATCAATCATTAAAAAAAAACAAGATTTCAAAAGTCGCTGCCGCTGTATGATGCATTCCGCTCAAGTATTTTCTTTTTGGTCAAATTATTGTTTTTGTTCGAATTTATTAAATAAGCAATAAAATAATTATATCATTTTCGAAAAGTAACAAGTTTAAAAAATAATCACTTCAGTTATAAAAAATAACTTGCAAAACTATAATTGTTTTAATTTTAGAACTTCAACCATGACATCAGTTTATAAACAAAAAGAAGTACTACGTCATGCATCATGTGCGTGTTCAGGCAGTTCCAAATCGTTAGATTTCGATGCGCCTCCGAAACTAACACTAACAAATAGATGTTTTCCATTTTGATATGGATCAAGAAATAATTATGGACGAACTTATTACAGTCACACAGTCAACATCAACAGAACCTACGTATGCTAAAAACCTATTTTACAATAAATTAAAATAATAACTCAATTGTTAATCACAATTTTCTTTGTTTTGTTTAAGTTGTTCGTAATTATGACATTGCAGTTGCCATAATTAGTTGCAATTTACATATGTTTTTAGTTGATTATAAATTGTATTGATGTATCAATAAGAAAAACTGATATTCGCAATAAAAATTGTTTTTAAAGATGGAATCGGAGATGCCGAAATATTGAACAACTTAAATAAAAACAAATAAACAATATGTTAATAAAACTAAAATAGTTAATTAATATTAATTTTTTCTTAGTAATGTTTGCAATGATTTTTATATTTAAAATACAACATGGTTTGCTTCCGTAGTATTTAATTGACAATCTGAAATTTAACAGTTTTGTGAATAATTATCATGTTAGAAATGCAGATAATTATTTTTATTTTACTAAAAAAAAAAACCAAAAGTAGTACTACTAACAATATATTTTACAATAGATTATTTGAATAGAATAAATTACCGACATATATTAAATGTTTAAAAAATGTAAAACTTTTAAGTTTGAAATAAAAAAAAATACTTAAAAAAAGTGAATCACAGTGTCATTTATTGACGAAAAGCTAAATAAAGTTTTATTTTATTTTATTATAATATATCTGGAAAAACAAATAATTTGAAATTTATGTTTTATACTGTTTGTTATATATTTTTTTATAAGTGTAACAAAAGAAAAGCTGATCCATTTAGTGAAATTTTGGATGTTGTAAAAAACATTTCTGATAGTTAGTTTGCTGCCACTTAGCAGGCGAGGGGCAAAAAAAAATGTTTGTCCAATATGTGGAGGAATCTCTAAATGAGATGAGTGAGGAGCGGGCAAAGCAAGTCCGCAAAAAAATTATTGACTTAATAAAAAGTTAATATATAATAAAACTAATAAAAATAATAGTATAAGTTTGTATAATTTACTTTCCACACACGCGTAAGTACCACTTCCGTCATTATGTCAAATTTCATTTTATGTACAAGGAATAATTATAATAATTGCTTGCTTTTTAATCTACCGAGTACTAAAACACCTGAAATATAGAATATCAATAAAATGCACTAACATTAATGAATACATAGTAAACAATTCAAATAAATAGTAAAGAAAATTTTTTTTATTTTTATTCTCTAATTCAACAGATCTACTTCTAACTTCACTTTTAAAAGAATTTTTTGTCAAATATACCTTTAACGTTTATTTAAAATTACTTATTAACAATTTAGTTTATAGTTTATTTAGATTTTATAGTATCACATATAATAAAAAGAATTACAACTAGAAAAATGGTTCATATTTGATGGAAGATACACAAACATTAATTTTAAAATAAATAATATTCTCGCAAAGCGAGAATGGAGCTAGTCGAATGTTGTTTGATTTTATAAGCTAGTTTTTCGACTAGCTAAAATACAAAATTAAAAGTATATGGGTAAACCCATATATAGACCACTTTGACATTATCACATAAATGATAAGAAATAGGAATAAAAAAATTTTCACCGAAAGTTGGCAACATTGTATTTTGCTAATATATAATATTATAGGCGCTAAGGGTATTTTCTGCAAAAATTTCATTAAAATCGGATAAATAATGCGGGCATAACAAATTTTTAGAAAATTATTAATTTTTTTTTTTCGGAAAGTTGGCAACATCGTATTTTAATAAAATTATAAATTATGTGGGCACTAGGAGAAACTTTTCTGAAAATTTGATCAAAATCGGATAAATAATGTAGCCACAATGAATTTTTTTAAATTTTAGTAATTTTTTTTCTCCATAAGTTGGCAACTCTGTATTTTGTTAAAATTGCATAATTTATGCGGGCACCAGGAAAATCTTTAGTGAAAATTTGATTAAAATTGGTTAAATAACGTGGTCATAATAAATTTTTTACAATTTTAGTAATTTTTTTCTCAGAAAGTTGGCAGCACTGTACTTTGTTGAAATTATCTAATTTATATGGATACCAGAAGAATCTTTTGTGAAAATTTGAACAAAATCGGTTAAACAACATGGCCGTAATAATTTTTTAAAAATTTTAGTAATTTTTTTCTCGGAAAGTTGGCAACACTGTATTTTATTAAAATTACGAAATTTATGTGGGCACTAGGGGAATCTTTCCTGAAAATTTGATCAAAATCGGATAAATAATGTAGCCACAATGAATTTATCGTATTTTAGCTAGTCTTATCGACTAGCTAAAATTAGTATCCCTAGTAAGGCGTTGGCGTTGTGTTCACGATCGATGTTGTGTCTCTGGTAGGCGGTCGGCGTATATTCTATAATAAACAGGAAAATGAGATTAGAGAAAAATAAAGATGAATTGTAAAACTGACACATATAAAATTAAATATAATTTTTTATTTAAATCTAAGTTAAAAGACGATTTAATAAATTACTTTTTGCGAAAATGTTTGTAATGATATCTTCATTATCTAATTTTGTCCAAAATATCCTTCTCGTATGACATGAGCATGAAAGCTACTTGAAATTATACTGATTTAAACAATTTCGCATTCTGTTTAAAACAAGGCCGGATTAACCTTTTGTGGGGCCCTAAACATTTTTGTTCTCCGGGCCCCCACAGGTCTGAGGATAATTAGAATTAAACTTTCATCAATTAACAAAAACCGACTGCAGGCCGGGCTCTTTGTATGCGGGCTCTAGACATTTGTCTTTTTTGTCTAGGCCATAATCCGGCCCTGGTTTAAAATGTATTTCAATTTCGAAAATGTTCCTTCTCATGATAGTTGAGTGGAAGATAATGTTGGCACTAATTTATAAGCAATGAATAAACTAGCGTATGTCAGTGTGCGGAGATAAAATTTTTGTAAAACTGAAAACAACAAACAATGCAATTTCTACAAATATTACTATAGTTTGTTACATTGATTTCATCTTCTTCTCCAGTTTCAGTTTGTCCGTCATCGGATTAATTCAGAAGTTTTATCGGGTATATTACCACTATTGATTTTGGGTTAGGATCTAACCAATAAACGTCATTTATATATATATATATATATATATATATATATATATATATATATATATATATATATATATATTGTAACGTCGCTTCTTCCTGGCGTCGTTATTGCTCCTAAAATATTCGTCGGTTCGGGCGCCTTTCGGTCCGTTACCCGCTAAGCAGCTGATAGGAGCAGGTTGCGGGTAGCTCGGTCGGTTGGGCCGGGTTTTTAAATTTAATTTATATATATATTGTATAGAAATGTAAAATTAATATAACAACAATGGTTTTAAATAATAATTTATTTTAAATATTCTGCATAAAAATGTAAATAATAATATACAACAACGATTTTAAATAATAATCTATTTAAATATTCTGCATAAAAATGTAAATAATAATATACAACAACGGTTTCAAATAATAATCTATACAACTTTTCGACTAGTATGGTGAGCGCAGCGCGCCTCGTGGTTATGGCTCGGTCGACGTGTTTTGCTTTCGTTCAGCCGTTTCCTTATGAATCACCGTCTGCAATCAGACTACCCCGAATTCGTCTCAAGCAGAGGTCAAGAGCAACCCCTCACAATCTTCAGGTGCAAAGATTGGCTTGAGCGAATGTACTACTAAGCGAAGCGAAAATTTAAACTGAGATCCGTTGCGAGTAGGGGTCAGGAGCAACCCCTTACAATCTTCAGGTGCAAAGATCGACTCGAACGGATATACTAAACAGTCAAAGCAAAATCCAAGACTTCGACAAAAGCAAAACAGTCGACGAGAAAAAAAATTCCAAGTCAAAAAGATACAAAAAAAAAATATATGCTTTCAGCTCGCACACTCACCGTAAACCGTATCTCGAATCCAGTGACGTGAAATGAATTAACGTATTCCGACGCGTTCGTACCGACACAGAAACAAAAAAAAGAAAATTTAGCAAAAGCAAAAAAAAAACGACCAAGTCAATTTGGGACTTGTAAATAAAATTTTATTAGTGTTCGTACACTATCCGTAAGTCAAAAAAATTTAAATTAAATTTACTAAGTCAATTTGGACTTGTAAAAAAAATTATTAGTGTTCGTACACTATCAGTAAGTCAAAAAAAATTAAATTAAACTTACTAAGTCAATTTGGACTTGTAAAAAAAAATTTATTAGTGTTCGTACACTATCCGTAAGTCCAAAAAATTTAATTTAAATTTACTAAGTCGATTTGGACTTGTAAAAAAAATTATTAGTGTTCGTACACTATCCGTAAGTCAAAGAAAAAAATAAATCGTAAACAGCCGTAGCCTGGTTCCGGGCAAGCGCGCCAAGGCAGTTCCAGTAGTGATTGGTTTCAAGTGCAAAACCCAATCTGTCTTTTTTCTAGCCCGGTCCCGGCTTTTTAAAGGCAAAATTTTGCCAAACTGGTCAAGAATCGCACAATGTGTCGCTATCGCATTGTGCTAGAGCGAGAACGCTCGTCTCTTATTCTTATTCGAGTGTCTCTACGCTACGGTTGAAACTAGCGCCGAGCGCGGCGTTGAACCGTACTGGCGCGTAGATGACAGCTGTCATTCTGACGTTTGGCTATTCGCTAACCTAACATTTGATTAAACATATAAATGAATGCAAAAAGAGATTCGGTTTGCGAGTGTGGCTGAACATTTCAACTTAAACTATTTATAGTTATTTTACATTTAGGGTTCTTGTGGCGAATGCCTAAGCATATCGTCACAGTATAATATACAAAATAAAATAAAAATAAAATATAATAAATGTCATATTTAAACCGAAATAGATTAAACTGAAACGGCTTTATTAATATTTATTAATAGTTGACGTTTCGACAAACATTTATAACATTTATAGTAAATAAACAGAACATAATAACAAGTTACTAGGTAACAAAATACAAGTAAGTACATAGATTATAAAATTTATAAATTTTAATTAAAGAAAGTCAAATTTTTTTTAAATCGTTGCCTTAATTAAAAATATATAAATTTTATGATCTAGTTATTTGTATTTTGTTACCTGGTAACTTGTTCCCATGTTCTATTTATTTACTATAAATATCATTTGTATCTTTTGTTCCTGATGAAGACGTACGTTGAGCACATTGAATATTAATACAAAACAATACAATCCAAAGCCGTTTTATTTTAAAATATTAAGTTCTGAAAGATGTTTTACTATGTTAAAAATAGTGTGTTATTCAAAATAAATTTTTAATAAAATGTTAAATGTACAATAATTTTCCGAACTTGTTAATAATATATGTTTAAGAAATATAAAGGTTTTTCTTCAATTAATATCTGTTTGATATATTATATTTGTAATTACGCATGGCGTATTATATATTACGTTATAGTATTTTGTTTTTGCTTAAATCGCCATTAATTTATTTTGATGTACTCGGTTCTAGGAACATTCATCGCTCACAATTCACCGCGGAAAGTTCACCGCACACATAATTCACCGCACACACAATTCACCGAGGGGAAGATTATTCGTCAATTTTTGAAAGTAAAAATTCTGCACTGGTACAAAATATTTTTTTAAAGATATTTATTAAATTAAAAGTTTTGGAGTATGATATAATAATTAATTACAATTAATAGAAATAATTTCTCGCAAATATTAGCAGAGCATAAAAATTTAATTATTTAATCAGAAATATTATTAATTTTTTGAAAGGTACCTATGTATATTATATTAAATAAAACTAAATTAACTTAACTAACCTAACTTAACCTAACCTAGCCTAACCTAAACCTAATATAATATAATAACGGTGAACTTTTAACGGTGATTTTTAGATTCGGTGAATTGTGTGTGCGGTGAATTGTAGGCGATGAATTTTTCGCGGTGAATTGTGGGCGGTGAACTTTCCAGATACGGATGTACTCGACTGGATTAAATTCATGAGTTTATCATAACTAGTCAAAATTTATGAAAATGCATTATCTTGTCATTGTGATCTTGTGGCGCAGTTGCCGCGAAAGCAAAATGTCCCGAGTTCAAATCCGCTTCCAAGGTCAATGCATTTTTCTTTATTCAAGAAATTAACCAATGATTTAATTAGTTCATCAAAATAAATTAATGGCGATTTAAGCAAAAAAACAAATACTATACCCTAATGTGTTTAATATTTTCGAGGAAAGAAGAAGCAAGCATTCGCACCAAGCCCGATATCTTGGACAAGTATCGTGAATGAAGTTTAACGACAATTGCTACACGTGGCGTTGCGTTGCAGTGCAGTTATTCAACGCGCGGCGCGGCGCGGTGCGGTGCGAATGCAGCAGAAAAACATCGATTATCAGGATGCTGGTCCGGAAACAGGAAAGTGTTATGAATAATATCGATAAACACGCTTTCCTCTTGATATTCTCATGCAGACGAAATCGCAAGCAGTTGACGGTGAAGTGACAGAAGAGGAACGAAATGATGAACATGTTGAAAATACACAATGAGTGCTAAGTTAAAAGACTGGAATATAGAACTTATGATGATGATGATGATGATGATGAAGACAATGATAATACTCAGGATAAGAATGATTCGGATTAATTTACGGACTGTTTCAATTATAACAAATTATTATTTTTATAGTAATTTCAGTAAAATAATGATATTTTTAAAATTATATTTAGATTTAATAAGTTTATTTATTATTCAAATAATAAACGACTCGTGTCAATTGGTCAAAAGAAATGCTCAAAAAATACGACCGCGGTGCTTCAAAACATGTCTATGATATCGTGACAGGTGACGTAGATCGTAGATCTACACGTATGAGTGATGAGTACGAAAATAAACAGCAGTCGACTGTGTCGGTTTGTCAAGATGAATTACATCCTACAAAAGTTTTTTGCGCACGAAGCATTTTGAAGCAAATGGTCGCCTGTTTTTTCTTCGGAAAAACTGCACATGTCGCAAACGTATTATTGGTGTAACGTAAAACGATCAATTCTGAATGGTATACAATGGTATACAAGTCTTCGGAGAAATAAGAAAAATCAATCGCCGACGACAAATCATTCTCCACCACGACAATATCACATCTCGGCTCGAACAAGTGACTTTTTGAGTACTCAAAACGTCAATGTGATGAGTCATTCGCCCTATTCTCCTTTTTGGCATCCAATCACTTCTTTTTATTCTCGCACATCGAAAGTAAATTGCGAGCTCAACATTTTTCTACACCTGAAGATGTGCTCAAAATGCATGTTTTAGAGGTACCTAAATCGAAGTGGTAAAAGGGCTTCGAAAGTTCGTTCAAACGCGCGCAAAAAATGTATTGATCTTCATGGAGAATATTTTGAAAAACAATAAAGCCATTTTCGTTCATAAATATTTCTTTTTGCTTTCTAATCTCGAAATATAATAGGCAATACTCGTGTATCTAATCTTAGTCTATGATAAATATACAGTGTGTCTAAGAATTGAAAAAATTCAGCTATATACAAAGTGTCTAAAAATGTGTTTTTTATACATGAATATGCAATATGTCTAAGAAATAAATGTACTTAGCAATATCCCTGTGTCTAAAGAATTTTATACACAATGTGTTATTTCAATAATATACTTATAAAATATATTAATATTTTATTTTAACTACATTTTAACCAGTTTCAAATAAATATATGTTTGAAAGAATTAAATAATTTAATTATTATACAATGTTGCCAATTTTCCGGAAAAACTATTAAAAATTTATTTAATGCATAGTATTTGTACGATTTAAAACAAATTTTCAGGATAGTTTTTTTATATGAATAATAATTACAAAATTAAATTTTGAAACAGTGCTGCCAATTTTTGCTGAAAAGGTTTAAAGTTTTTATTCTTATTTTTTAGTATTTATAGGATAATGTCAAAGTGGTCCATATACTTCTTGTTAGAGACGTATTTAAAAATCCCGTAATAATAATTTTCAAAAAATAAATAATTAATTATAAATTTGACAATTAGAGGCACTGATCTTATACTAGAAACATTACAAAAAATTCAGATGGCCAATTGACATCATGAGAGGTTTTATAGGTAAGTCTCTAATTTAAACAAATACAATATTATTGTGTTTCACTTATTACAAGAAGGATTTTTTGGTAGAAAATTTATTTTTAATCATAGATTGTTTTATGCGACATTACCAATTATGTACAATTAATAAAATGTATTCTTTAACTATACTTAATCTGGATTCAGATGGCAAACTTATCATAGATAAATTGAAAACAATCCTTCCAGAAATTGTAAAAATGAACTAAATTGTTTTGATTGTAATGTACATTAGTATTTCTAAATATTTTACTCTTTTAGTGAATTGTAGAATTAAGATACCGAATGGTATTTGCACAGCCCGCGCAGTCCAATTAAATGATGCTCGGAAAATTTATAATATAATGTTTAGATTCTCAAATTATATTAAAAAAAAATTAAATGCAGAAATTTGTCGATTATACGCCGGTCCTAATAAATATAATATTAATTTAAAATACAATGTATTCGGATAATGTATTGTTATCATACCAATTGGAAATCATTGCATCGAAAATTGTAAGTAAAATACTGTCTATAACCAGGTGCACGGAAAAAATTATATGCTTAGAAATTGTTGAGAAAACATTTTTTTTTAATTGCCGCTTCCATAAGTTTTGAGAACAGACCACATTTAAGCTAACCTAATTTAGAGAACCTACATTAAATTTTAATACTTTTTTCGTTTTGTTTTATTGAAATTTACTCTTACGCTTTTGTTTAAAATTAAACAAATACTAAAATAATTTTTTGGAGCAAATAAATCGGTAATTATTTTGTTCACATTTATAATTATATCATTAAATATAGTAATTTTACAAAATAAAACCTGATTTAGAAACTTAGTATCGACTTACAATTATTGCGTCATAAGCAAATGATTATTCGTTAAACTTAAGAAAAATATTTACTACAAAACAATATTACAGAAATACAAAGTGATTATTTTAACATTCAAAAAAAATCGGATTTATTATTGTAGAAAATATTAGTTCATTGGTCGGTTAGAAATTAGTTCCTATTTTGCTTCTAAAAATAAATAACTACGTTAAGAACAGATGTGAAATTAAAATTGTTTTTCTTACAATCATTTTGTCATACGTACTTCCAGCCATTATTGACAGATCACGTAAATTGAATTTACTAAACAATTCACAGTGCTATTAGAGTGCTGTTGATAAAAGATATAATTATTTATCTTTAGACCAGACATAATTGAGTTTTTTTTTTTTTATTATTTTGTGATATGTTTATAAAAATGCATGTATATAAACTGATATTTATATATAATGCTTAATTTTTATTTAATAATAATACTTTATGACAATATTTCTTAAATGAACATGATTTTTGAATATTTTCAATAAAAAACCACTGGGTCTAAAATTAGAAGAAAAACGAGGTATGTTTCAACGAGACTGGTTTTATGTGTCAACTCTAGCTGTATTCTAAAAAGCACAAATATTTTTTGTAATTTTTAGTGTTACATATATTTGAGTAGGAATACAACACATAAAACAAAAACTTCAAGAAATAATAAACTTATAAACATTTTACTATAAATTTTTTACTAATATTTATATTCTCTAATACATTTTATTAGTTATTGCCAAATACAATTTTATTTTTTGTCATAATTATTTTAACATAGAACATAAAAATATAATAGATTTATTCTTAGATGTGTGTGTATAAAAATGTTGTTTCAAGTTGCTACTGTTAGTAAAAGTTTTAATTGCAAATTTCACGTTAAAAGTTTCTTTTGTGAATGTGTACGCATATGTGATTTTAAATTACCACCGATACTAAAACTCTTATTACAAATTTTACATTTATAAGGTTTCTCATGTGTATGAGTACGCAAATGTAATTTTAAATGTTCCTTTCGACTAAAACTTTTATTACAAATATCACATTTATAAGGTTTCTCCTGTGTATGAGTAAGCATATGTAATTTTAAATTTTCCTTTCGACTAACACTTTCATTACAAATTTCACATTTATAAGGTTTCTCCTTTGTATGAGTACGCATATGTAATTTTAAACTGCATTTGTGACTTAAACTTTTATTACATATTTCACATTTATAAGGTGTCTCCTGTGTATGAGTACGCATATGTAATTTTAAACTGCATTTGTAACTAAAACTTTTATTACATATTTCACATTTATAAGGTTTCTCCTGTGTATGAGGACGCATATGTAATTTTAAACTGCATTTGTGACTAAAAGTTTTATTACATATTTCACATTTATAAGGTTTCTCCTGTGAATGTGTACGCATATGTACTTTTAAATTGCTGTTATCAGTAAAAGTCTTATTACAAATTTCACATTTATAAGGTTTCTCCTGTGTATGAGTACGCATATGTAATTTTAAACTGTCCTTTCGACTAAAACTTTTATTACATATTTCACATTTATAAGGTTTCTCCTGTGTATGAGTACGCAAATGTAATTTTAAATTGTCCTTTACACTAAAACTTTTATTACAAATTTCACATTTATAAGGTTTCTCCTGTGTATGAGTACGCATATGTAATTTTAAACTGCATTTGTGACTAAAAGTTTTATTACATATTTCACATTTATAAGGTTTCTCCTGTGTATGAGTACGCATATGTGATTTTAAATTGACCTTTTGACTAAAACTTTTATTACAAATATCACATTTATAAGGTTTCTCCTGTGTATGAGTACGCATATGTGATTTTAAATTGACCTTTTGACTAACACTTTTATTACAAATTTCACATTTATAAGGTTTCTCCTGTGTATGAGTACGCATATGTGATTTTAAACTGTCCTTTCGATTAAGACTTTTATTACATATTTCACATTTATAAGGTTTCTCCTGTGTATGAGTACGCATATGTATTTTCAAATGTGATTTACTTGGCCAAACTTTTTCACATATTTTACATTGGAACCGTTTCTTTTCTGTGTGTGTTTGACTGTTTGTTTTTAAATTCGGATCATCACTGACAGATTCTGCACAACTGCGACTGTTCTCAAAAGATGTTCCTGGTTGTAAACAATCGTCACTATTAGCAGTTTGTTTATTAATTTCCGAATTTTCCATATCAGCCTTAAGTGTTTTATTGTCTAGCAAGCGTTCCAATTCTAAATTATATTTCATTTTAATCTTGTTTGCCAATCTACATTCAGCAGCATTAAAACCACAAAATTTAAAACCATTAATTTCATGCTCTTCAGTTTTAATTTCGTGTTCAACATCCACTTCGGTAAAATTATCATCGTTAATATAATTTTCACTAACATTTTCTTCAGTAACTTCTTGTTTTATATCAGTTAGTAATGCGACTACGTCTTCACTCGGACATTCCAATTCTCTTTTTACTTTCATATCAAATTCTATATCAATAGTGTCAGCGTAACATTCTTCAATGACTTCTGTCTTGACATTTGGAAGATAATGGTTAATATCCGTTTCGTCTACTTTAATATCATCTTCGAAATTTACGTGAATAAATTCGGAACCACCAACAATATTTTCTTCTTCCTCATAATTCGCAAATGCATTATGAATTTCTTCGTCAGTTTGTTCAATGTTCATATCATTCATATAGTTGATCGCATTATTTTGTTCCAATTTTATTGCATTTATTACAATTTCATAACTTTCACTTTGTTCTGCACATGGTTCATTTTGTAATTGCTCTAAATACTTTTCTAGAATTTTTTGCGAACGTAAACAGCTCTGCAGAAATTTGTAACTTTGGTTTAACTGAAGAACGCAGGTCTTGCATATGCCATTCGGTAAATTATTATTTACTTTTAGCTAAAAATACATAAATTTAATATAAAATATTACATACTAAAATATAATACTTACAAGTCCTGGCGCAATTTGATTTAGTTTGTCGAATAAAGTAAGGTTAGGTGAATTGTAATTGATCAAAGCTGACGAGATATCTTTGTTAGTAATACATAAGCGACAGACCTTTGTAAACATAAACATGTTTATCTTTTTGTATTTTCAAGAGTTTATATAGTTTTATTATAAGTAAATATCAATATTAAATACACAAATAACCAATAAACCAGTTAACATGTGACAAGTTTCTTTAGTAATTGTCTCTAGTGACTACACGTCAGTGGTGCCCAAACTTTTTTTGTAAAACAGTACAGAGTTTATAATATATTTTTGTTTGTTATATTATTTGCTAGTTGCTTAAATATATTTGCTTAATATTCTTTAATTATATGATTAGTAGTATTTAATTATTAAAAAAATACTTAAAATAATAGTATTTATTTATTGATGAATTTTATGTAATATTTCTAGTATAAGAAAAAGGAGAATAAATGACAACGTATTTTATTGAACGCACCCACACAAATAATGAAAGGGAGGGATCAATTGATATCGCTAGCGCCTAGAGAAGTAATAAATTTTGAAAGCAACCGCTGCGCTAATGGTGCGTTTGCACCATAGATCATATAATGATCATATATATGATCTATGGTTTGCTCACTCAATATTTAGCAATATTTACATACATAAACAATCTATTTTAGATTTTACTAAGTAACACATATGCATTGTATAATTAATATATTATTTTATAATTAAGTAATAATTTTTAATATTTATTTTATAATTATAATTATATTCTTATAATTATAATTACAATAATTAATGTTTTTACAATATTTTATATGTATAAGCAGTAATACTAACAGTATATTATAGCTATTTTATAAATCTAATTAACTAAACGCCACCTAATATCTGACTAATGACGTCACTATAATCTCAGTAGTTGATCAGTTAAATTTTGTATTAAAAATATTAGCTAATGTTCACTATACGGGTTTTTATTATATTTTGATAAAATCTATTTTAATCATTCTGATTCTCAAAATAACAAAATTTAAATGGTATGTGGAATATTATTTTCTAATTTCTATAAAATCAACATGTATTTGAAAATACATAATCAATTCTTCTTTTTCTTACACATCAAACATTACCCAAAATTTTGCTGGCCAACTGTATTTGTAATATATTTCTCTAAGTCAACCTCGAATACTATCAAATATAATATTTTTATATTTTTCTAATAGTAAAAAGCTTTCTTTGGTAGAAAATTTATTTTTAATCATAAATAGTTTTTTGCAACATTGTCATTTATGTGCAAATGATAAAAATATATTGTCCACTATTTCTGTGGGTGCTTTCCACGAAAATAGGATGCTTTTTATTCTTCTTCTTATACTAGAAATATTACACAAAATTCATCTGGCCAACTGGATTTCTGTCATATTTTCCTAAGTTAACCTCTAATACTATCAAATAAAATATTTTTATGTTTTACTTATTGTAAGAAGCTTGTTTGGTAGAAAATTTATTTTTAATCATTAGTGGTTTTATGCAACTTTGTCAATTATGTACGAGTGATGGAAATGTATTATTCACTATACTTAATCTGGATTCAGATGGCAAACGTTTCGTAGATAAATAGGAAGCAATTATGCCAGAAATTGTAAGAATGAAATAATTTGTTTTGGTTGTAATATACATTATTATTTCTGAATCTTTTACTTCTTTTTATGTAGATTGCAAGATCCAATTATCGAATGGTATTTGCACAGTTTGCGCTGTTCGGTTGAATGATGCTTATGTATTTATAAAACAATGTATTGATTCTCAAATAATATTAAAACAACATTTAAATGAAGAACGTTTTCGATTATGTGCTGGTCGTAATAATATAACATTTACTTTAACTATAATGGATTCGGATAATGTATTCTTCTCATGCAAATTGGAAGCCATTTCATCGGAAATTGTAAGTAAAATACTAGCTATAACCAGGTCTATGAAAAAAATTATATGTGTATGCAAAAAAAATTGGAACTGACAAGTGTATTTGTAAGAGTGGCTGCAATTTTACTGTTATGGTATAAACTAGCATAATGCTTGTACTTCACTATGGGATTCACTACTTTAAATCCATTTTACCTTAATTCCTGTTTCTGGTCAATTTATGTCATCTACAGCGTTCGCCTGCGTCTCACATTGATTGCATTGCCTTCTAGTAGAATCTATCTTGAAAAACGACTTTTAATAAAACTCCCATAAAATTTTCTTTCGTTGCTATTAAGTTATAAGCGAACAGAGTGACTCAAGCTGCATTACCTCATAGTAAAACTTTTTGAAAACGACACAACTCCCATCAAAATCTGTTTCGTAGATCTTATGTTATAAGTCAAAACTGTTTTTAGTCAATTTCATCGTTTACAGCAGCCTGCGGTCTTCGCTGCATCGTCCTATAGTAAAAACTTCCTAAAAAAAAAACGACTCAACTATTAATAAATCTTTCATCAAAATCTGTTCCATGAATGACTATTTATAAGCAAGCAAACAGATTTTAATCAATTTTTATAGTTTACAGCCGTTGCCTGTGGCTCACACTGCATTGTTCCATAATCAAACCTTCCTCGAAAAACGACTCAACTTTAATAAAAGTCCCATCAAAATCTGTTCCGTTAATTAAGTTTTTCCGTTTATTGATAGCATTTGTCTGCAGTTTACACAGACGTATTTCTACTTTTGGATTTTTTCATCATTGTGGTAGTATTATACGGCTCTGTGCTAAATTTCTTCTTTATAACGTTGCATTTCAAAACCGGACAAACATACCTCTTTATACAATGTGCTTTTGTATGTATAGATTAACTTGTTCTAAATGCATTTTATTAGATATGCTTATAAAAAGCTTATCAATTATTATAATATGTTTTTTGCTAAAACAAAAGTTGTTTCTGTAAGAGTAGTAGGGGAATAGTTACTGTGAGAAAACTGTTGCTGTTTTCAGGCTGGTAAAAATTTCGACTTGCATTTTTAATTGTCCGCAAGTTATTTTTAACTATTAAATAAATTAATTTTGAAAAAATTAAGGGAGTCGTAGCAAAATATTATTTGAAACATTTATTTATTTATTACTAATTAGGTACTATAATATAAATAAATTAATAAATTTATATAAATATATAGTAGATTACTTATATTATTACAACTGTATCTAGGTAGAGATATAGGATACAATTATTATTGTTAATGCAAAATAATTATTAACATACATACATACATACATACACAATCACGCCATATACCCAAAAGGGTGTGGCACAAACTCTTTTCATTATCCCGAAATCAGTCGCCTCCAAACACTCCTATCCAAACAAGCAACTTTCGCTTCATCCACATTCATAATTCCTCTCATACATGCTCTTCTATTCCTACTACTTGGAAACTTTCGCTCACGCAAAACACTCTCAATCATATCACTCCAACTACTCATTGGACGTCCACGCAAACGTAAACCATCAAAATCATTCAAATAAATCTTTTTAACCAAACGTTCATTAACTGACTAACACCAACTTTTGCTACAACATTTTTTTCAATTTCACACTCATCATACACTAGTCTATTTCGTACCCGATCTCTCCTAGTTACACCACATACCCCACGTAAAAATCTCATTTCCACAGCAGTCATTTTCCGTTTATGCTTTTGCAACCAAACCCAACATTCACTACCATACATCACCGTAGGCACCAAAACTGCATTGTATATACTTAAACGGGCTTCTTTTGAAACATTTACATTCCTAGTTATTAAGTATTTATTTATTTATGTGTGGTTAACTAAAATGAAAATTATCGCACATTTATTGCAGAATGCGGATATGGTAGAAAAAATAAAAATAAATCAAAAATATTAAATTTTAATATTAGATTGAATTATGTACAATGTGAAGGTAGTTAGATGAGCACTAGAAATTTAATACAGAAGCGTGGCGACTTCAGTCTATACTGTTTAGCGCTTGAAGTATTAATTTTGATTACGATTTCAAATAGAAAAATAAAATACGCTTACCAGGGCCGTGTTCAGTAATTTTCAGTGCCTGATATAACAACACTGTCTTATAATGGCCATTATACGGTGTAAAAAACACTGAAATTGCAATTCTACAAATTTAACTTGAAGGATCCCAATTTTTTGCATATACATAGAGAAATATATTACAAACAATTTGCAATAATCAAAAGTAAGTGACCGACTTTGTGCGGGACGGGGGGAGGGCGGCAGTATGCCATAAACTTATAAATACTTGTAAAATTTGCTAATTGATTTACAGTGTAGTGGGCGTAAGAAAAAATATCAAGTTTTACATTATTTACTTTCTTTTACATATGTATTTTACAATTTTTACGCATTTTTACAAGTAAACGTAAAAAATACATGTTTACGCGTAAATCCCCATTCCCTGAGTGTACAACAAGAAATAACTATAGTCCAGTCAAAATAGGAAAATCAGAGGAACTAAAAATACTAATTCCAATTTTTTCAGGAATGTGTAGGGGGGGGTCCCTTGAACAAGAAAAAATAAAGTCTCTCCAAATCCCGGTGCCGCTTGGCTGGGGGGGGGGGGCTTTAAATGTTCCATTTTTCAGTTTTTCGCTTATAACTCGAAAACAGTGCGTTGCAGTGAAAAAGTTCTTGAGTACAAAATTAAAGCTTATTAATTTGCTACAAGTTTGGTTATATACATTTTTACGAAAAACTGGACCGTTTTCGTGCTACCGGCTCCGGAAAGGTGGTAATTTTCAAAAAAATTGTTTTTCACTCATGTTTTTTGTATATTTTTGTCTTCTAGATCCTCACTCGTTCATTTTAGGGGAAAATCGTCACAATAAAACTTGTACAGAATTAAATTCTTTATAAGAATATATATCATATGTTAATTTATATTGAACACGTCGCAACTTACAGAACTTTTAAGATTTCAAAGAAAAACTTGATTTTCCAATTAAAATGAATAAAATAATAGTTTTGATCCATTTGATGGCTCCATTTCTCTACATATGTTCATATATCTGGTTTATGGCGTTGTGTCCATCCAAACAATTTTTTTGAAAATTACCACTTTTCGGAAGCCGGTAGTACGAAAACGGTCCAGTTTTTCGTAAAAATGTATATAACCAAACTTGTAGCAAATTTAATAAGCTTTTATTTTGTACTGAATAACTTTTTCACTGCAACGCACCGTTTTCGAGTTATAAGCGAAAAACTGAAAAATGGAACATTTAAAGCCCCCCACCCCCCAGCGGCACCGGGATTTGGTGGGACTTTATTTTTTCTTGTTCAGGGGACCCCCCTACACATTCCTGAAGAAATTGGAACTAGTATTTTTAGTTCCTCTGATTGCCCATTTTTGGTCTAGATTGACTGGACTACTAATGCGATTTGTATGTTTAGATCGGAGGACATTATCCAAAAATCAATTCTGCCAATTTCGAACTGAGTCCAAAGCAAGATTTGTTCACCAAGCCCTGAGGATGCCATCTACGATGTATGGCGAAACGTCTGCAAGAAGGATAGGTCGAACACGGCATATCAGCTCAAAAAATTCTATAAATTCAACCAGATATATTTATCATGTTTTATATAATATATATTTTTTTATTTAGCAATGTTCTTTATATTGTATAACAAATTTATTTCCTCTATACATACATGTGTGTAAAAATTTAAGTATAATAATATATTATTTCTGTTTAATAACGTAATTTTGATTTGATTGACTTTCATTGCAGCATCTGCAGAAAATACAATAATTAAAGCAAATTGTATTCTTAATTTTTTTTATATATATTCACAATTCATTTGTTTCTGCTTGTCTGAAGATTATTTTTCCAAAATATTTTTCTCATAATCTTTATTTAGTTTGTACATAATTGCAGTGCGGTTTAATACGCTTATAGAATATTTATATGTATTTTATTAATTATATTATTTTGAAATTTTCAGACTATTTTTAAATAGATTTGTAAAATATTAGTTATTATCCTTTAACACTTATAAGAATAAAAAACAACTACTCGGGCATCAGTCAATAATTTTACTTTATTTTAGTAAAATATGGTTCAATATTTCGACCTCACTGAGGCCATCATCAGGAACAATATTTATGACAATTGTACCTACAAAAAAACATATATTTGGTATAATTTTTTCCCTGTTAATTGCTATCATTATATTATAGTACCATTACACTACACTTCATTGTAAGCACATTGTTACTCATATAATTTTGACATTTTTAATTTTAGTTTGAAATATGTTTCATTGAAAATTGTTATCATTAGTTAAAACTTAATATAAATACGTCAATAATAATAATACGTCAATAATAAAAAATAAATAAATAAAAAATAATAATAAACTGGTTTAAAAATTACAATAAATTAGAAACATATGATTTTTGAAACACACACACGTATACGAAAAATTACAATATTGAAAACATAATTATATTATAACTTAGTTTTGACCTGTACTTTAATGTGATTTGTGCCAAATTGACTCGATGTTCCCGGTTATTGCTGCCATCTAATTTTTTTATTGAAGTAGATGATATTTGTAAATGTTTTAAATTATGGCGGTTTTGCATATCGTATTATGTTCCCATATATTTCATTTAGGTGTTCTACATATATTTGTACGGTAATTGACAGTGTTGTTATGTCGCCTTATTTCGAGCATTTCTAACATCACCCTTTTTTGTCTGTTTGTTTGCTCATGTAGTATTTTTACATCTTTAAAATTGAACATATGACCCGTGTTTTGGTGGTGATCTGTGAGCGCAGATGATTTTTGTATCCTTTATGCTCATCCATACGTTTTTCCACTATAATATAATGATAACAATTAACAGGGAAAAAATTATACCAAATATATGTTTTTTTGTAGGTACAATTGTCATAAATATTGTTCCTGATGATGGCCTCAGCGAGGTCGAAATATTGAACCATATTTTACTAAAATAAAATAATACTATTGACTGATGCCCGAGTAGTTGTTTTTTATTCTTATTACCAATTTTACAGTCGAGCAAATACATATTATATTTAATACTTATGTACCTATGCGTTTTATATAAATTCTATACAAACCTATTTGTGATAAAATAGAAAACATTTTTTTAAATCATTTTAATATTTGCAACGAAATTGATTTGTGTTTGATTGTAAAAATTAAAATATAGTTTTGTAATGGTAAGTAGTATATAATATAGACAAAAAATCTTTCAGAACTCATTATATTAAAATAAAACGGCTTTAGCTGTAATTTCTGTATTAATATTTATTAATCATCGACGTTTCGACGAACTTAACGTCCGTCTTCATCAAGAAAAACTGTACGAATTATATTTACAGTACATAAACAAAACATAGATACAAAAAATAGATAATAAAAATAAGTAAAATTTTATTTAGATCAATACCTTCATAAAGTGCTTTCACTGTGAAAGCACTAATTTAAATAAAATTTGGCTTCTATTAATTAAAAATTTATAAATTTTTTTATGATCTAGTTACTTATTTATTACCTAGTAACTTGTTTCTATGCTCTGTTATTTATTGTAAATATCATTTGTATCGTTTTCCTGATGAAAACTATTATAAAATGAATTTTTTTTGTAACGCAACAGACTAGAAAGCCGTTTAACAAATATTCGGCCATATCAGAAAGCCGGATACCGGATAAATGATATCAAATTTTGTTGAAATATTTTTTTAAGATACAAAAAACAAATGATTGCTAGGCAAGGAGAGATGCTAACATTATTACATCGCAATTTAGTTTTAGTTAAATTTCGTTATTAAAAAATTAACGTGTATCGACTGGTTTTCAATTTATATTTTATATAAGCAATGTTCTAATATTTTTTTAAAAGTATTTTTCAAAATATATAGCGTCCGCCAAAAAGTCTGCATCATATGGGAAATTATGATTACAAGGGTTTTTGGTGCTTGTCTGTAAAGTAAAAATGCACTAGGCGAAAGTATTGATATCATTTCCGGTATAGGTTATAAATTAAATAATAAAAAATATTTCAAGTATACTTACTTTATTTGGAATAATTTTGAAAAAAGTTATTTGAAAGAAAAATTTAAAATAACATTTCACTCCCTTATATTTTGAAATACATATAGGTAAACGAGTATTTCAACTTTGTAGCACTTATACTAAATAAATTTTGAATAAATATACATTATTTCTATGTAAATAATGTTTTAATTTCATCTGACATAATGTTTCTATGATAAATTAATATAATAATATTTTTTATAACATTATTATACTAGTAACATAATAACCTCCTTCTACATAGGTTAGGACAGTAAGATAATATTAATATTTTAACATGTTTGAAGAAAAAAATATTTTGTTCGTTTTAAAAAAAATTATAAAGGATTTACAAAGTTTTAATTTTATAAATATATTTATACCGTGATGAATAAAAAATAATATTTTAATTACAAAATCTAATCTGTTAATTATACTACAAGTTACAAGTATTGACTAAATGATTATAAAAGATCAAATAAAACATTATAAATTTAATTACATATTTAAAAAAAATTAAAGCATTATTTTTTTCAATATTTTTATGAACAAAGCAAATAGATAAAAAATTCTAAATAATGATTTAAATATTTGAATTAAGTCAAACATAGTTAAAAATATTTGTACAATAAATTACATTCGGACGCTGTTGTCGTAATACGGTTGGTGTAAAGTGACATCGGCTGTTGAAGACAAAATTGATGGTGGCGGAGAAGGTGTAACAACTGCTGCTGCAGGTTGTCAGTTGGTGCAACATCTGGCGCTAATCCTCTTAAAAATATTAAAATAGCTTGAATTGCTTGTTCTGGGAAATGTCTAGTTGTACTGCAATACGCCGAATACTAATTGCTTCGATTAGAATGAACACTACCATAATTATACGTGGAACTGTTGATCCGGTCTCTCGCAGTCTTCGAAATGTACGAACAAATACGTGATATGAAGATTGGAGTCTATTTGGATATCTACGTTGGTATTCTTTTGAAGCAGGGCGACTATTGCGATATCCATAAATATAAATTATTTATATACATATTCGGCTGCAGTATAACGATCTATTGTCTTACAATAATTAAATAAATAAACTAAATAAACGTCAGATTTAAACAGTTTGTGCATAGCTAATTTTTTTTGTTTTTCTACGCTTACTTGTTATTAAACTTGTAAATTTACTATGCCACTAATACAAATTTCATTTTTTGTAGCTACGCAACTAGATAGAATAATACCTCTATGTTCATATGGCATCATTATTGTTTGGTACATGTGTTATAAATCACTCTGCAGAACTGATTATTATAAAAATTAGATAATAATATGTGCAATTAATTATTCAATAATAATTATTATGATTTTACATATGTAATCAAAATTATTTAAATATTTAATTTTCCGTATTTTCTTTATTTATTATTATTTTGGTTTTACAAAAATATATGTGTTGTTTATTGTTATAAATAAAATATATTATTTCAGAAAAAAAAAACAACAACTAGGTATATCTGACAAAGAATTTATGATTATACAAGATGATACCTGTACAATCATTTGAAAAATACGAATGCTAAACAGAACATTTAGAATAGTATAGGACATAAATATAATTTTACAGGTTTAGAAGATAAATTCGCCATCTACTTTGTTTTCGTTAATTTTTCTTCTAATGTGTCTAAAATGAATGTTATTTTAATATATTAAATACGCGTTTTAAAAATAATATTAATTTTATTTTCCAAACTGCTTATTTACATACAATTTGACATTTCTTTCATAAAAATCTAATCTAATCTGCGAATTCTAATTAGCCGTTCTAAAAACATAAGTGAATTTAGTTAAAACTTTAGCTGCGATAAAACAAAATTTGCTAATGAAACTAATTCCGTGAATTTGCAATATATTCCTATAAGATCACATGTTGTTTGGTTCAGAACTACTAGCTCTGCGCTAAAACATTACACTGATTTCGCTAGCAAAAAAGCAGTCTAAATGAGGCTTAACAAAATTTAAAAATTAATCATTAATAAACAAAAGAACACTATGAATACGAATATGGTTTTAATTTCTACTCTGAGGAAAAGTTTTTAATTTGGCATTCATCAGGTTTCTTCTTTGCATGAGACCGGACATGTTGCTTTAATTGACCACTCCACATAAAAGTTCTCTCACATATCTCGCATTTATAAGGTTTCTCATTTGTATGTGTACGAATGTGCACTTTCAAATCTCCACTTCGAATAAATGCTTTCTGACATATTTCGCATTTATAAGGTCTCTCATTTGAATGAAAACGGATATGTTTTCTTAAATCTCCGCTTTGAGTAAATGTTTTCTCACATATTTCGCATTTATAAGGTCTCTCATTTGTATGAGAACGGTTATGAACTTTCAAATGTCCACTTTGCGTAAATTCTTTTTCACATATTTTGCATTTAAAAGGTCTCTCATTTGTATGTATACGAATATGCGATTTTAAAGTTCCACTTTCAGTAAAAGTTTTCTCACATATTTCGCATTTATAAGGTTTCTCATTTGTATGTGTGCGAATATGTCGTTTTAAATTATCATTCCGAGTAAAAGTTTACTCACATAATGTACATTTAAGAAAGTCACTTTTCTGTACAGATTCATCATTTTCTTTCGAGATGAAAATATTATTTTTATTTGTAGTTCTATTAGCTTGACAACGTTTTATATCGGTTTTATTCTCAAAATTCGAATATTCTTCCTTAATTATTAATTCTGAATGTAAATCGAAAGATTCTGATTTCAAACTTTCTCTAAATTTAATATTTGTATTATTTTCCGAATCCCCAATGTATTCTTCATTAATAGCTTCTTCTTTCACACAAACAAACTCAAAATTTTTATTATTTTGTGATTCTAAACTTTCTTCAACTTCAATGTTTCTATCAGTTTCCAATTCTAGTTTAATGTATTCTTCATTAACAGTCTCTTCTTTAATTTTGTTTTTCATAACTTCACTATTTTGCGATTGTTGTTTTGCATGGCGCTTGAAAATTTCGTGCGATTTAAAACATTTTTCTACAAATTTATACGTTTCATTTAATCGAACCGAACAAATTGAACAAATGCAATCCGATAACTTCTCAGTACATTTCAGCTAAAAAATATAAATTAAAATTACATGTTACATTTTAATGGGAGCTTAATAAAGAATCATATTTCTACTAATAACATCAAGTCACTATGATATTTAACTAATATTTGATTTATTTGAGAGATATAAATCCCACTATAAGCTGTGTGGGTTCGTTACTTGGTTATGGGGTAACAAAGATTAGAAATAACCCGAGCATAATTAAAAATGCAAGACAAAATTTTTACCAGCCTGAACACAGACAACAACATTTTTCTCATAATAGCTATTCCCACTACTCTTGCAGAAACAAATTTTAGTTTAGCAAAATCATATTATAATAATTAATAAACTTATTATAAGTAAACCTAATAAAATAATTGTTTTATGTTATTTCTATTATAAATGTATATGTATTCAAATTACAACTTATTTTATATAAATTTCAATTAAACAAAATCAACAAACGTATTAAAATTGAAAATACTCTAAATTAGGTTAGGATAAATGATCTCTGTTCACAAAACTTATAGAAGAGACAATAAATAAATGATTACTTATCAATTTATAAGCATGTAATAGTTTTCGTAACCTGATTAAGGATAGTATTTTACTTACAATTTCCGATGCAACAGTTTCCAATTTGTATGATAACAATATGTTATCCGTATCCATTATAGTTAAACTAAATGTTATATTATCACCACCAGCACATAATCGACAACGGTCGTCCTTTAAATGTTGTTTTAATATGATTTGAAAATCGAAACATTGTTTGATAAATTTATAAGCATCATTCAATCGAACAGCGCAAATTTTACAAATACCATTCGATAATTTGATCTTGCAATCCATCTAAAATAAGAAAAGTAAAAGATTCAGAAATAATAATGTTAATCAAAACAAATAATTTTATTCTTACAATTTCTGGCATAATTGCTTCCATTTTATCCACAAAACGTTTGCCATCTGAATCCAAATTAAGTATAGTGAATAATACATTTTTATCACTTGTACTAGAGGTGCGCAATATGACCCGAAACCCGTGACCCGACCCGACCCGACCCGTAAACGGGTCGGGTCACGGGTCGACCCGTGAATAAATTGGGTCGGGTCGGGTCGGGTCGGGTCACGGGTCGTGTCGGGTCGGGTCGGGTCGGGTCGGGTCGGGTCGGGTCACGGGTCGGGTCGGGTCGGGTCACGGGTCGGGTCGGGTCGGGTCGGGTCGGGTCGGGTCGGGTCGGGTCGGGTCGGGTTACGGGTCGGGTCGGGTCGGGTCGGGTTACGGGTCGGGTTACGGGTTATATCTTATTAATATATTTTAATATATTTAAAATTATTTTTGTGTATTTTGTTAATTTTCAATTAAATAAAAAAGAATACCGTTTTTTCTTTTAACAAAGTAACATCAAAATATATAGGAAAGAGTACAATAAAAAAAAGAATATATATATATATATATATATATATATATATATATATATATATATATATATATATTATAATTATGAAGTGAATGCAAGAATTTTTGCAATGCTGGTATTGGTAATTTTTTTATCTAATATTTTTTTAATCATTTTAAATATTCTTAATTTAAAAAATTTATAGTTAGTAAATAGTAAGTACTTTATATACAAATGTAACAAAGTTACAAAATCAACCAATAACTGTTTTTTTTTATTCCAAAATTATGGCTCAGCAATCTCAGCATATTCATTGTGCGAAATAATATATTTATTAAATAGTTTTTATTATACCTGTATGTATATTTCTTCTAAACAAAGTGTTTTTTTTTAAATGAAATTAGAATTTATGTTATAGTAATATTTAATTTAGCTATTCAGTTTACCAACTATTTTGCATACATTACAGTTATTTGTTAACTATGTAATGTTCTGGGTGTTATATTATTGTTAAATTAATATTTACATCATCAGAAAGTCACCATCACCTGGTGCACAAACCTCTTTGACGATGATATTTATTATGTCCATGAAGATAATGTCTGTGGTGCGCAATTAATGTAGAAAAACTGTAGAACATATTTACGCAGAAAATTCGACAAACATCTAAATAATACATGAGTTACAAAACCATAATCGTGTCAAATTTCCATGGCGATGACTTAGTAGAGCGATAGTCTACCATAGAGGTGCGCAATATGACCCGAAACCCGTGACCCGACCCGAACCGACCCGTAAACGGGTCGGGTCACGGGTCGACCCGTGAATAAATTGGGTCGGGTCGGGTCGGGTCGGGTCACGGGTCGTGTCGGGTCGGGTCGGGTCACGGGTCGGGTCGGGTCGGGTCACGGGTCGGGTCGGGTCGGGTCGGGTCGGGTCGGGTCGGGTCGAGTCGGGTCGGGTCGGGTCGGGTCGGGTCGGGTCGAGTCGGGTCGGGTCGGGTCGGGTCGGGTCGGGTCGGGTCGGGTCGGGTCGGGTCGGGTCGGGTCGGGTTACGGGTCGGGTCGGGTCGGGTCGGGTTACGGGTCGGGTTACGGGTTATATCTTATTAATATATTTTAATATATTTAAAATTATTTTTGTGTATTTTGTTAATTTTCAATTAAATAAAAAAGAATACCGTTTTTTCTTTTAACAAAGTAACATCAAAATATATAGGGAAGAGTACAATAAAAAAAAGAATATATATATATATATATATATATATATATATATTATAATTATGAAGTGAATGCAAGAATTTTTGCAATGCTGGTATTGGTAATTTTTTTATCTAATATTTTTTTAATCATTTTAAATATTCTTAATTTAAAAAATTTATAGTTAGTAAATAGTAAGTACTTTATATACAAATGTAACAAAGTTACAAAATCAACCAATAACTGTTTTTTTTTATTCCAAAATTATGGCTCAGCAATCTCAGCATATTCATTGTGCGAAATAATATATTTATTAAATAGTTTTTATTATACCTGTATGTATATTTCTTCTAAACAAAGTGTTTTTTTTTAAATGAAATTAGAATTTATGTTATAGTAATATTTAATTTAGCTATTCAGTTTACCAACTATTTTGCATACATTACAGTTATTTGTTAACTATGTAATGTTCTGGGTGTTATATTATTGTTAAATTAATATTTACATCATCAGAAAGTCACCATCACCTGGTGCACAAACCTCTTTGACGATGATATTTATTATGTCCATGAAGATAATGTCTGTGGTGCGCAATTAATGTAGAAAAACTGTAGAACATATTTACGCAGAAAATTCGACAAACATCTAAATAATACATGAGTTACAAAACCATAATCGTGTCAAATTTCCATGGCGATGACTTAGTAGAGCGATAGTCTACCACTGTATTGGAATTAATTGCAAGTATTTTTACATCATTATTTTACTGCATGATTGAGTTATAGGCATAATAAGACAGAATAACTAGAAACTAGTGCTATCTTATGAAATCTATATGTAGAAAATAGAAATATATTTTAGTTTTTATGTAAAACAACACGAACACTGTTGAATTGATACCAGTACAGGTAACGGGTCAGTACGGGTAACCCGACCCGAAATCTGACCCGACCGACCCGACAAAAGGAAAATTACTAATAAAACATTTTGAGGTTCACTGGTTTTTATACACCAAATATGGGCGTTCCGATGTTCACGCATGCGCAAATCTGGTTTTTTTTAATATTCGTGAATACAGCAACATCTCGGGATTGTATATCTTACTCCAGCCAGTAGTTTTATAAATTTTGATTCTGAAAATAATAAAATATAAATGATATGTAGAATATTATTTTCTAATTTCTATAAAATCAACATTATTTAAAAATATATAAGTGATTCTTCTTTTTCTTAAACATCAAACATTACAAAAAATTCAGCTGGCCAACTGTATTTCTAACATATTTTTATAAGTTAACCTTGAATAATATCAAATATAATATTTTTATATTTTACTTATAGCAAAAAGGTTTTTTTTTGGTAGAAAATTTATGTTTAATCATGAAGATCATGAATAGTTTTTTGCAACATTGTCAATTACATACAACTGATAAAAATATATTTTCCACTACTTCTGTGGGTGCGCTCAATAAAAATATTATGCTTTTTATTCTTCTTCCTATACTAGAAATATAACACAAAATTCATCTGGCCTACTGGATTTGTGTCAGATTTTTGTAACTTAACCTCTAATACTATCAAATACATTATGTTTATGTTTTAATTTTTTTAAGAAGCTTTTTTGGTGGAAAATCTATTTTTAATCATGAGTAGTTTTATGCAACTTTGTCAATTATGTACAACATTGAGTTATAATGGCGGACGAAATGCAAGCAACCTTAGAAGAAATCGTTACGGCGACAGTAAGGGCGTTACAAGTACGAGAAAATACCAAGAATAGGGCAGACGAAGTTAGTGCTCTGCTTCCCACTTTTGGCGGTTCACCAACTGAAGATGTAATGTTCTGGTTCAAACGTATAAACGCGATCCAAAATCATTATGATATTGGCGACGGTACCTTGTTATTGATAGTGGTAAATAAGCTAAGAGGTGCAGCCCAGAATTGGTTCTACTCAAAGCCAGAATTTGTCTCACTCAGTCTACGGGAGTTAGAAAACAAAATGGTGGAAATGTTCTCGTGTCGAGAGGACAGGATAGCTCTAATGAAAAAATTCGAAGCACGGCGGTGGAAGAGATCTGAGAAGTTTGCAGTTTATTTCCATGAGAAAACATTACTCGGAAATCAGCTGGAGTTAGCAGAGAGAGATATGATCAACTACGTAATCGAAGGACTAGACAACCCGATGTTGGAAACACAGGCGCGGATGAAGGAATTCCAGTCGTTGCAGAAACTTTTGAGCGTAATGAACGAGGTGACCAGTGTAAATAATTTGCATGTTACTGTTACAGCACGCAAAACGAGTAGTAGTCAAAATAATAACCAGCAGCAGCGGCAACCGTCTTCAGCAACCGCATTGCAGAAAGAACAAATCCGATGTTACAATTGTGGCACAAGCGGTCACATTGCGAGTGCATGTGACAGGCCGAAGCGAGAACGAGGTTCATGTTATTCATGTGGTGGACAAGATCATCAAAGAAGGGATTGCCCGAGTCGTCAGCGGCGGCCGAACGTTGCACCAGCCGACAGCACGACGATGGTGATCGAGGAAAATCAATCCGGTACTGTTCCTCCATATACGGTACCAATCACGTTAAGTATGAACGATAAAATTATATCATTGAATGCTATGATTGACTCTGGAAGCCCAATTTCTCTCATAAAGCAAAAGCATGTGCCTCTAAGTTGCATCGAGCACTGCCATTGTCCTGAGCGTGGTTGGGTAGGAGTCAACCAATCCGAAATAAAAGTAATAGGTATTACTGACAGAATTATTTATGTAAACGGAATAGAAATTAAGATTAGATTCCATGTTGTACCAGAAATTACTATGAGCTATGATTGTGTACTAGGTAGGGATTTTATGGCTTCACCAAAAATTAAAGTTAGCGTCGATAAAAATAGTGCTATAATTGAAAGTATTGATACTGAACCGGTCCACAATGAATTCATTTCGAATGAAGTTTTGCTAATTAATGATCTTAATGTTGCAACGGTCGATACATTAAATACGGAACCTACTTTGAGTTCAGTTGCTAAAATTGAGTTAAATAGAATATTTCAGGAATCATATGTCAAGCCAAAGCGCGAAATATCACCAAGGGTGAAATATGAAACCGAAATCGTAGTTAAAAGCAATCATATTCCATTTTACTTCCGTCCGCGAAGGTTGTCCGAAACCGAAAAGATAAATGTAAAGAAAATTATAGATGACTTGCTGAGTAAAGGTATTATACGTGAAAGTAATTCTCCTTACAGTTCACCGATCGTACTTGTTAAGAAACGGGACGACTCTATTCGGCTTTGTGTTGATTTTAGAGAATTGAATAAAATTACGGTACGCGATAGATATCCGCTTCCACTGATAGAGGATTTGATTGACACACTGAAAGATAAAACGTACTTTACTAAGTTAGACCTTAAAGATGCTTTTCATCATATAGCGATATCGGAGGTATCCGTTAAATATACGTCGTTCGTGACGCCATTTGGCCAGTTTGAGTACGTAAAGCTTCCTTTTGGATATTGCAATAGCCCTTCTGTATTTATGCGCTACATTAATAAAATATTCAAAGAATTTATCGATAACGGGGAATTAATTATTTATATTGATGACATCTTGATAGCAACGGATACTATAGAGGAAAATTTTGCGATTTTAGAAAGAGCTTTTACAGTATTAGTTCAAAATGTTTTGTATTTACGCACAGACAAGTGTACATTTTTGACAACCAAAATAGTGTACTTAGGTTATGAGGTTAGTAAAGATGGCACTCGTCCAAGTGTTAATAATGTTAATGCAGTTACCGAATTTCCAATACCCGCTAATTTAAGACAACTACATTGTTTTATCGGAATGATTAGTTATTTTCGTAAATTTATCAAAGACTTTTCATTAAAGGCAAAACCATTATATGACTTGTTAAAGAAAAATATTAAAACTTATAACTTCGGAGCGCGAGAATTAGAAACTTTTGAGAACTTAAAAGATGAACTAGTGAAGCGTCCCGTCCTTTCCATTTATTCGCCTATGTCCGAAACCGAGCTACATTGTGATGCCAGCTCAGTAGGATTCGGAGCTATACTTTTGCAGAAACAAAGTGATAACAAATTTCATCCGATATTTTATTTTAGTAAGCGAGCGAATGAAGCTGAATCACGTTATCATAGTTATGAGTTAGAATGTCTTGCAATTATTTATGCTCTAAAAAGATTCCACATTTATTTGCACGGAATTAAATTCAAAATAGTTACGGACTGTAATAGTCTAAAACTAACTCTAGAGAAAAAAGATATTAATGCACGCATAGCCCGTTGGTCACTATTACTACAAAATTATGATTATCAGTTAGAACATAGAAACGGTAATAGAATGAAGCACGTCGACGCGTTGAGTAGGCGCGATAGTATAATGATCATATGTGAAAATAGTTTCGAACGAGTATTAGCAATTAAACAAGACAGTGATTTAGAAATAAATAAACTACGCGAAAGACTCGAGCACGGCGAAGACAAATTGTATGAAATACAAAACGGTTTACTATTCAGAAAATGTAGAAACAATAGACTCTTCGTAGTTCCACAAGAAATGCAGAATAGTGTTATTAGGTTATACCACGATGACGTTGGTCACGTGGGAACGAACAAGGTGATCGAATTAATTTCGCGAACATTTTGGTTTCCCGAAATGAAAAAAAAGGTTCGTAATTACGTATCCAATTGTCTAAAGTGTATCACTTATTCACCGGGAAGTGGTAAGAGTGAAGGCGTATTGCATAGTATTCCTAAAGGAGATTTACCATTCAATACTCTACACATTGACCATTATGGTCCGTTAGAAAAGACAAAATCGAATAAAAAGTATTTATTAGTCGTTGTTGACGGATTCTCGAAGTTTGTAAAGTTATTTACGTGTTCGTCTACTAATACGAAAGAAGTAATTAAACATTTAAATTCGTATTTTGCAAGTTATAGCAAACCATTAAGAATAGTATCAGATCGCGGAGCAGCATTTACAGCTACAAATTTTAAAGAATATTTATTGAATTTAGATATTCAACACATATTAATAGCAACGGGAGCACCCCGTGCTAACGGACAAGTTGAAAGAGTAAATCGTTCAATAACGCCGATGTTGTCAAAATTATGCAAGGACCCTAAAGAATGGGATGAGGTAGTGTTTGACGTAGAATTTAGTTTAAATAACACGGTAAATCGCTCTACGGGGCAAACACCGAGTGTATTGCTATTCGGAATTAATCAGAGAGGAAGAGTAGACGATAACTTAAGATTGTACCTCGAATCGGTTCAGAACAACCCACGAGATTTGTCGAGTGAACGCACACAAGCTAGTAAAAATATCGTTAAAAATCAGGAATACAATAAAAAGCAGTTCGATGCGAAACACAAACTACCGTTTAAATATCAATTAGGCGACTTAGTTGTGATTCCAAATGTAGACGTTACGCCGGGAGTTAATAAAAAGTTATTGCCAAAATTTAAGGGACCGTATGTAGTTAAATCAATACTAAACAATGATAGATATGTAATAAGTGACATAGAAGGTCATCAAGTAACGCAGATACCCTATGAAGGAATCTGTGATGCTTCGTGTATAAGGTTGTGGGCCGATTCTGATCAACTTCACTAATTAATAAAGATGAAATTATGTAATTTTATGTAACTTTATGTAATATAGTTTAATTTATGCACAATGTAATTTATGTAAACAAATAAGACTGACACTGCTAAAACGACCGCTTAATATGTGATCGGGACGATCATATGTCAGGCTGGCCGAACTGTAGGAAATAAGTTTAAATTCAAATTAGCGCCAAGGAAGTATTATCTGTCAACCGGCAGTAAGTGCTGCCACCACTGTAGTTGTAAGGGTAAGACGAAGAAGAAGTGTTCCGGCAAAAAGCATGCAAGACACACGCACACATATATTATGTTATGTTTATGTACGGCAGTGAAGCGACTTATGTGTTAAAGCTGAACGACTTATGTTTTATGTACAAAATTATATTTACGCGTACGTTAAAAGTATTCTGATTGATATATATATATTAGTGTGTAATATTATCTTCAATATATTTGTATTTATTCAACCTGACACCACGAAAGAATTATTTCGCACGCGCCAATCCAGGCCAACCTTACCTCCCACACAGATGACATTTATAGTAAATAAATAGATCATGGGAACAAGTTACCAGGTAACAAAATACAAATAACTATATACATCATAAAATTTATATATTTTTAATTAAGGCAACGATTTAAATAAAATTTGATTTCCTTTAATTAAAATTTATAAATTTTATCATCTACTTACTTGTATTTTGTTACCTAGTAACTTGTTATCATGTTCTGTTTATTTTCTATGAATGTTATAAATGTTTGTCGAAACGTCAACTATTAATAAATATTAATAAAGCCGTTTCAGTTTAATCTATTTCTGTTTAAATATGACATTTATTATATATATTTTTATTTTATTTTGTATATTATACATATTATCAAATCAATCAACACAAATGTATCATTTCTTTAATTTATTTCTGATTTGTTAATTACTAATTATTTCGACATTTCTAAGATGAAATATTTAAAAGCTAAAATAATTTTGTTATTTAAAAAATAGCAAAAAATGTGTTTTTTTTAAAAAACAAGAATTTTTTAAAATTTTTCAAAATACGAAAAAATTCAAAAAAAAATTATATTATTCTACATAGGATATTATATCTCAGGTATTTTTTCGGTACATTAATTATCGTTTTTGTAGAAAATAGAGCCAGTTAAAAAATATGCTATTTGTTATTTTATATAAATCAATTAATAATATTAAATTTATTATTCAATTATTAATTCAACATTGATTATGTAATTTTCCGAACAGTCAGTTACAATAAATGTAAGTCGTATTAAACGAATAAATTCAATATTAACTTGAACATAGTTTTGTATTTGAGCTACGTGTCTGAACATAGCAATTAGAACCGCGTGAATTAACGTTAATTCAATTTTATAATCATGCAGCGGTAATTGATTCAATATATGATTATCTAATAATGAAAAAAATATTTGAAATACGGATTTTGCGTATAGTTTTATTCATTAATACATTGAAATATTTTCTTGACCTAACCTAACCTACCCATCACCCCTCCGTTAAGTGTTAAAGAAAAAAAGAAAAAAATAAATACGCTTTTTTTAAAGACATTCTTAATATTCATAATATTAATTTAATTTAATTCTATTTTATTTGGTTATTCGATAAATTGTTTTTCGATGAATTGGTACTTCGGTGAATTTGTTTTCGATGAATTATTTTCGGTGAATTGTCCGGATACCGATTTGGAATGTGTAATGCAGACAAACCTATATCAATATCAATCATACTTTTAATTTGAAACTCTAAATTAATTTTAAGCTTATACTGTTTGTACGATTTAAAACAAATTTTCAGGATAGATTCTTTTTTATGCATAATAATTTTAAAATTTAATTTCTGTACTTTTGGTAAAAAAATATAAAATTTGTATTCGTATTTCTTAGTATTTATGTGATAATGTCAATATCTACTACAGATATTATAGATAAAGAATGTAATCTAAGTAAAAAATTAGCCAAAGAAATTATTTACATTAAAATACAGAATTATATATTAATAACAGAAGGCGTAGAAGGTCATAATATTTTATTTTCGAATTTTACATGATTTATTTCTCTTGATTGTGGTGAAAAAAAATTGTCAAATTTGAGTTTTTACTGTATATTGTTGACGTAATTTGTGGTCTAGCATTTTATTAAAATTTCATTGTAATTTTTAAGTATTTAATTAAAAGTAATGCGAGTAGAAATATGCATATTATTACATATTAAATATTATTAAAATATAATAAATTAAATTAATAAATAAATTTATTAATAAATTAAAAAAAATAATTAAATAATTGAATAAATATTTATTTCATTATACAATACAACTCGCAACAAAAAAAGAAAGTGGCTATTTATACATACGGTATGTATACGCGATTGGCTAATTTATACATACAGTATTTTTACATAAATAGCCAATTACGTATACATACCGTATGTATAAATAGCCTCATTCACAAAAAAATGTCAGTTTGTGTCTCGCATTTTCTAAGTTTATTTATTTATTATATCACTAAAATCAGCAAGTCCCAAGGAACTGTCTAAATTTGGGAACAAAGTTAGAAATTGAATAGTTACAGCAAAAATCGATAAAATAAGAATAAGTTAGAAATATAAATTAAACTAAATTTATTCGAAATTGTACTCACCGTTTAGAGATCGGGTACGAAATAGATTAGTGTATGATGAGTGTGAAATTGGAAAAAATGTTGTAGCAAAAGTTGGTGTTAGTCAGTTAAGATGGTTCGGACATGTTGAGCGAATGTCTAATGAACGTTTGGTTAAAAAGATTTATTTGAATGATTTTGATGGTATACGTTTGCCCAGTGGACGTCCGATGAGTAGTTGGAGTGGTATGATTGAGAGTGTTTTGCGTGAGCGAAAGTTTCCAAGTACACTCTAAGAAATTTGCGGATTGAAATGACGATTGTGTGAGTCGTTAAACAATTTGTGTTAAATTTTCAATCTTTCATTGTGTTATTTTGACACAAAGAGATTTGGTTAGTTCGAATGAGTTAAAATTTTGACGTTGCAAACTATATTTTTCGCCTTGTTGCCATGTCTTTGATTTACTTATGAATGTAATTTTTAAACTTTAATGAATTCTTAATATTTTTCATATTGTTATTTTAAAAATGTATAAATATTTATTTTACTTATATAAAATAATTATTATGTATACATTTGTAATTATTAAAAAATAAAAAGTTAAATTAAATAAAAATTATGCAACACTGCTAAATTAACACCAAACACGGTGTTATATATAATTTAGACGCATGCGCCCACTGCTAAATTAACACCAAACACGGTGTTACATATCATTTAGACGCATGCGTCTGCAGTCCACGAGTCCACGGACCTCACACAAAGTCACTTGTAAGCAGTTGAACGCAAGGGAACAAGTGAAAAGTTTTATTTGGACGCCATTGAAAGTCCTGTGTTGTTGATATGGAATTCAATGTTTATTACGTTACATTACAATATTGTAATGAAAAAAAGTGGTGCAAGCTTACTGATCTTAGTTATCATAATATTATTTCTGCTGGTAAGTTTAGCATAAGTTATTTTCATATTATATTTTTATAAGCATGTTGGTTTGTTATTATCAAAAAATTTGTTTTTATTGTTGTTGAAGGATATTTATTAAATTTCTGTATAACATGCTGTCTTCAAATAAAACAAAACAATTTTAATATTTTAACGCATGTAATGTAAAAGTATACAGATATTGCGCAACATTTAAAATGATTCGAAATATAAGTATTCTAAATATAAATATTACAGTAGTTTTTGTTTTTCTTTTTAAATAAGCATAATAATAATAATAACAACAATAAAAAAACATTTTATACCTATAAATATAAAAATACATTTTGCAATAAAATATTTTTATTATTTTATGTATAATAGTGAAAGAAAAATTTACAACTATAAAAGATAATGAACCATTAATAATAATGGATAAAAATGATGCTATAATAGACGGAACAATGATTGAAGATTTCATTTTGTTTTCGGAACGTGGAGTTCTACTAAAAATTGAAAACGAACATCAAAGAGAAGAAGAATATATATGTTTTGGTAAATTATGTTTTATTTAAAATTTTGTTTAATATGTATACTATCAGGGCTGGACTTATGCATAAGCACACTATGCACGTGGTTAGGGCCCCCACTAAATAGTGCCCCCCGAAAATTTCCATCAAATATATTTTTTCCGTAAATGTATAAAAAATTACCTGTTACAAAACATTAAAAAATATATAATACGCTTCTGAATAGATTTTAAAAAATTTATTTATGTCATATTTTGTACAAATTAACACATACACACACACACTCTCTCTCTCTCTCACACACGCACACACAGTATTTAGAATGTAGAACAATTTATTTGACGAAGGGGCCCCCTAATAAGTAGTGCTTAGAGCTCCCCATGGTATTAGTCCGGTCTTGCATATTATACAAATAATTTTCTATAATTAATTATAATTTTAATACATTTGTCTCATACAGATTGTGATTTTGGAACACCGTCTCATACAAATACAAGAGATACAATATCTTTAAATTCGGAGATTTTATCACAATCATTTGACACAGTAAAATCAGTTGAAATAAATAGTGATTTGGAAACAGCTAATAAGTTACAATCACCGTCATCACAATCACTTGACACAGTAAAAGCAGTTGTAATAAATAGTGATTTGGAAACAGCTAATAAGTTACAATCACCGTCGTCACAATCACTTGATACAGTAAAATCAGTTGAAATAAATAGTGATTTGGAAACAGCCAAAAAGTTACAATCATTACAATCGTTTCAACATCTAGGAATACTTAATCACAAGGTATAACATTTTATAATTCAAAAAAATATATTTTATTTTATTTTTAATCTTTAACTAGCAACTTCACAATAAAATTAAATATCTTTCTTTTTAATTTCTACTTTGTGGAAAAGTTTTCTATTTTGCGTTCAACAGGTTCCTCCCTTGCATGAGAACGGATATGTCTCCGTAAGTCTGAACTTTGAATAAAAGTTTTCTCACATATTTCGCATTTATAAGGTCTTTCATTTGAATGAAAACGGATATGTGTTTTTAAGTTTCCTCTTTGAGTAAATGTTTTCTCACATATTTCGCATTTATAAGGTCTTTCATTTGAATGATAACGGATATGTGTTTTTAAGGTCCCTTTTTCAGTAAAAGTTTTCTCACATATTTCGCATTTATAAGGTCTTTCATTTGTATGTATACGAATATGCGTTTTTAATTTTTCTCTTTCAGTAAAAGTTTTCTCACATATTTCACATTTATAAGGTCTTTCATTTGTATGAGAATGGATATGTGTTTTTAAGCGTTCTCTTCGAGTAAAAGTTTTCTCACATATTTCGCATTTATAAGGTCTTTCATTTGAATGAGAACGGATATGTGTTTTTAAGTTTCCTCTTTGAGTAAATGTTTTCTCACATATTTCGCATTTATAAGGTCTTTCATTTGAATGAGAACGGATATGTATTTTTAAGTTTTCTTTTTGAGTAAAAGTTTTCTCACATAATTCGCATTTATAAGGTCTCTCATTTGTATGTACGCGAATATGCAATTTTAAAGTTCCACTCTGAGTAAAAGTTTTCTCACATATTTCGCATTTATAAGGTCTCTTATTTGTATGTACACGAATATGCAATTTTAAAGTTCCACTCTGAGTAAAAGTTTTCTCACAAAATGTACATTTATGAGATTCACTTTTCTTTACAGATTTATCATTTTTTTTGAGCTAAAAATAGTATTTTTATTTGAAGTTCTACTAGCTTGACAACGTTTTATATCGGTTTCATTCTCAAAATCAGAATATTCTTCCTTAATTATTAATTCTGAATGTAAATCTAAAGATTCTGATTTCAAACTTTCTTCAAATTTAATATTTGTATCATTTTCCAAATTCTCAATGTATTCTTCATTAATCACTTCTTCTTTCATGCAAACAGCATCAAAAATTGTATTATTTTGTGATTCTAAACTTTCTTGAACTTTAATGTTAATATCAGTTTCCAAATCTAGTTTAATGTATTCTTCATCAATAGTCTCTTCTTTAATTTTGTTTTTCATAACTTCACTATTTTGCGATTGTTGTTTTGCATAGCGCTTGAAAATTTCGTGCGATTTAAAACATTTTTTTACAAATTTATACGTTTCATTTAATCGAACCGAACAAATTGAACAAATACAATCCGATAACTTCTCAGTACATTCCACCTAAAATTATAAATTTAAATTATATATTACACAAAATACAAATCTCCGATTTAAGGGGAGCTTAATAAAGAAATATATTTCTAGTAATATCACCAAGTCTCTATGATATTGAACTAATATTTGATTTATTTGAGAGATCTAAATCCCACTATAAGCTGTGTGGATACGGTACTTGCTTATGGGGTAACAAATGATTAAACATAACCCGCGCATAATTAAAAATGCAAGACGAAATTTTACCAGCCTGAAAACAGCAACACACAGCCAAATACATTTCTCTCATAATAGCTATTCCCCCATTACTCTTGCAGGATCAAATTTAAGTTTAGCAAAAACATTATAATAATTAATAAGCTTATTATAAATAAGTAAACCTAATAAAATAACTGTTTTATGTAATTTTTATTGTAAATGTACATGTATTCAAATTACAACTTATTTTATATAAATTTCAATTAAACAAAACCAACAAAGGTTTTAAATTAAAAATACTTTAAATTATTTTAGGTTAAATGTTGACTGTTCTCAAAACTTTTGGAAGAGACAATAAATAAATAATTACCTAGACCTGATTAAAGCTGGTATTTGACTTACAATTTCCGATGCAATGGTTTCCAATTTGTATGATAACAATACATTATCCGTATCCATTGTAGTTAAAGTAAATGTTATATTATCACCACCAGCACATAATCGACAAAGTTTTTCATTTAAATGTTGTTTTAATATTATTTGAGAATCGAAACATTGTTTTATAAATTTATAAGCATCATTCAATAGTACAGCGCAAATTGTACAAATAGCATTCGGTAATTTGATCTTGCAATCAACCTAAAATAAGAAAAGTAAAAGATTCAGAAACAATAATATATATTAAAATCAAAACAAATCATTTCATTCTTACAATTTCTGGCATGATTGCTTCCAATTTATCTACGAAACGTTTGCCATCTGAATCCAGATCAATTATAGTGAACAATACATTTTTATCACTTGTACATAATCGGCACTGTTGCATAAAACTATTCATGATTAAAATTAAATGTTCTACCAAAAAAAGCTCTTATAAAAAGTAAAATATAAAAATATTGTAATTGATAGTATTAAAGGTTAACTTAGAAAAATCTGACACGAATCCAGTTGGCCAGATGAATTTTGTGTAAAATTACTAGTATAAGAAGAAGAATAAATACCTGCGTATTTAATTTTACTATTTTTTCCTTAATTGCTACTTTATCCAGGTTCTAGCGATTTGTCTAAATAAAATTTAAATAAAAGAAAACAAATAGAAAGATAAATAATCAATCTGCAGCTAAAGTCAATAAAGTTGAATGAACTTTACCTACAGGACCATCAATGTAAGCAATTACTTTAAATATAATTTGTCACTTTTTTTTACGTGATTATTATTTAAAATCAAATCTAAATGTTGTATGTAGAATAATGTTTTTTACTTACTATAAAAATCAATATGTATTTGAAAATTTATAACACAACATTCAACTGGCCAACTATTTCGAACAATGATCTTACAGTGTCATCTATATGGTAATGTTTGAACTATTCGCAAATCGAATTGTGCTGTCGATAAAAAAGAAAACTGTAATTTAAATACTAGTAGTGTAATCTATGAACTATTTAAAACAAGTATTGCCATTTTTAAATTCTTCTGATCACAACGAAGTCTGAGAATTCCACTTGGTATTAGGAACATGAATAAAGTTGAAAATAACTAAATGTCACTTCTTGTTGAAGAATTATTTTTACCACTTTGACTGCAAGGAAAAAATAATTTTTTTTAAAAAGTTTATTGTGGTTACATTATCGGAAAGTTAGCAACATTGTATTTTAATAATATTATAATTTATGTGGGCTCTAGGAGATCCCTACTTTTCTGAGAATTTGATCAAAATTGAATAAATAATGTAGCCACAATGAATTTTTAAAAAATTTTGTGTTTTTTTTCTCGATAAGTTGGCAACACTGTATTTTATTAAAATTGCATAATTTATTTAGGCACTAGGAAAAACTTTTATGAAAATTTGATTAAAATCGGTTAAATAAAATGGTCAAAATAAATTTTTAAAAATTTTACTAATTTTTTTCTCGAAAAGTTGGCAACACTGTATTTTGTTAAAATTACATAAATTATATGAATACTAGGAAAATCTTTTGTGAAAATTTGAGTAAAATCGGTTGAATAACATGGCCATAATAAAAATTTTAAAATTTTAGCAATTTTTTTCTCGGGAAGTTGGCAACACTAAATATTAGTAAAATTATGTAATTAATGAGAGCATTAAGGAAATCTTTTCTGAAAATTTGATCAAAATCGGATAAATTACGTAGCCAATATGAATTTTTAAAAACTTTAGTAATTTTTTTCTCGGAAAGTTGGCATTACTGGAAAAAAATAAAACCACATGACCATCTTGGGTACTAAACAAATTTATGCTGAAAATTTCATTAAAATCGGTTGAACCGTCTAGGAGGAGTTGCGGCCACAAAATTTTAACTTACGATCGAGCGAGCGAGAGAGCGAGCTGACGACGCACACACATACACCCACATAAACTAAGTTCAGATTCGTCATCTAGGGACTATATGAAGGGTTTCTACACACAATTTTTTTTGTTTTTGAAAATGTTACAGGCACCGTACCAAACGCTATACCACTTTTCCTTGCAGTCAAAGTGGTAAAAATTAAAATGAGAACTATTATATTTGTTTCTATTGGTTATAATTGTTACATATCAAATGTGTATAATAAAATATTGAATACATACATTTATAATAAGCTATAATAAGCTATAAGCTATAATAAGCTATATAAATATATATATATACATAGACAATCACGCCATGTACCCACAAAAGGGTGTGGCACAAACTCTTTTCATCATCCCGAGAAATCAGTCGCCTCCAAACATATTCCTATCCGCAACCAAGCAATTTTTGCAATTTTATCCACATTCCACAATTCCACTCTCTCACAGCATGTTCACTTCTATTCCTACTACTTGTAAACTTTCGCTGCAAGCAAGCCACTCTCTCAATTACACCACCACTCCAACTACTTAATCGGACTGATCCACTGGGCAAACGTATACCATATCAAAATCATTCAAATGCATCTTTTCGAACAGCAAACGTTCATTAGACGCATTCGCTCAACGTGGCCCCGAATCATCTTAACTGACTAACACCAACTTTTGCTACAACATTTTTTTCGCAATTTTACACTCATCATACACTAATCGTATTTTGTACCCCCGATCTCTCCTATTTACTAGAGATTTTAATTGTCTATAAATGATTTAAAAAGCTATATAAATAAATTGTACATATATAATAGTATATAATAATAGTATATAATAATATATAGTACAATATATAATATTTAAATAATGTATAATAATACACATACGTAATAAATCTCAGGTACATTAGACTAAAAACATCTCAAGTACATAAATCATTAAATCATTAAATCATTAAATCATTAAGTCATTAAATCATTAAATCATTAAATCATTAAATCATTTTTAGCCCCGTTATTAATATATATACAAGATGATTAATATGCATTGTCTCTTTAAAAAAAATAAAAAATATTTTATTAATAATATAATAATATTTTATTGCCAAACAGAAATAAATACAATTCAATACAAAATACAACAAGATTAGAAAAGTACAGTGGCGCAACCAAGGGGGGGGGGGGCGACGGGCCTCGGCCCCCCCCATGGCTAGCAGAATTAGCACAATTTTTATTCGTTTAGTCATATATTCAGTAGTCACTTCTAACGCTACAATTATTTACCCATTATTTTTAACTATTAATTATTCGATTCATGTAAGATAAAGTGAAAATCTGGTTAGTATTTGCTTCTCCAAGATAAAATCCTTGCCCCCCCCCCAAGACAAAATCCTGGCTGCGCTACTGGAAAAGTATATGGGTAAACCCATATGTAGACCACTTTGATATTTCTCGGAAAGTTCGCAACACACTGTATTTTAATAATATTATAATTTATGTGGGCACTAGGAGAAACTTTGAGGAAAATTTCATCAAAAACGAATAAATAATGTAGCCACAATAAATTTTTTTTAAAAATTGTGATTTATTTCTCGATAAGTTGGCAACACTGTATTTTGTTAAAATTGCATAATTTATTTAGGCACTAGGAGAATCTTTTATAAAAATTTGATTAAAATCGGTTAAATAAAGTGATTATAATGAATTTTTAAAAAAATTAGTAATTTTTTCTCTCGGAAAGTTGGCAACACTGTATTTTGTTAAAATTACATAAATTATATGAATACTAGGAGAATTTTTTGTGAAAATTTGCGTAAAATTGGTTAAATAATATGGCAATAATAAATTTTTAAAAACTTTAGTAATTTTTTTCTCGGAAAGTTGGCAACACTGGATATTAATAAAATAATATAATTAATGAGAGCATTAGGGATATCTTTTCTGAAAATTTGATGAACATCGGATAAATAATGTAGCCAATATGAATTTTTAAAAATTTAGTAATTTTTTTCTCGGAAAGTTGGCATCACTGGTAAAAATCAAAGCCACATGACCATTTTGGGTACTGGACAAATTTATTCTGAAAATTTCATTTAAATCGGTTGAACCGTCTAGGAGGAGTTGCGATCACATAATTTTGACTGACGATCGAAATAACATTTTTTCAAATTCCCAAACCGTTTTCTTCTATGTTTTTTTCATGTGCGAATAAAAAATATCGACTCTTTGCTTACTTTTTAGTCATTCAGAGGAGGAGAATTTCCCCTTAAGATAAAAAGGATAAGAATTATCTGAGTTGATCTGAATTGATCTGAAGTGAGCTGAGATCTTAGTAAATTTTCGGTAAAAAGAATACAGCTTATTACCACTTTGACTGCAAGGAAAAAGTGGTATAGCGTTTGGTACGGTGTCTGTAACATTTTCAAAAAAAATATTTGTATATAGAAATCCTTCATATAGCCTCTAAATGACGAATCTGAACTTAGTTTATGTGGGTGTATGGATGTGCGTCGTCAGCTCGCTTGGTTGTCAGTGATGCCAACTAACCGAGAAAAAAATTACTAAAGTTTTTAAAAAATCATTGTGGCTACAATATTTATCGGATTTTGGTGAAATTTTCAGGAAAGATTCCCCTAGTGCCCACATACATTTCGTAATTTTAATAAAATACAGTGTTGCCAGCTTTCTGAGAAAAAAATTACTAATTTTTTAAAAAATTTTATGACCACGTTATTTAACCGATTTTAATCAAATTTTCACTAAAGATTCTCCTGGTGCCCGCATAAATTATGCAATTTTAACAAAATACAGTGTTGCCAATTTATCGTGAAAAAAATTACTAAAATTTAAAAAAATTCATTTTAGCTACATTATTTATCCGATTTTGATCAAATTTTCAGAAAAATTTCTCCTAGTGCCCACATAAATTATAATTTTATTAAAATACGGTGTTGCCAACTTTCCGAAAAAAAAATAATAATTTTCTAAAAATTTGTTATGTCCGCATTATTTATCCGATTTTAATCAAATTTTTACAGAAGATAACCTAGCGCCCATAATATTATATATTAGCAACTTTCGGTGAAAAAATTTTTTATTTCTATTTCTTAGCATTTATGTGATAATGTCAAAATGGTCTATATATGGGTAAACCCATATACTTGTAATCTTGTTTTTACCTTTTGGTTTCTCGCAACAAATATAAGCCTGATCTTCATCCCATCGACAGAATCCAGGATGATACGAATTGATCCTTGGTGGATTTTTGCATTCACCTATCGGTAAACAATCGTACTTCTTCAGCACGCATATCGCTAATCTTGCAGGATAATAGAAATACGGTTTAAAGTCTGGATCAGCAGGAGTATTCCACAAAGGATAATGTCCTAGCGAATTATATCGTTCCCGGATTTCAGTTGTTCAACCAAACCGGTAAATTTATACCGGTTTGGTTGAACGTTTTCCTCGATTTTCTTCATCAGTATCCGCTTTTCTTCGGCTGTCTTCATCAGTATCTAATTTTTTGAAACGGACATCTAATTGGCCCACACCGTAATTGGGTGTTGTTGATGTTGTTGTTGCAATTGTTGGTTTAGTTGGTTGTTTTGTTGTTAGGTGAATTGTAGGCCTGTGTTAGGAGACATTGTTAGTTTGTTTGTTGAAAAACATAAAAAGAATCAAGTTGATTTTGTTTGGTTTTTGGTTCAGTTCGATCAAAAAAAAGGCTAATATTGATTTGGTTTGCGTTTTCGGTTCGAAACTCTGCTTTTAATCAAACGTTTATTAGACATTTTTTGATTAAAATAACTGAATTATTTTAAATGAATAACACCAACTTATAATATTTTTACCAGAGATTCAAACCGTTATATTTTTCATTTCGGTTTAATTAAAATAAAATTATATATATATATATATATATATATATATATATATATATATATCTATATATATATATATATATATATATATATATATATATATATATATATATCTATATATATATATATATATATATATATATATATATATATATCTATATATATATATATATATATATATATATATATCTATATATATATATATATATATATATATATATATATATATATATATCGGGTGTTCGTTCGTATGGGCGTTTAACATGCAATTTCAATAATTTGCGATATATTTCTTTCTCGAGTTAAATTCGGAGAAATACTTAGAATACTTTTTGATAGAGCATAAAAAATGCTATAATTTGGTTTTAGTTTTAATTTGCTAGCATGTGCTGTTTGGGCGCTAGAATTTTTCTTTGATTTTTGGTTTTTATTTTTTTTCTCAAAAACTGTGAGGTGTAGGAAAATAAACATGGTATGGAAAAATGCGGAATAATGAATACTATAATTGAGTAAAGAAACCATTATTCTAGGATGCATCGTTTAATAGAAAAAAATAAAAAATAAATTTTTGAAAATTTCTCAAGGGGTACACTTTTTTCAAAATTTGCTCAAAAAAATCTGAAAAAATTCAGTAAAATAAAGAAAAAAATTAGCTACATAATAAATAAGTAACTTTTTTTTCTAATTCATTCTGGTTTGGCAAGAAAGAAAAAACCAATAAAAATGCAAAAAATATTAATTTTCAATAATTTTTCCTGCCAAACCAGTATGGGATAGAGAAAAAAGTTACTTAGTTGTTATGTAGCTAATTTTTTTTTCTATTTATTTTTTCAGATTTTTTAAGCAAATTTTAAAAAAGTCTTATTTTGATAATATCCCAAGGGTATAAGAAATTTTCAAAAATTCAGTTTTTTTTTCTACTAAACAATGCATCCTTGAATAATGGTTTTTACACTCAACTATAGTACTTATTATTCCGCATTTTCTCATACTATGCTTATCTTCCTACACCTCATAATTTTTGAGAAAAAAAATAAAAACCAAAAAATCGAAAAAAAATTCTAGCGCCCAAACAGCATATGCTAGCAAAATAAAACTAAAACCAAATTATAGAACTTTTTATGCCCTATCGAAAACTATTCTAAGTATTTCTTCGAATTTTACTCGAGAAAGAAGTATATCGCAAATTATCGAAATTACATGTTAAACGTCCATACGAACTTGACGAACGAACACCCGTTATATATATATATATATATATATATATATATATATATATTAGAGTGGTCCTTATTTTGGCAAAGTTGGAAATTTGTTGCTCCCGCCCGCCAAAATTACTCCAAATAAATTAAAAAAAGATGTCCATACACTTCCCAGACCTGTCAGATGATAATATTAACCCGTGCCTGTTGAAGGCACAAAATTTGCATTTAATCGCCTTTTTAAACATTTTGGTATATAACTTTTATTGTATTCATTTTAAAAATATTTCAAAATCATCACCAAAAATTTAATGAAATATGCTTTTTAGTAGTTCAAAATTCATGCCATTCCGATGTTTATTAACGGAGTGGTGTAAATTTGAAAAATATGATTTCTGACTCAGAAAAAAGCTATAGTGAAATTTTTATTCAAATGGGATTCCAAAGTCAATTAGGAATTTTTAATAATTGATTTACGTCTCTACATACTAACTGTTTTAACTGATTCAACCGAACTAGCTTGTTGCTTTCAACGTGCTACGTTTATGCATAGTTTTCCAACGTTGTAAAAAATTATAACTGTCAATCAATATAAATGGTAAGTGTGCTTTTATTTTTTTTCCCATATCTGACAATTCTAAACTCATATCCTAGCAACGAAACAAAAAATAAATAATGTTGGTTTTTTTCTAAACGGCAAAGCCGTCAAAGTTCCGAAATTTTGTGCAATTTTGTGAGGTAAATTTTTTTACATGGTATTATGTAACCGTAGTAAATGACTCATCGCTTTGGAATCCTATTTGAATAAAAATTTCACTATACAATGATTAACAAATTGGTGGGTTTGAACCCGGGACCTTCTGCTTTCGTGGCTACTTTTCGATTACAATAGAAAATAATTTACCATTTAGTTGGTACTATCGGTGATAAGGAGTCATCATAATAACTGGAATCAGAATAATCTTCATAGCTCGGATATCCATGTCCATGTCCGTGTCCATGAGCTTTTCCATGAGAAAATGACGGCGGTCCATGTTTATGTCCTTGTGCAAATGGTGGAGGTCCACGTCCTCCACCATGGGGCGGGCCGTATTCCATTGGAAATGGCGGTGGTCCATGTTGATGAGAATGATGGCCACCATGTGATGATGGGAACCAGCCGTAGGGTGATTGTGAAAATACTCCTATAATATTATTACGTATGAGGGGGGTTAGGTGGTGTAACTAGGAGGAATCGGGGGTACGAAATACGATTAGTGTATGATGCAGAGTGAAATTGGAAGAAAATGTTGTAGGAAAAGTTGCCCCGTGTTAGAGTCAGTTAAGATGGTTTAGACATCTTGAGCGAATGTTTGGTTAAAAAGATTTATATGAATGGTTTTGATGGAATACGTTTGCTAGTGGACGTTTGATGAGTAGTTGGAAGTGGTATGATTGAGAGAGTAGCTTGCGTGAGCGAAAGTTTACAAATAGTAAGAATAGAAGAGCATGTATGAGAGGAGGAATTATGAATGTGGTTGAAGCTAAAGTTGCTTGTTTGGATAGAGAAATGTTTGCAAGAAACTGATTTTGAGATAGTGGAAAAAGTTTGTGCCACACCTTTTTATCAGATGGTCTAGAAATTAATTTGGGAATGATATGTTAATAAATAATTTTTGAAATAAAATATTGCTTAATTATTAGTTTTTATGTTTCCAAAGAAACCCGTTTGAGTATATACAATGCAGTTTTGGTGCCTACGTTGACGTATAAGGTAGTGAATGTTGAGTTTGGCTGCAAAAGCATAAACGGAAAATGACTGCTGTGGAAATGAGATTTTTACGTAGGGTATGTGTTGTAAATAGGAGAGATCGGGTACGAAATAGATTAGTGTATGATGAGTGTGAAATTGCAAAAAAAAGTTGTAGCAAAAGTTGGTGCTAGTCAGTTAAGATGGTTCGGACATGTTGAGCAAATGCGTCTAATGAACGTTTGCTGTTAAAAAAATTTATATGAATGATTTTGATGGTATACGTTTGCTAGTGGACGTTCGATGAGTAATTGGAGTGGTATGATTGAGAGGGTGGCTTGTGTGAGCAAAAGTTTTCAAGTAATAGGAATAAAAGAGCATGCGATGAGAGGAGGAATTATGAATGTGGATGAAGCGAAAGTTGCTTGTTTGCGGATAGGAATGTTTGGAGGCGACTGATTTCGAGATAATGGTAAGAGTTTGTGCCACACCCTTTCGGGTACAAGACGTGATTGTATCAAATGGTCTAGAAATTAATTTGAGTTGATACGTTACCAAATAATTTTTGAAGTAAAATATTGCTAAATTATTAGTGTGTAGCATCGGTTTTTTAGGCTTTTTTCAACATTTTTTTTGAGAACTTTTACAACAAATACAGTAACCAACAATTATATCGTTGAAAAGTGTATTTATTGAAGTTTTCAGCAATATTCGTTTTTTTTTAAAAAATAATTTTTACTTAAAAAATGTCGTCAAAGTGATCAGGTCAAAATTTAGATTTGCCATTGGTGGCAGATAAAACCCGCGTTTCTACATTTTTACCACTTTGACTGCAAGGAAAAGTGGTATAACGTTTGGTACAGTGTCTGTAACATTTTCAAAAAAAAAAAAAATTGTGTATAGAAATCCTTCATATAGTCCCTAGATGACGAATCTGAACTTAGTTTATGTGGGTGTATGTGTGTGCGTCGTCAGGTCGCTCGGTCGTAAGTCAAAATTTTGTATCCGCAACTCCTCCTAGACGGTTCAACCGATTTTAATGAAATTTTCAGGATAAATTTTTCTAGTACCCAAGATGGTCATGCGGTTTTATTTTTTTTTTAATGATGCCAACTTTCCGAGAAAAAAATTACTAAAATTTATAAAAATTCATTGTGGCTACATTATTTATTCGATTTTGATCAAATTTTCAGAAAAGATTTCCCTAATGCTCCCATTAATTATATAATTTTATTAATATCCAGTGTTGCCAACTTTTCGAAAAAAAAATTACTAAAGTTTTAGAAAATTCATTATGACCACTATTTAACCGATTTTAATCAAATTTTCATAAAAAAAATTTTTTAGTTCCTAAATAAATTATGCAATTTTAACAAAATACAATGTTACCAACTTATCAAAAAAAAAATCACATTTTTTTTTTTATTCATTGTGGCTACATTATTTATTCGATTTTCATCAAATTTTCAGGAAAGTTTCTTCTAGTGCTCACATAAATTATAATTTTATTAAAGATATTGTGTTGCCAATTTTCCAAAAAATGTCAAAGTGGTCTATATATGGGTTTACTCATATACTTCTAATCTTATTACTTAAATCTCCATTAATTTATTTTGTTTAACTAATTATATAATTATTTAATGTTTTAGTGTTAGGTCAGTTAGTTAAAAATCAACTAAAAATTTTATTAGTTATTTAAAAACTGTTGAGAGAAATCTTTTCTTCATATATTTATTTTGAAAAAAGAATGTACATTTCGACCACCCTGTGGTCATCTTCGGCTAAGACTGACTATTTTGGGTTGATTTACAATGAGACATAAAATACTTCACAACCCAAAATAGTCAGTCTTAGCTGAAGATGACCACAGGGTGGTCGAAATGTACATTCTTTTTTACCACTTTGACTGCAAGGAAAAGTGGTATACCTTTTGGTACGGTATCTGTAACATTTTCAAAAAAAAAAATATAAATTGTGTATAGAAATCTTTCATATAGCCTCTAGATGACAAATCTGAACTTAGTTTATAAGTGGGTGTATGGATGTGCGTCGTCAGCTCGCTCGCTCGCTTGGTCGTCAGACAAAATTTTGTGATCGCAACTCCTCCTAGACGATTCAACCGATTTTAATGAAATTTTCAGGATAAATTTGTCTAGTACCCAAGATGGTCAGGTGATTTTATTTTTTTTTAGTGATGTCAACTTTCCGAGACAAAAATTACTAAAGTTTTTAAAAATTCATATTGGCTACGTTATTTAACCGATATTAATCAAATTTTCAGAAAAAATTTCTCTAATACTCCCATTAATTACATAATTTTATCAATATCCAGTGTTGCCAACTTTCCGAGAAAAAAATTACTAAAATTTAAAAAAATTTATTATGGCCATGTTATCTAACCGATTTTACTCAAATTTTCACAAAAGATTCTCCTAGTATTCATATAATTTATGTAATTTTAACAAAATACAGTGTTGCTAACTTTCCGAGAAAAAAATTACTAAAATTTTAAAGAATTCATTATAACCACTTTACTTAAATCTCCATTGATTTATGTTATTTAACTAATTATATAATTAGTTAATGTTTTAGTGTTAGGTCAGTTAGTTAAAAATTAACTAAAAATATTATTAGTTAAACAAAATAAATTAATAATGGCAGTTTTAACTTAAAATTATAGGTTTAGTTTTTTTCGGAGATACACTTGAATTAACAGCCAAACAACCGTAGATAGAGCACGAAACTCGAAACTAGTTAACCTTCACAGATGATACACATACCTGAGATTAAAAATGTCACCGTTAGTAAACCACTAATTAACATATCTCACACGTTACTAATTAACTGGACACAATTTTTAATTAGATTTGTTTAAAAGCAGAGACAGAATTCTGTTTTATATATTACCGATGTTACTGATCCGAGCGTTGTTTAATGAATACAGCCGGAAAGTTTACAGATGTGTATTTCTATAGAAAATTAATTACACACTCGGCGCTACCGAAATCATAGACTGGTTTTGTTGGAAATTTTACGGGATTTCTTGGTTTTTTTTTTGTTTTGTTCTACGTAATTAGGATATTCCTTGACCTTTTACTGTTCGGTGCTCGTGAAGGCAAACCGAACAATATTATTGTTCTTTCCCTCGGTATATTTATTTAATGCAAGGACATTATAAAAATATATTATTAATAATATTTATGAAAAAAAATGTTAATTTTTGTTAATTAATGACTTCACATACAATTAAAATCACAACCAAGTTGTATATTTAATTATGATTCACGATTTTATTAAATATAAATTAGTTTTTTTTTTTATTGTTATATTACACAAAATTTAACATATTATGATGATCAGGACCGGATTAACCTATTTGGGGGCCCATTCCTTAAAAAAAGGGGAGTAAGGATTAAGGAAGGTAGACGTGAAGAGACAGACGTATTTCAAATATATTAAAGAATTTTAATCTTTTTACCACTTTGACTGCAAGCGTTTGGTATGGTGTCTGTAACATTTTCTAAAAAAAAAAATTGTATATAAATCCTTCATATAGCCTCTAGATCAGACGAATCTGAACTTAGTTTAATTTTGTCGTCGCAACTCCTCCTAGACGGTTCAATCGATTTTAATGAAATTCTCAGGATAAATTTGTCTAGTGCCCAAGATGGTCATGTGGTTTTATTGTATTCCAGTGATGCCAATTTTCCGAGAAAAAAAATAGTAAAATTTTTAAAAATTCATTGAGACTACATTATATATCCGATTTTTATCGAATTTTCAGGTAAGATTTTTCTAGTGCCCACATAAATTTTGTAATTTTAATAAAATACAGTGTTGCCAACTTTCCGAGAAAAAATTACTAAAATTTTAAAAAAATTATTACGACCATGTTGTTTAACCGATTTTGTTCAAATTTTCACAAAAGATTCTTCTGGTATCCATATAAACTAGATAATTTTAACAAAGTACAGTGTTGCCAACTTTCTGAGAAAAAAATTACTAAAGTTTTTATAAATTTATTATGACCACGTTATTTAACCGATTTTAATCAAATTTCCACTAAAGATTCTTCTGATGCCCGCATAAATTATGCAATTTTAACAAATTACAGTGTTGCCAACTTATTGAGAAAAAAATTACTAAAATTTAAAAAAAAATTATTGTGGCTACATTATTTATTCGATTTTGATCAAATTTTCAGAAAAGTTTCTCCTAGTGTCCACATAAATTATAATTTTATTGAAACACGATGTTGCCAATTTTCCGAAAAAAAAAATTTATAATTTTCTAAAAATGTGTTATGCCCGCATTATTTATCCGATTTTAATCAAATTTTTAAAGAAGATACCCTTAGCGCCTATAATATTTTATATATTAGCAACTTTCGGTAAAAACTTTTTATTCTTATTATATATGTTTTTACACTTATTATATGTTTATGTTTTATAGGTAGACAAATATAATATTGCACCTCGCTGCAAAAAAATAAGTGTCCAATTCTTAGACAATTTGTTAGAAATAATGGAACTTAGGCATTTTTTCAATAAAATAAACAACATATGTCTAAAAAAATTAACATCGAAAAAGTATTTTTTATGGTGTTCTTTTCATCAATATTAAGCTAGAAATGCCTAAAATTTGTCATAAAAATTGTACTTAAGAAAATGTCTTTTGACGGGGCTCTAAGCACGTGCTTAGTTAGCTTATACCCCTTAATCCGGCACTGATTATGATAATTTATTTATATTTTTTTTGGATTTTCTTGCTTAATCATCTTAATCACTTTATTAATTACGATTTTTATAATGTAATTTAAGCCACATAAATATTGCTAATTTATTTAATAATATTATTATTTCATTGTAAAATAAATTGTCGGATAATTATATTTATTATTATATGTATATTTGTATGTATTTATATGTATACATATTTGTATTCATTGTAAAGCCCTGAAGAAGACAATAGGATTGCCGAAACGTTGACTTATAGTAGTTAATAAAAACATAAATAAAAGACTGAATTCCATCAATTACTAATTATTTATTTTAATATTAACAGTTGACTATTTTTACAATTTAATAATAATCTATATATTAATAATTGAAGAAACAAGATTAGAAGTATATGGGTATATAATATAGATCACTTTGACATTTCTCGGAAACTTGGCAACACTGTATTTTAATAATATTATAATTTATGTGGGCACTAGGAGAAACTTTTCTGAAAATTTGATTAAAATCGAATAAATAATGTAGCCACAATGAATTTTTTTAAAAATTTGTGATTTTTCTCTCTCGATAAATTGGCAACACTTTATTTTGTTAAAATTGCATAATTTATTTAGGCACTAAGAGAATCTTTTATGAAAATTTGATTAAAATCGGTTAAATAAAATGGTCATAATGAATTTTTAAAAAGTTTAGTAATTTTTTTTCTCGGAAAGTTGGCATCACTGGAAAAAAATAAAACCACATGACTATTTTGGGTACTAAATAAATTTATTCTGAAAATTTCATTAAAATCAGTTAAACCGTCTAGGAGGAGTTGCGGCCACAAAATTTTGACTTACGACCGAGCGAGCGAGCGAGCTGACGACGCACATCCATACACCCACATAAACTAAGTTCAGATTCGTCTGATCTAGAAACTATATGAAGGATTTCTATACATTTTTTTTTTATTTGAAAGTGGTAATAATTCGTCTAAATCATCCATCAGATAAATCTGCTAATCTCTAGTTTTGTAATATGTGTATTATTTAAAAATATTTATATAATCAATGTATTGTTTATTATAGTTTCATTGAACTGGGTTTGAATCCCGTCTACACCAAATTTGAAATTTACCAAATATTGCTGTCTAAAAATCTCTATAGCTATGGCTAATATACGTGAATTAAATAAATAAAATAGTTTTATTACAAAACTGAAAAAAAAATTAACAGAAATAAAATATATATATAGTGAAACCTCGCTTAACGAGCACCTCGCATAACGAGTAATTCGCATAACGAGTAATTCGCATAACGAACAAAGTAAATTGAAAATAAAAATAACTCGCTTAACGAGTGACGTTTCGCTTAACGAGTAACGTGGATAGGGCAATCCTCGAATTTTCGTGCCATTGCTAAATCAGTCTGTGTTTAGCAACAAAATGTAGCAAAAACAAATGTCTCTAGACAGCTTTCTAGTAAAAAGGAATTAGCTATGTTACTAATTATTTCGATTTTTTTTATGTTTTCTGCAAATTGAATTCTCATTTCAGGTTGGTTCATTCTGCGATAGAAGAAAAAATGAAAATGAATCACGCTCCTTAACAATTTATATGTAATTTTCTTTGAATAAACGTTACATATAACGTGTGTTTTTTGAGTATTTTTTTGTTAAATTTAATTTTTTGAGTATTTTTTCGGCATGGAACGCATTATCGTATTTTACATTAATTTATATGGTAAAAGAGTAAAACTCCGGAACGAATTATGCTCGTTATGCGAGGTTTCACTATATTTTTAAAATTTCTATGTACATCATAAACATGATTTTATTACATTAATATTTTTTTTTAGTTTTAAGAATAAGAATAAAATTGTAAAAATCTATATAAAATTGAATTTCTAAGTTATTATATTGTTGAAATGCAGAACAGCACCCAGAGATGTTGCTGTGTTCACTGTAGTGACAGAAATATTGAAAAACCAGATTAGCGCAAGCGTGAACATCGGAATGCGCATGCCTGGTGTGCATATAAACCGGTGAACCTCAAAATGTTTCATTAGTAATTTTATCGCGTTTTTTAACAAAATATCACTAAATATCAATTTTGTCCGTTAAGACTTATGTTATGTTAAGAAGTCCGTTAGGTTAGGGTAGGTTAGGTTAGGTTATTGTTGGTTAAGGTAGATTAGATTTAGGTTGGTTTAGAGTTGTGTTTAAAAGTCTATGAAGACTTATGTTATGTTAAGAAGTTTGTTAGGTTAAGTTAGGTTAGGTTTTACATAGTTTTTACATAATTATATTTATTTTGTGTTATTTCATTTTTTTTTATTGAACAATATTTATTTTGTAATTTTTTTATTGTTTTTTTTTTATAATTATATTCATTTTGTGATTTGTTATTGTTCCTTAGTAAAATATATTTATTTTGTGATTTTTTATTGCATTTTTACATTTCATGTTATAATACACATTTTGAGAGTCACTGGTTTTTCAATATTTCTACCACTAAAGTCAAAACATTTATACCATTTCAACATTAAACTGTTAATAAATTACATATATTATTCAAAATATGATAAAAAGATTAAATAACTTTGATAATTTGTCAATATTTTCTCATTGAAAGTGACAACTTGACAGCTAAAGTTCAATGACTTTCCTGAGTTTCACTTTCGATTTCACTGTTTTCACCTTAAATCATATAGTAGAAATTACTGTAGTAGTAGTAATTACTGATTAACCACCATTTACACTTGTATAGGTTTCTTGGCAAATATTTATCGCTTTGTTTACGTTTATAATACCTTTCATATAGCCTCCTTAATCTTGAAATTTGCTTTCTTAAACTTCATTTATAAGTATTAATATATAATTTTGTTTGTTTGTGTGAAGGTGACTGCTTAATTTCGGTAAAAGAAGTAAAACCATTTTCTGGCAAATTTTTGCCAAAAGATGCTATAAAAAATAACGAAATGAACGTAGCATTTATAGAACGCCTAGAAAATCCTTTACATGCTTTGACATTTAAAACGAACGATGACAAAATAACAGAACTTACATTTAGAGCTGTCAATAATACAGTAACTGTCAAATTAATTTCAAAAGAAATATATTTCAATAATCAAAAATTAACAGACGATTTTAAAGAATCTGATTTTAAGATATTGTGAGTATATTTATAAATATTAATTAATAATTATATTTTGAAGCTCTTTTTAAGTATTTTTGTTTATTTATCTCGAACATAAATTTCTTTTCTTTAAACAATTGCAAAAATGTTAATCTTCTGGTAGTTTAATACTGTAGAGAGTCACTTTATATGGTACTAGATCTAAAAAGAATAGTTTACTAGAGTATATAGTAAGTTCTATTTAGAACTGCTGAACAAATATTTAAAACGCTTTTAATTTTAAATACTTTTACAAGTTTTTTTGAATTGCAATTTCAAAATACAATAATAAAAATAGACTTGAAAATAAATAATATCATTGAACAAAAGTTCATACGTATTTATGAAATGAATATAATAACATTCTAATGTTGCGATTTTTTACAAAAATTTCACAAATTACTTAATCATTGAATCATTATTATAAATTCTTAGTGCATTATTGTGTAGATTGCGTTGGTGATATTTATTACTTCTCAGCTACATTTTTTTAATTTACTTGGTATAAAAGCAACAATGTCTTCTTCGGACATAGATCAAATCACCATACTGACGAGCTCCTAAAGAGCGAAACACATATTTATAATTATTGATGCATAGTTTAACAAGCCGATTCAATGATTGAGTAATTTGTGAAATTTTATTAGGAATGTTATTATTGAAAATAAATGATTATTAATGAGATTTTTTTCTGTTTTTAGCTTAAGAGATAATTTCGTACATATCTCAAACAGAATTGCCCAAATCTATATTACTAGGCAGTATATCTCTATAAAAACATCAGCTATTTACAATAATTTTGTTAGTGGTTTGTGTGCAGACAAATAATTTACGAATTTTATAAATAACATACGAAATTCAATTTTGTAATTTTTAAAATAAGCTTCACATGTTCTAATTTATAAGTTTGTTTTATATTCTTGTTTATTTGATTAATTTTAGTTTATTAATATTAGTTTTAATAAATTAACTACTGAATAAAATGAATATTTTATTATTTGTAATTATGCTATATTTTTGATAATGTATTGTATATTGTAATATATTATTTTTTTTGTAAATATTATTTTACCTTTTAAATACAACCAAAACAAGAGACATGCTTTTAATGTTTATTAATTGTACTTTGATTTAGTTTGATTGGAAATATTAGAGTACGTCGAAATGTCGATTTTTAATTAATATTTATACAGTAGGTACTATTAATAAATTAGTAGAGGTCGGATGTAAAACAAAACTTAAATAAGTGTTGATTAAGTTGATTTTCTTTCAAAACATTAATTGTTATTTTTCCAGTTCGTTTACCTACTAAGTACTTTATATATATATATATATATATATATATATATATATATATATATATATATATATATATATATATATATATATAAGTCTCGCAATCAGAGACTTAATAAAATTGAGGAAAGGTGGAGAAATGAACCAACACGTGTAGTTGCAGCAAGTAATTACTGTAATTGAACACATAAAATAACTAAATAATACAATACAAATATATACAATATAATATACAAAGTACAGCACCTGAATCAACACAATTGTCGGTATTCCATTCTAAATGTATTTACAATAATATTCTCGCAAAGCGAGAATGGAGCTAGTCGAATGTGGTTTGATTTTATAAGCTAGTTTTTCGATTAGCCAAAATACAAGATTAGAAGTATATGGGTAAACCCATATATAGACCACTTTGACATTATCACATAAATGATAAGATAGAGGGATAAAAAAATTTTTTATCGAAAGTTGGCAACATTGTATTTTGCTAATATATAATATTATAGGCGCTAAGGGTATCTTCTGTAAAAATTTCATTAAAATCGGATAAATAATGCGGGCATAACAAATTTTTAGAAAATTATTTTTTTTTTTCCGGAAAGTTGGCAACATCGTAGTTTAATAAAATTATAATTTATGTGGGCACTAGAAAAAACTTTTCTGAAAATTTGATTAAAATCGGTTAAATAATGTAGCCACAATAAATTTTTAATATTTTAGTAATTTTTTTCTTAATATGTTGGCAACACTGTATTTTGTTAAAATTGCATAATTTATGCGGGCACCAGAAGAATCTTTAGTGAAAATTTGATTAAAATTGGTTAAATAACGTGGTCATAATAAATTTTTAAAAATTTTAGTAATTTTTTTCTCAGAAAGTTGGCAGCACTGTACTTTGTTGAAATTATCTAATTTATATGGATACCAGAAGAATCTTTAGTGAAAATTTGATTAAAATTGGTTAAATAACGTGGTCATAATAAATTTTTAAAAATTTTAGTAATTTTTTTCTCAGAAAGTTGGCAGCACTGTACTTTGTTGAAATTATCTAATTTATATGGATACCAGAAGAATCTTTAGTGAAAATTTGATTAAAATTGGTTAAATAACGTGGTCATAATAAATTTTTAAAAATTTTAGTAATTTTTTTCTCAGAAAGTTGGCAGCACTGTACTTTGTTTAAATTATATAATTTATATGGATACTAGAAGAATCTTTTGTGAAAATTTGAACAAAATCGGTTAAACAACATGGCCGTAATAAATTTTTAAAAATTTTAGTAATTTTTTTCTCAGAAAGTTGGCAGCTCTGTACTTTGTTGAAATTATCTAATTTATATGGATACCAGAAGAATCTTTAGTGAAAATTTGATTAAAATTGGTTAAATAACGTGGTCATAATAAATTTTTAAAAATTTTAGTAATTTTTTTCTCATAAAGTTGGCAGCACTGTACTTTGTTTAAATTATATAATTTATATGGATACTAGAAGAATCTTTTGTGAAAATTTGAACAAAATCGGTTAAACAACATGGCCGTAATAAATTTTTAAAAATTTTAGTAATTTTTTTCTCAGAAAGTTGGCAGCAGTGTACTTTGTTGAAATTATCTAATTTATATGGATACCAGAAAAATCTTTTGTGAAAATTTGAACAAAATCGGTTAAACAACATGGTCGTAATAAATTTTTAAAAATTTTAGTAATTTTTTTCTCAGAAAGTTGGCAGCACTGTACTTTGTTGAAATTATCTAATTTATATGGATACCAGAAGAATCTTTTGTGTAAATTTGAACAAAATCGGTTAAACAACATGGTCGTAATAAATTTTTAAAAATTTTAGTAATTTTTTTCTCGGAAAGTTGGCAACACTGCGGTCTGAAAATTAAACTTAATTTTTTATTTGGTATGAACTATCTAATTGCCAAGTTTCAGCTTTCTACGAGCTTTCCTTTATACTTATAATTAACACTCGTATTAAAAACTTTAGTAATTTTTTTCTCGGAAAGTTGGCAACACTGAGGTCTGAAAATTGAACTTAATTTTTTATTTGGTATGAACTATCTAATTGCCAAGTTTCAGCTTTCTACGAGCTCTCCTTTATACTTATAATTAACACTCGTATTAAAAACTTTAGTAATTTTTTTCTCGGAAAGTTGGCAACACTGAGGTCTGAAAATTGAACTTAATTTTTTATTTGGTATGAACTATCTAATTGCCAAGTTTCAGCTTTCTACGAGCTTTCCTTCATACTTATAATTAACACTGGTATTTATCGTATTTTTTGGACACGGCCGGCAAGCCAGCCAGCCAGCCGGCAAGCCAGCCAGCCAGCCAGCCAGCCGTATTGACGATTTTATAAGCTAGTCTTTTCGACTAGCTAAAAATACAATGATTGTATTTCGTATGACAGTTCATAAACGAATAGAATCTGTTTACACTCAGTTGTTTGTAGTGATAGTGAGTGTTTCTCAGCCACCTTTACGAATTAATGTTGCCAAATAGGCAACTAAGTTTACGAAGTCGTCAAACTTACATCCCCCCCTTTTCTTGTTGAAGGTTCGGTAGATGAGTGGTAGGGAATAAGTTTACTAGCATGGAAAAAATTTGATGCATTTTTCTTAATTCTACTGTCTATTATATATATTAAATTAGATATTTTTTCTTTTATTTCATATGGGCCCGTTCTAATTGAGTCTAATTTATTTCTATTTAACTTATTACCATTTTGTATATATACTAAGTCTCCTACATTGTACTCTATAATACTTTTATTTTTATCAAAATAGATTTTATTCTGTTCATGGACTTTTTTTGAATTTTGAAACGCTAATAACCTGTTATCTTTCAAATTATCTTCATTATTATGATTGAGTTCGTTTGGTAAAATTGATTTATCTCTTCCGGTTAATAAATAATTAGGCGTAAAGCCTGTTGAGCTATGGATCGTATTATTGTATTCTTCAACGCATTCTTCTGCTTTGGTGGACCATGGGCGATCTTTATTCTCAAATATTTTACATCTTATCCTATTGACCAATGTTTGGTTGGTTCTTTCATTTAGACCATTAGAAAAAGCACAATCTACTGCGGTAAACACTAAATTTATTTTTCTAGATTTTAAATATTGTTTAAACTCTCTTGAGTTAATTCCTGCGTATTGATCTGTAAATAAGGTATGTATAATATTTTCCTTTTTTATTTGGTTTACTAATTTTATAAAATCTTTTGCGATCTGTGTTTTTGATGTCAAAATAAAAGCATATCTCGTAAAATGGTCAATCAGCAAGTGTAGATATCTTTTTGAACTTTTATTCCCTGCAAAGCCTCCTATTGTGTCTAATGCAATAATTTCGAATGGTTCAGAAGCTGGACCTAGTTGTGATAATGGAGCTTTGAAGTTACCAATTCTAGTTTTATTTTTAATACAAGTTTCGCAGGAGCGACATATCGTTTTTATGTGTTTATGCATATTTTTGAAATAAAATTTATGAGTAATTGTTAGAGTTAATTGTTTTGTTCCTATATGTCCCTGTTTATTATGTATATTTTTGATTAATTCAATACCAAATTCTTCAGTTAACCATATTTTCCTCTTATTATTTAATGTTCTATAAATTATATTATTCTCAATTTCATAGTTATTATCAAGCTTCAATTGTTTTTGATTACTAACTATTTCATCTAATTTTAGAAAATTTATTATTTTTATTCTTGATGTTTCATCTTCTTTATTGTCTTCTTCTAATACTGGGTTTCGTGATAAACAATCTGCCTCCAAATTAATTTTACCCGGGTTATATATTATTTCGAAATCAAATTGAGACAGGTAATTTAAAATTTGTCTCAATTCTGGATCATTACATTTTTTAATATTAAAATTTTCCATCGGTTTGTGATCTGTGAAAACCGTAAATTTTTGCCCTATTAAATAATACTGCCAACATAAAATAGCCTCTTTTATAGCAAGACATTCAATATAGATTGCTTTTTTTGTCTTTTGTGATTCTGTTAGCTTGCGCAAAAAGAAAAATACTGGTTTTATCATTCCATCTATGTGGCGTTGTTTTAGTATTGTCCCCACCCCTTGTAGACTAGCGTCCGTATAAATATATATCGGGATGGCTGGATCAAAAATTGCTAAAATCGGTTCTGAACTTAAATAATCTTTTATTTTATTAAAATTTTCTTGGCAAATTTTCGACCAATTAAATTCTACATTTTTTCTCAATAGATTATGAAATGGTTCCAATATTATACTTGATCTAGGAATATATTCCAAATAAAAATTTATTTTTCCCAGGAATTGTCTAATATGTTTCCTCGTCCTTGGTGTTGGAAAATCTTTAATAGCAATTACATTATTATTTAAGGGTTTCACACAATTATTTCCTATTTCGTGGCCTAAATATGTTATTTTATTTTGTGCAAAAACACACTTTGCTAAATTTAATTTGTATCCATGTTCTTGTAAAGCTTTCAATACCAGTTCAATATGTTGTACATAATCACAGTAATTTTCTGAATAAATCAAAATATCATCAATGTAATTTACTGTGAAAGACGCTAAATTATTTTTCCTTATTACGCTGGACAATATTCGTTGAAATATTGCCGGCGAAGATTTTAGTCCAAATGGTAAACAACACCATTGCCAATGCCCATGATGAGTTACAAACGCAGTTTTGTATTTGTCTTTGTTACGTAACGGGATCGACCAAAACGCCGAATTCACATCTAGCTTTGTGAAATATTGACAATTTCTCGCTCGTAACGTCAAATCTTCGATTCTTGGAAAAGGTTGGCTTTCCGGGACCACTATTTTGTTTAGTTCTCTATAATCGATACATAAGCGAGATTTTCTCGCTTCTTCCTTTTTGTATGCTAATGTAACCGGCGCAGCGTATGGACTGCATGATTCCTCAATCAACCCCGCCTTTAATAATTGATTGATCTGGCTTTCAATCTCTATTTTATCTTGAATCGAACATTTATACGGATTTCTCGCTATATATTTATTTTCGGTCAGTTTTATCGTCGCTTCATAATTTTTTACTATGCCAATATCAAATTTTTCCTTTGCAAAAACATTTTTATATTTAGTCAATAAGTATTTCAAACTATTATTCTCAATATTTATATTATTTATTATATATTAAGTTTGACTATTAAGTTTGATATTCTGATAAAAAATGTACAGTACTATATGCTATTTGTTCATTTCCAAAGATCTATTTAATATCAAAAATCGTAGAACTGTGTTTGTTATTTAATTATATAATATAAAAACTATAAATGTGGTTGATGTGCTTCAATAAATATTTTTATTATGACTTGATTATTAATACCTGATAACTGACGTAAAATAACCTTTGGTTTAAATCACTGATCTCTATATAACATATAGAGATCAGTGGTTTAAATCAATGATTTGTTTTAGCAAAATAGTAAGATTTAAATCGGTGCAACCCTGGTGTTTTCTATTAAAAATTAAATAAGTAAAAATTTCAATGTATAAAATAAAAGTAAAACTTATTTTCTGGAAAATATATAGATATTTTTTAATAAAACTGCACAAAATACACGAAAACAAGTAAAATGCATATAGCTGTCATGTAAAATAATGCCAATGTTTTCATCAGGGAACCATATTGAATTATGGTGTGACGTCATTCTGGCCTGCCTAAACACGAATCCAGTTGGCCAGATAAATTTTGTGTAATGTTTCTAATATAGGAAGAAGAATAAGGAGCAGCGTATTTTTATTGAATATGCTGCTGTTTATTCTTCTTCTTATACTAGAAACATTACACAAAATTCATCTGGCCAACTGGATTTGTGACAGATTTTTATAATAAGTTAACCTCCAACACTGTCAAATACAATATTTTTATGTTTTACTTATTGTCAGAAGCTTTTTAAGTAGAAAATTTAATTTTAATCATGAATAGTTTTATGCAATATTGTCAATTATGTACAAGTGATAAAAATGTATTGTTCACTATACTTAATCTGGATTCAGATGGCAAACGTTTCGTAGATAAATTGGAAGCAATTATGCCAGAAATTGTAAGAATGAAATAATTTGTTTTGATTGTAATATACATTACTATTATTTTTAAATATTTTTCTTTTTTTTTTAGGTAGATTGCAGAATCAAATTACCGAATGGTATTTGTACAATTTGCGCTGTTCAGTTGAATGATGCTTATAAATTTATAAAACAATGTATCGATTCTCAAATAATATTAAAACAACATTTAAATGAAAAACTTTGTCGATTATGTGCTGCTCGTGATAATATAACATTTCGTTTAACTACAATGGATTCGGATAATGTATTGTTATCATACAAATTGGAAACCATTGCATCGGAAATTGTAAGTAAAATTACTAGCTTTAACCCAGGTCCACGAAAAAAATTATATGCGTATGCAAAAATTAGAACTGACAAGTGAATTTATAAGAGTTGCTGCAATTTTACTGTTTTAGAATAAACTATAAGCAAACGAGAATTTTTGATCAATTTTCATCATTTACAGCTTTCGACTGCGGTCCACGCTGCATTGTCTTATAGTAAAACTTTTCTCAAAAAAAAACGCTTCAACTATTATTAAAACTTCCATCATAATCCGTTCAGTTTATTAAGTGTTTTCGTTTATAGCATTTGTCTGCTGTTCACGTAGACTTATTCCCACTTTTGTATTTTTTCATCATTATGGTGGTAGTATTACAGATTACACAGTTCTGTGCTAAATTTCAACTTTATAACTCTCTTCCACTTTGCATTTCAAAATCGGACAAACATACATAAATACATACATACATGTATAGATTAACTTGTCCTAAATGTATGAGATTTGCTTTTAATAAGCTTATTAATTATAATATATTTTTGCTAAAATAAAAGTTGTTTCTGAGAATAGTGGGGGAATAGCTACTATGAGAAAAATATTTCGATTTGCATATTTAATTGTGCTTATAGTGGGATTTAGATCTCTCAAATATTAGTTAAATATCAGGGACTTGGTGTTATTAGTAGAAATATATTTCTTTGATAAGCTCGTTTTAAATCGGAGATTTATTTTATTATATGTAATATTTAATTTTAATTTATATTTTTAGCTGGAGTGTACTGAGAAGTTATCGGACTGTATTTGCTCAATTTGTTCTGTTCGATTAAATGAAACGTATAAATTTGTAGTAAAATGTTTTAAATCGCAAGAAATTTTAAAGCGATATGCAAGACAACAATCACAAAATAGTGAAGTTATGAAAATCGAAATTAAAAATGAAAGAGAAATTAAAGAAGAGAATATTGATGAAGAATACATTAAACTAGATTTGGAAACTAATGAAAATAATAAAATTGAAGATAGCTTAGAATCACAAAATAATACAAATTTTGATACTGCTTGTCTGACAGAAGAAGCTATTGAGGTAGATGTGAAATATGATTCAAATATTAAATTTGAAGAATGTTTGAAATCTGAAGATTTACATTCAGAATTAATAATTAAGGAAGAATATTCTGATTTTGAGAATGAAACCAATATAAAACGTTGTCAAGCTAGTAGAAATTTAAATGAAAATAATGAATCTGTATTGAAAAGAAAATCCCATAAATGTACATTATGCGAGAAAACTTTTACTCAGAATAGTAGTTTAAAGAGACATATTCGTATCCACACAAATGAGAGACTCTTTAAATGCGAAATATGTGAGAAAACTTTTACTCAGAGTGCAACTTTAAAATCGCATATTAGTATGCATACAAATGAGAGACCTTATAAATGCGAAATATGTGAAAAACAATTTACTCGTAGTGGCGATTTAAAATCGCATATTCGTATACATACAAATGAGAGACCGTACAAATGTGAAATATGTGAAAAACAATTTACTCAAAGTGGAACTTTAACAATGGATTTACGTACACATACAAAGGAGAGACCTTATAAATGCGAAATATGTGAGAAAACTTTTGTTGCGAGTGGACATTTAAAAGTACATATCCGTTATCATACAAATGAGAGACCTTATAAAAGCGAAATATGTGAGAAAACATTTATTGAAAGTGGAAAGTTAAAATCGCATATACGTATACATACAAATGAGAAACCTTATAAATGCGAAATATGTGAGAGAACTTTTAGTGAAAGTGCAAACTTAGGAAGACATATCCGTTCTCATACAAATGAGAGACCTCATAAATGCGAAATTTGTGAAAAAACTTTTACTGAAACTGGAAGCTTAAGAATACATATCCGTTCTCATGAAAATGAGAGACCTTATAAATGTGAAATATGTGAGAAAACTTTTACTGTTAGTGGAATCCTAAAAAGACATATCCGTTCTCATGCAAAAGAGAAACCTGATGAATGCGAAACAGAAAACCTTTCGTCAGAGTAGAAATTGAAAAGAAACATATTCGTATTGATAGTGTAACAATTTATTTTTTCTAGTTCTCCTTATATTAATGATTAATTTTTAAATATTGCTAAGCCTCATTCAGACTGCTTGTTCGCTAGCGAAATCAGTGTTATGTGTTAGCGCATAACTAGTGGTTCTGAGCCAAACTACATGTGATCTTATAGGGATACATTGTAAATGCACGGATTTAGTTTATTAGCAAATTTTGTTTTATCGCAACCAAAGTCTTGCCTGGCCCAGGTTTCTTAACTAAAATTCACTTATGATTTAAGATCGTCCAATCAGATTTCAGTAACATGAGATAGCGATGTATATCCGCTTTTATGAAAGAAACGTCAATTTTATATATAAATGTTTAGTTTGGAAAATAAAATTAATATCATGTTAAAAACGCGTATTTAATATACTAAAATAACATTCATTTTAGACACATCAAAAGAAAAATTAACGAAAACAAAACAGATGGCGAATTCATCCTATAAACCTATAAAATTATATTTATGTCTTATACTTTTCTAAATGTTTTGTTTCGCATTCGTATTTTTCAAATGATTGTACAAGTTTATTTTGTATAATCATAAATTCTTCTTCAGACATATTTAACACAACAAAACAACTTAAACTGTCAAAAATGAAACTGTACTGAAGATAACCAGAAACTGTTTGGTATGTATACAACGTAAACAGTAATGTCAAAAATGATTTTTAACAGAATTTAAATTGTGATCACTGCGCAGGCGAAACTGAAAATTTATCAAAACAAACAGACAATGTGAATGGTCAAGTTTTTGCGCTGTGTTAAATCGTGAAACTAAAACTAAATCGTAAAACTGTTTTGGCAGTCAGAATGAGGTTTCACTCCAAATATAATTACAATATAATAAAATTTTAATTTTATTTCTTATTCAGAGTGGCGTTTTAGTTTTACCCAGAAGCACAAGAATTTGACTAATCCAAACACTTGACACATTTTTAGTTTTTTCACTAAGTGTTTGAATTGGTCAAACTCTTGTGCTTGTGCATAAAACTAAAACGGCAGTCTGATTGAAACTTTCTGTACAATATGTTTTTTAATTTCTACAAAAATCAACATGTATTTCATAATTTATAGCACAACATGAAATGGCAATAAACTTTATTTATGCGTTTCTAATACAAATTGAAATTTTCAGTCTTCATTGTGACAAGAAGATAACAGTTTGTTGATATATTCTAATGTAAAGATGATAGCATTTGCCCAAATACATTTTATATTATTTTTTAATGTATATTAATTTTATTATTATTAAATATGTAAAATATATTAAATATTATTTCTAATAAAGTTCATATTAAGAAATAAATGAATATTATTATGTAATATGTGTTGACAAATTGTTTTAACTTTATTTAATAATATGAATAAAATATTTTTTTCTTCAAGCGTATCATCGGACCTATTGTAGTTAATGATCCTTTATATTTAGTCAAACATTTATTGTTTATGTAATGTAAATTGTAAAAATTTATGAAAATCATACATTTTCATACATAGTACAGAAAAATCAATCAATCAATGATAATAGTCAATGTAATAAGTTGTTTGATATTGATAAACTTAATAATATGCTTAATATTGCAAAAATGTTAACATAAACATTATTCTACTAATCCTTAATTCTAATATAAATACAATAATTAAATTATTGACTTTTAAAATGTACTATTCTTGTATAAGATGTCAATTTCGTGCTGTTTTGAAAGTTATGGATTGAATTAGATTATGTATTTGTAATTTAAAATAATAATATAATATAAGCTTAATTAACTGAACTCTCTGATCATGCAGCGGTAGTTGATTCAATATGTAATTATCTAATAATGAAAAAAAATTTAATTACGGATTTTGCGTATAGTTTTATTCATTAATATATTGATAATATTTTCTTGACCTAGTACATCGTTGCTAAATCTCAAACTGCAATCCTAAATTCTTGTTCTCCAGCTTTACGTAATGCGATTAATCGTCCTCTTTTTTCCTTTCCAATAGTTTTTAATTTGTACTATTATAGTCTTCTAGAACGCTCAAACATATAGGGTACATTTCAATATCTGAAAGGTAAGTTGTCAAATGCGATACATTATCATAATTATGTTCCGCTAGTGGTTCAATAAAATACTTCGTCATGTTGATTTACAGAATATATCTTTTTTGTATTCAGAAAATACGTGGCATTATAAAAATATATGAGTATGTCTTTGTTCGTTTTTCTATTGATTTCTGTTTATAAACATTGCTACAACAATCTGTTAAGTATTTAGAAAAAATACATTTTAAAGCATTTCCAACGGATAATATATTTTAATTCATACACAGAGAAAAACAGATTGCTATGCACGTATAGCTAAGATTTTTTATAATAGCAACATTTTATTATGTAGTAATATCAGTTTTGTCAATATAAAAATATTAGATATTATGTGTATGTTTAAAATAGCAAAATATATATTGACAGAAAATATGAATAATTTCAAATGCTTTATATATTCATGATAAATATCTACAACACATTTTAAAAGGGAAATATATAAATGCACTTGAATGAAAATAGAATGCACTTGGTTAGTTTGGATACTTTCTACTATAAATTAAATACTTTTCACTTTGTACAACCTAAACTTTAATTTGAATAATTTGCACTGTAAATTTGATATATTCCACTATAAACGCTACGAAACCCTATCATCGGCGCACTGTTGGCTTAGGGTAGGTTAGGTTAGGTTTACATTGTTTAGTTATGTTATTATTCAATATAGGCGCTTATCTGATCGGCGCAAATGATAGGTATCGACTGGCGTAAATGATTGACAGCCCCCCAAGTGGAGAGTATCCGTTTTATAGTGAAATGTAATTAATACAAGTGATAATATTTTTTTTTGGTGCTTTATGTTTTTTCAAAATTAAAATTATTTTTTTTCATGTTGAATAAATTTAATTATAGTGGAGTTATTATTATTTTTTCGTGCAATATATTTGAATGAGTGCAAAAGATCTAAATCAGAGGTGTCCAAACTTTTTCCGCAAGGGCCAAATTGGGATTTAAATCCATTTGCGGCGGGCCACATGAATATGTGAATTAAAGAAATCTTATTATGACTAAGGCAGCATTGAATTTTATTTTTTTACAGTTAATTACAAACATGACTAAATTATACATAATTAGAAAATTATTTCATGCAACTTTTAATGGGGAATGATGTAATTGTGTTTTTTGCTGAAGAATTTCTTTAAAGTTGGGATTAAAACCTGAAACACCAATTATAAGCAATAATCGCAAATAAATTTGTCCTGTACTTTGATTTCAGATACTTTATCCTGGAAAAAGTTTGTTTGCACATATAAGTAGTCCTAAACATAGTAATAAATTTACAAGCAAATTGCTTTAAATTTGGAAACTCTTTTGCATCCAAAAATTTGTAAAAATTGACCATTATATTTCCTTATATTTATCTTTAATGTGATCGTTAGCTTTAAATTCAATCATTTCCATTTGTAATTATCAAATATGATTTTTGTATTTTTTTAATTTTTGGTATACATTTTTGAAAATCAAATAGTTTCGCGTGAAAAAACAGTATTTTTCAAAACCCTTCGCGGGCCGCATAAAATCACTTGCCGGGCCGGATCTGGCCCGCGGGCCGTAGTTTGGACACTTCTGATCTAAATTAAAGTGAATATATTCTAAAATATAGTGCAGTTAACTCCAACCCATTTTAAAATACCATATTGCTACGAATGTTATGTATATAATTTGTACTGAATAAAATTATTGCAACAGATAATATTTAGATCGTAATATTTTTTAATACGCGTCAACTTACATTTTGATACAAGTCAGTTCTTGTGCATCATTCGACATAAACAGAAAGAGTAAGTAAAAAAATATTTATCAAATATTCAATTAAAATGGCAGGCGAAGAAAGTAAAAATGTTTTAAAATTGTTTTTAAAATTTATATTATTTGCTCTGATGCAATACGTAATACTAAAATTGAATAAGTGCAATGATTATCACTTATTTTATTTGCACTTTATCTTTATTAAAAGAAAATTCTATCATATATTTTAACAAAAAATAGAAGTACAAACTACTTAAAAATATCAGTAATCATCTTGATATTTAATTTTTATTTAATATTTTTAAATAAAATAGACACACGAAGTATAAATAAAAATGATAAAATATTAACATAGTAAAGAATCTTTCAGAACTCATTATTTTAAAATAAAACAGCTTTAGGTTGTTTATTTTCATTTTTTTATTTGTCTTCTTCTAATTATAAATTTATAAAAAATTGTCATTCAATTAAGTTACATCATACAGAACGTCATCAATTATTCGTAAAATAATCATAATATTTATTTAACTATTTCAAGATATTTTATACAATCATACAAAATATACTTATACTATAATATTACAATTAAATATAATATAACAATGTTAATAATATTAATTTTATAGAAAGAATCGAGGAATAATAGTAAACTAACATAATTTATTACATATAGATACAAACATATTTTTTGTTTCAATTTCAATTAAATTTAACCCAAGTTATAATTTATATGCTTTTTATAAAATATATTTTGAATGTTTAAGTCTCACAATCAGTTAGTAAATCCTAAAATTAGTTAATATTAACATTACTTTTAAAAAATGTAATACATTATTTAAAAAAAAAAAAAAAATTTTATTTCCCTTTTTTATTAAATAAGTAAGTAAAAAACTCTTATATAGTAAAAATAGCCATTCAGTGAGGTTACATCATAGAAAACGTCATCAATAATTCGTGAAAAAGAAATGTGTGCACAGTCCAGCTATTGTGTAATAATAAAAATATATAACATAACTTTGTTATCGTAAAGTGAATTAGGAATTCGTGATAGCAATGAATGTCTATTTTTCTATAATAAAAAAATTATATGTAAATTTGGCAATAAAAAATAATTTTCGAATTTCATGGAAGTATTGTACATTGTTTAAAATATATTACGGAACATTATTCTTCTTTATTATATAAATAAAAATTAATTGTTTGTTTTCTCAATGTGTATTTTTTATTTTTGCATTTTTTACTGAAATCTCACTATTTCATACTTTACTATGTAAACATTTGAATTTAACATTAAAATGAAGTGCGTAATAAATGGCAAATAATTACGAATTAAACATGATATTAACTAATTTTAGGATTTACTACTTAAACATTCAAAATATATTTTATAAAAAGCATATAAATTATAACTTGGGTTAAATTTAATTGAAATTGAAACAAAAAATATGTTTGTATCTATATGTAATAAATTAATAAATAGCAAATACACTACCGATCTTGTCATGTATGTGATAATTTATTCTCCCTTTATGTTTCTTTAATTTTCGATTGCAAGCTTTACTATAGCTTTTGTTATGATGCGATTTTCAAGTGGTATGTGTATGAACATGTGTGTTTAGATGAGACCTTTGTTTAAATGCTTTCTTACACACTTTGCACTGGAATGGTTTTTCGCCTGTATGTGTACGGATATGTTGTATTAACAAATCATTTCGACTAAATGCTTTCTTACACGTTTTACACTGATATGGTTTTTCGCCTGTATGTGTTCGTATGTGTCTTATTAACGATGCATTTTCAGCAAATGCTCTCCTACACGTTTTACACTGATATGGTCTTTCACCTGTATGGGTACGAATGTGCTTTATTAAATTTCCTTTTAGAGCAAATGCTTTCTTACACGTTTTACAGTGGAATGGCTTTTCACCTGTATGTATACGGACATGTTTTGTTAAGCCAGAAGGACTACTACAATCTTTACCACATATTTTACATTCGTAACTTCTTTTACCTGTACAAATTTGTCTAGTGTTATCTGATTGATTTTTACGGGCTTTCCTACCCATTCTGAACATATACGGCGCTCGAACTGTGCATGATCGATTATTTACTTTTACATCTAAACTGTCTTTAAAAGAATTTTGACATATTTTCCTGGTACTGCTTCCTTCTAATGCCGTATGAACATTTTTTATATTCTCAACATTATTTAATTGAATATTAATATTTACATTCGACGAATTATTCCCTATTGCACTACTTTCTAATACTTTATTGACATTTTTCGTATGTTCTTTACTTATTACTTTACCTAGACATTCTAGTTTCAAATCATATTTCATTTTGTAACTATTAGCAAACTCACATTCAACCAAATCAAAGCCAGTAAAATCAATGTCATTTTCAAAGTCATCTTCGTCAATTTTAATATTTTTTACTTCGGTAAATTCATATTCGTTATTCATATTAATTGAATCACTGTGATGTTCCATTTTAGTAAATTCACTATCGTCTTCATTATATACATGTTTCAGTTCTTCGAAAGATCCAAGCGAATAATTATTTTCTAATTTTACCTCGTTACCTCTTTGACCGGTTTGTACATCATCAGCTGGATCATTGCAAATTTCTTCATTGTCTTCGTTTTTAAGTTTTGCAACAATATTTCTAATTTCTTCTTCTACTTTTATATCATTTACAAAATCTGCTTGATTAGATTCGGAATTATCATTGGCATAATCATTAACATTATATTTGTCATTATTATCTTCATTTAAAAATCCACTTTCTTCCTCATTTTTCACAGTTACACTATTCACTTCACCACTACAATACGATTCTTCTAATTTTATTACTATAATTGAAATTTCTCGATTATTAGCTGGTTGTACCTGTTGTCCATTTTGTAATTGTTCTAAATATCGTTGAAATATCGCTTGCGACTCGGAACATTTGTTTATAAATTTGTAAGCCAAATTCATTTCCGTGATGCAATTCGTACATATGCCATCTGGCAAATTAGCATTGCTTTCCAACTAAGAAATAAATAGAATGAAATTAATATATATATATATATATATATATATATATATATATATATATATATATATATATACGAAGGTTTAGATAATGACTGGTAAGATTTTTGTGAGTAATTGGATAGTGAGTGTAGCAGTCAATTTTGGAAGAAGATGTAAGTATAAGAATTTTTGTTATTTTGTTGTTGGTTTATATAATATTGTTACATTTTCTAATATTTTATAGTTTTTACTAAAATTTGACATTTAAATTATTTTACAAACAAAAATTGATTCTATAGTTTACAATAATTTGTTCATATGTTTTTCTAGAGGCCTGAGGAAGGATTAAAATAAATCCGAAAGCTTGCCATACTAAACTAAAATGAGCTTTATTTAACATTTTCTTCCAAAATTGACTGCTACACCCACTATCCAATTATTCTCATATACGTATATATATATATATATATACAGAGTGTTCGTTTAACAGATTGATATAGGGCAATAACATGGGATATCGATAATATGCAGAATACTTCTTTCTGAAGTAAAATTCGAAAAAATACTTAGAATACTTTTCGATAAGGAATTAAAAGTTCTAAAATTTGGTTTTAGTTTTAATTTGCTAGCATGTGCCGTTTAGGCGCTAGAATTTTTTTAAATTTTAAAGTATGAGTTAGAGAAAAAAGTTACTTACAATTATGTAGCTAATTTTTTTCTCTATTTTACTGAATTTTTTCAGATTTTTTAAGCAAATTTTGGAAAAAGTTACATTTTCAAAAAATTCTAAATTTAACTTTTTTCAAAAATTTGTTCAAAAAAATCTGAAAAAATTCTGTAAAATAGGGAAAAAAATTAGCTACATAATAGCTAAGTAACTTTTTTCTCTAACTCATACTGATTTAGCAGGAAAAATTATTGAAAATTCTAAAAAAACATTTAAAAAAAAATTCTAGCACCCAAACGGCACATGCTAGCATATTAAAACTAAAACCAAATTATAGAACTTTTTATTCTCTATCGAAAAGTGTTCTAAGTATTTCTTCAAATTTTACTTCAGAAAGAAGTATTCTGCATATTATCAATATCCCATGTTATTGCCCTATATCAACCTGGCGAACGAACATCCTGTATATATACGTAATAACAACTACATAACCTTATTTATCATACTTACAATTCCTGGTGCAATTCTATTTAATTTCTGGAAAAATGATAAATTATCCGAATCAATATGATGCAATGATATGTTGATATTCTCATAGCTTCTACATAAGCGGCACGAGTTGATTAATTTAAACATCTTTTTCAACAAAAATTATTTTTGCACTGAAAGAGGTCAGAAAGTATGACACAATAGCCAGTATCTCTACAATAACCTTGCACACTAGCCCCCTTAGTGGCAAAATTACCAACTACCATGTGCAGTGGCGTACTAGTAATTTTTTGTTGGTAAATTTTTATGTAAAATAAATATATTTTTTTAATACATATATTTATACTTTTATTATAATTATTAATTAATTAATAATAAGTGTTACAAAACAAGGTAAAATTACAGTTATTAAACAAAAATTATTAAATAACACCGTTCTGCCATTTACCACAAATCCCACGAAAAAATCTTATTTACGCAGCACTTTTTTTAATGCTTTTGCAGCCAAACTCAACATTTACTAACAAGTCCCATTTATTCAGCTTGTAAACAGTTTTATCAAGAAAATTATAAAAAGCTTGAAATTTTAAAATAATTTTTGTATAGAAACTTGAAGTGTTAAAATATGCAAAAAAAAACAAATATTAATTTTTGTTGCAAGTACCCAGTACCCTACTAGAAAAATATTTTTAAATGGTATATTTTAATATAAAACGCAAAAATAAATAAGTTATAATTATATTAAAACAAATATACAAAATAGTTATTTATTATTTTTCATTTTAATTAAAGAAAATAAATATGAAAAAATTTTTGTAACTTTTTATTTTACATTAATGTTTTATATTTTTATTTATTTTGCATCACATAACTTATAGATAAAATTTTATCGTGAAAATAATTATTTTAATTTTTTTGTTATTTCACAAATGAATTTGACCATAATAATCGAGGTCGCTGTTTATTTATATTTTGAAGTAAAATTATCAGATATAAACGAAAATATTACATACGCAAAATAATCTATGAGAAATTTAATAAAAACTGAAAAAGTATTTTTATTTAGAAAAAAAATTTTTAATTTCAATTTTTTTAGCAGTATTGGTTTTAAATTATTGTTATAACTGTATTAAAAATAATATATTCGAATAATACTCGTAAATAAAATTTATTCTTTATTGCATTAAAAATAAATATTGCTACGCCACTGCTTCAGATAAATAAATATTTTGTCGGCAGAGTGGGGAAAAGCAGCTGTTTGTACTGGCCTTGAATAGCTAAACTTCTTTATATTTTTTATGTATTTGTATCTCTTTATTATGTGGCCTTTTTCATTATTAATATTTAAATATTTAAATTTATTTTACGATGTTCAATATTTACGTATACTTTTGTTTTTTCACAATCGGACCATCACTCGTTCATTTGCTCTTTGATGGAACTAGTTGGCCAGTTGAATGTTGTGTTATAAATTTTCAAATACATATTGATTTTTATAGTAATTAAAAAACATTATCCTATATAACATTTAGGTTCGGTTTAAAATAATAATTATGTAAAAATGTGACAAATTATATTTAAAGTAATTGTTTACATTAATATTTAGTTGACAGTCCCGTTGGTAAAGTCAAAGAGATTGAATGAAGTAGATTTTTTTAGTTGGTGAGTGCTTGGTTTGACAGCAGTTACTTCATTCAACTCTATTGACCTTCGCTGCAGCTATTGACCTTAGCTTTAGCTATGTTAATTTTTCTGTTTTTTTTCTTTTGTTTTATTATCAATTTATTATCAATTAATGAACATTTTCAAAATTAAATATGATGCGTTTAGCAAAATATACTCTGCTATTTGGTCTTCTTCTTATGCTACAAACTGTGCACAAAATTCATCTGGCGAACTGGTTTCCTTGACAGTTTTCTAACTTAACCTCTAATACTATCAAATACAATTATTTTAAGTTTTACTTATTGTAAGAAAATTTTTTTGGTAGAAAATTTAATTTTAATCATGAATAGTTTTATGCAACTTTGTCAATTATGTACAAGTGATAAAAATGTATTGCTTACAATACTTCATCTGGATTCAGATGGCAAACGTTTCGTAGATAAATTGAAAGCAATTATGCCAGAAATTGTAAGCATGAAATAATTTGTTTTGACTATAATATACATTATTGTTTTTAAATTTTTTACTTTTCTTATCTTAGGTAGATTGCAGAATCAAATTACCGAATGGTATTTGTACGATTTGCGCTGTTCGGTTGAATGATTCTTATAAATTTATAAAACAATGTTTCGATTCTCAAACAATATTAAAACAACATGTAACTGAAGATCTTTGTCGACTATGTGCTGGTGGTGATAATATAACATTTAGTTTAACTACAATGGATACTGATAATGTATTGTTATCATACAAATTGGAAACCATTGCATCGGAAATTGTAAGTAAAATACTAGATTTAACCAGGTCCACGAAAAACCGATATGCATATAGATTGATAAATAATCATTTATTTATTGTCACTTCGATAAGTTTTCAGAAGTCAACATTTAAAGTATTTTAAATTTTAATACGTTTGTTGGTTTTGTTTAATTGAATTTTATATAAAATAAGTTTTAATTTGAATACATGTGCATTTACAAAAAAAATTACATAAAACAATTATTTTATTAGGTTTTAGCTTACAATAAACTTATTAATTGTTATGTTTTTTTCTAATATTTGTTTCTGAATGAGTTTTGGGAATAATTATTGTGAGAAAAATATTTTGCTGTGAAATTGCTGTTTTTAGGCTTGTAAAAATTTCGTTTTGCATTTTTAATTGTTCGCGGGTTATTTTTAATCATTTGTTACCCCCATAACCAAATAACGTAAATAAAGCTTATAGTGATATTTCAATCTCTCAAATAAATCAAATATTAGTTAAATATCATAGTTACTTGGTGTTGTTAGCAGAAATATTTTTTATTAAGCTTCCTTTAAACTCGGCATTTTTATTATATTTAATATGTAATTTTAATTTATATTTTTAGCTGGAATGTACTGAAAAGTTATCGGATTGTATTTGCTCAATTTGTTCGGTTCGATTAAATAAAACGTATAAATTTGTAGAAAAATGTTTCAAATCGCAAGAAATTTTCAAGCGATATGCAAAACAACAATCGCAAAATAGTGAATTTATGAAAAACGAAATTAAAGAAGAGAATATTGATGAAGAATACATTAAACTAGATTTGGAAACTGATATAAACATTGAAGTTGAAGAAAGTTTAGAATCACATAATAATAGAAATTTTGATGTTGTTTGTATGAAAGAAGAAGTGATTAATGAAGAATACATTGAGGATTTGGAAAATGATACAAATATTAAATTTGAAGAAAGTTTGAAGTCAGAATCTTTAGATTTACATTCAGAAATAATAATTAAGGAAGAATATTTGGATTTTGAGAATGAAACCGATATAAAACGTTGTCAAGCTAGTAGAACTTCAAATAAAAATAATATTTTCAGCTCGAAAGAAAAAGATGAATCTGTACAGAAAAGTGAATCTCATAAATGTACATTATGTGAGAAAACTTTTACTCGGAATGATAATTTAAAACGACATATTCGCACACATACAAATGAGAAACCTTATAAATGCGAAATATGTGAGAAAACTTTTACTGAAAGTGGAACTTTAAAATCGCATATTCGTATACATACAAATGAGAGACCCTATAAATGCAAAATATGTAAAAAAGAATTTACGCAAAGTGGACATTTGAAAGTTCATAACCGTTCTCATACAAATGAGAGACCTTATAAATGCGAAATATGTGAGAAAACATTTACTCAAAGCGGAGATTTAAGAGAACATATCCGTTTTCATACAAATGAGAGACCTTATAAATGCGAAATATGTGACAAAGCATTTACTTATAAGGGACATTTAAAAGAACATATTCGTATACATACGAATGAGAGACCTTATAAATGCGAAATATGTCAGAAAGCATTTATTCGAAGTGGAGATTTGAAAGTGCACATTCGTACACATACAAATGAGAAACCTTATAAATGCGACATATGTGAGAGAACTTTTATGCGGAGTGATCATTTTAAGCAACATGTCCGGTCTCATGCAAATAAGAAACCTGATGAATGCCAAATTAAAAACTTTTCCTCAGAGTAGAAATTAAAACCATATTCGTATTCATAGTGTTCTTTTGTTTATTAATGATTAATTTTTAAATTTTGTAAAGCCTTATTTAGACTGCTTTTTTGCTAGCGAAATCGTGTAATGTTTTAGCGCAGAGCTAGTAGTTCTGAACCAAACAATATGTGATCTTATAGGAATATATTGCAAATGCACGGATTTAGTTTCATTAGCAAATTTTGTTTCATCGCAGCCAAAGTTTTAACTAAAATTCACTTATGTTGTCGGAACGGCTAAATAGATTTTGCAGTAACATGAGATAGCGATCTATATGTATTTTTATGAAAGAAACGTCAAATTGTAAGTAAATAAGCAGTTTGGAAAATAAAATTAATATTATTTTTAAAACGCATATTTACTATATTAAAAATAACATTCATTTTAGACACATTAGAATAAAAATTAACGAAAACGAAGTAGATGGCGAAATTATCTTATAAACCTGTAAAATTATATTTATGTCGTATACTATTCTAAATGTTCTGTTTAGCATTCGTGTTTTTCAAATGATTGTACAGGTATCATCTTGTATAATCATAAATTCTTTGTCAGATATATTTAAACAAAACAACTTAAACTGTCACAAACAAAAACTGTACCGAAGATAAACAAAAATTGTCCTTTATATTTAGTGAAATATTTATTGTTTACGTAATGTAGATTGTAAAAGTATATCAAAAGTATACATTTTTATACATAATACAGAAAAACAAATAACAAAATGGTTTTTACTTAATTATATTAATTAATATACATATATATCATAAGTTAAAAATATTATATATAAAATATTTAAATAATATCAATCAAATAAGTTGTTTCATATTTATAAACTTTATAATAATGCTTAATATTACAAAAATAATAATATAAACATTATTCTACTAATACTCAGTTCTAATATAAATACAGTTATTAAAGTACTGATTTTTAAAATGTGCCATTTTTATATATAATGATGTCGATTTCGTTCTATTGTGAAAGTTATGGATTGAGTTAGATTATGTATTTGTATTTTAAAATAATGATATAAGCTTAATTGATTGAACTCTACGTTCATGCAGCGGTAATTGATTCAATATGTGATTATCTAATAATAAATAAATATTTGAATTACGGATTTTGTGTATAGTTTTATTCATTAATATATTGATAATATTTTTTTGACCTAGTACTTCGTTGCTAATTCCCAAATTGCATTTCCAAATTATTGTTCTTCATCAGCTTTACGTAATGCAATAACCGACGATGCTGCATATATTAACCATCCTTTTTTCTTCCTTTCCAAAAATTTTGAATTTGTACTACAGTGATGTACCTCGGTATAAGTCTGCTTTAGAATACGTCCAATTCGGAATACGTTTTTTTTGGGTGAAAATTTTGTTGCTCCGTATACGACTTTTGTACGGTATACGACTTAATTCAATTATACGCGCTATATATGAACAAGTAATACTATGATATCTACACTATTCACGAATTTATATTGACTTCATTTGGTTTAAAACTATGTAAGTTCTGATGGGGAGAGTCCTTGGTTGGTGTACTGCTCTTTTAGTGTACAAGACCTGCGTGGAGCCACTCTCTATAACTTTGTTAAGTTTCTTCTGATTTTCATTTTTAAGTAAAATTTTATTATTTTTATTAATCATGAATTGCAAAAAGGCAAACAAAAACCAACAGAAAACTAAATAATTATTTTACAACCCCATTAATATACCATATCAAGAGGAGTTTTTTTTTTACATAAAAACGGATTAATTATTTTTACATTATTTCTTATGAGAAATGTTGGTTTGGTATACGTCCTATTCGGTATAAGTCCAAACATCAGGAACGAATTAAGGCCGTATACCGAGGTTCCACTGAATTATACTCTTCTAGAACATATGAACATTTCCATATCTGAAACATAAGCTGTTAAGTGCCATACATAACTATAATTATGTTCCTCTAGTGGTTTAATAAAATACTTCGAAAGGCAACAGAAATGTAACTAATTTAGTGTGTACTTTGTTTGTCGATTTAAAGAATATATCTCTTTCGTATTCATAACATACGTGGTATATACCATAAAATTATATAAATATGCCTTTGTTTGTTTTTCTATTGATATCTGTTTGCAAGCATTGCTACAACCAGCTGCCAAGTATTTAGATAAATACTTTTTAAATCATTTCCAAAGGATAATATACTATTAATTCATACACAGAGAAAAATAGATTGCTATGCACGTATTGCTAAGATTTTTATAATAGCAATATTTTATTATGCAATAGTATGTATCAGTTTTGTCAATATAAAAATATTAGATATTAGGTGCAATTTATATTTTATATTAAACCTGATATGTTAAATCAAGCTATGTGTATCTGGAAAATAGCAAAATAGATATTGATAAAAAATATTAATAATTTTAAATGTTATACATATATGTTCATGATAAATATCGAGAATACATTTTAAAACACACTAGTGCTTCGGATGATATGTATATAATTTGTACAGTAATATAAATTATAACTAATATTTTTTAATACGCGTCACCTTACATATTGATACAAGTCAGTTCATGTGCATCATTCGACGTAAACGGAGAGTAAGTAAAATATCTATTAAATATTCAATTAAAATGGCAGCCGAAGAAAGTAAAAACGTTTTAAAACTGTGGAATTTTGATATATTAATTCCAATTTTTAAAGGTATATAATTTTGTAAACATAATTTAACTTGTAAATCACGGTCTATTGTGTATTTTTTTTGTGCTAAATGATTTAAGCAAATGTGATATGGCAAACATCTGCGATTATTGTCTATATTTTAGAACATTATGTTAGCTGTATAGCTAAAATTATTAGAAGAGAACTAAATCAAAGAAATCATTCCTTTAGTAGGATTCTGGACAATTTTAATAAGCTATGTCTTTATAAACGGAGTTTAAAAAGTACATGTTGCGACAAAATTTACATTACATGCTTTTTATTTTATGTGTAAATATTTTTATTAGTTTTGAAATTTTTATTTACATTAAAAAAACAAACTTGATATACCTACAACAGTTTACTACATGGCGTATACCTACACTATAATAAAATTTAACCAAACATTTTAATTATTTAATTTTTACATTAATTTATGTACGATAGATATTAAAATTAAGAATTTGAGAATTTTTATATTCATATTAAGTAATAATTTTTTAAAATTTATTGTATCTGTTATAGATATGAGTTTTTATTTTAAATTAAATACAACATAGATTTTTAGTAGAAATGTTTATTGTTCTAAATTCAACACCTATATCGAATGGCATATTGAATAAATTAAAAATAATGATCAGTTTCAAAGCTTTTAGTAATAGCGTTTAATAATCTTTAATAGTTTAAATGAAAATACATTAGAAAATATTTTAATAATTAGAGGTAATTTTTATTTTTCAAATAATAAAAGCACTTTTTCATGAACAAAAAGGTGGGAATACGGGTCTTAGCTTTTAATAATCTTTAATAATTTAAATGAAAATACATTGGAAAATATTTTATTAATTACAGGTAATTTTCACTTTTTCTAATTATAAATAAATAAAAATCCTGTATACAAAAATTTGTTACGTTAACATATGTTATTTTATTTTTATATAATTAAAACATATATCAAATTATATAAGTTTCGAATAATAAATTATATTATTATCATATATTATATACTTCCAATTATATTATTATACCTTTAATTAATTAATAATTAATATTAATTATATTATTGTAACAATTTATGTAGTATGCTAATTATAAAAGTAAGAATTGTATGTTCTAAATTATGATAGAAAATAAGTTTTTACATAAAAATATTGAAAAAATTTAAAAATTAATCACTCAGAACTGAACCGAAAACCGAAAAAAAACCGTTAATTTTGCCGGAACAAAAACCGGAACTAAACCGATATATGTATTTTTTTAATTTAACCGGAACGAAAAATAAAACGGTTCGAAACCCAGTTTGAAATATCATAATTTAAAAATTCGAAAATGAAGGATAGCAGTTGGCAGTAGATGGCAGACGCTATGCAAAAAGTCTGGTACATTTTGTATTGTTGTCTTTTGTAAGCGTTATTTACATATTTAATCAAATTTATCAGTTACAGATTGTCAGGGATACCTAATGGAAGACATTGAAGAACTGATCGCTGTACGAAAGACGAAATTCGTCCGGCTCGGCATCTCAATCTGAACCTCAACGGGACTTATTTAAAAACGTAGCAGTTTTATGAAAAATATGACTTAGTTGAGTATAACATCTTTTTATTTTTGAAAAATTACTCATTGATTATTACTTGGCATCAGTTTATATTTACAAATTTTTACAATCAATCATTAAAAAAAAAAAAACAAGATTTCAAAAGTCGCTGCCGCTGTATGATGCATTCCGCTCAAGTATTTCCTATTTGGTCAAATTATTGTGTTTGTTCGAATTTATTAAATAAGTAATAAAATAATTTTATCATTTTCGAAAAGTAACAAGTTTAAAAAAATAATCACCTCAGTTATAAAAAATAACTTGCAAAACTATCATTGTTTTAATCTTAGAACTTCAACCATGACATCAGTTCATAAACAAAAAGAAGTACTACGTCATGCATCATGTGCGTATTCAGGCAGTTCCAAATCGTTAGATTTCGATGCGTCTCCGAAACTAACACTTGCCTCGCCACAAACTGAACAAATAGATGTTTTCCATTTTGATATGGATCAAGAAATAATTATGGAAGGACTTATTACAGTCACACCGTCAACATCAACAGAACCTACGTATGCTAAAAGCCTATTTTACAATTAATTAAAATGATAACTCAAGTGTCAATCACAATTTTCTTTGTTTTGTTTAAGTTGTTCGTAATTATGACATCGCAGTTGCCATAATTAGGTACAATTTACATATGTTTGTAGTTGATTATAAATTATTATTGGTGTATCAACAAGAAAAACTGATATTCGCAATTAAAATTGTTTCTAAAAATGGCATCCGAGATGCCGAAATATTGAACAACTTAAATAAAAACAAATAAACAATATGTTAATAAAACTAAAATAATTAATAAATATTAATTCTTTCTTAGTATATGTTTGCAATAATTTTTATATTTAAAATACAACATGGTTTGCTTCCGTAGTATTTAACTGACAATCTGAAATTTAATAGTTTTGTGAATAATTATCATGTTAGAAATGCAGATAATTATTTTTATTTTACTAAAAAAAAACCAAAAGTAGTATTACTAACAAAATATTTCACAATGGGTTACTTGAATAGAATAAATTACCGACATATATTAAATATTTAAAAAATGTAAAACTTTTAAGTTTGAAATAAAAAAAATACTTTAATAAAGTTAATAACTTGATAAATAATGTAAATATTATTATAAATTTGTAAATTTCCTGTAAATTTTTAATTTTATAAATATATATCACAATGTAATTTATTAGCCAAAAGCTAAATAAAATTTGATTTTATTTAATTATAATATATCTGGAAAAACAAATAATTTGAAATTTATATTTTATAATGTTTGTTATATATTTTTTGGTAGGTAAGGAAAACTGATCCATTCAGTGAAATTTTTGATGCTGTAAAAAACATTTCTGATAGGTTTGCTGCAAAAATAAAATGTTTGTCAAATATGTGGAGGAATCTTTAAATGAGTTCACATAGAAATTGTTGACTTAATAGAAAGTTAATATATAATAAAACTAATAAAAATAATAGCATAAGTTTGTATAATTTATTTTCCACACACGCGTAAGCATCACTTCCGTCATTACCAGTGCAGGATTAACGTATAAGCTAAACAAGCTATAGCTTAGGCCCCCCACTCTTTTGGGGGCCCCAAAAAATAGTTTAATATAATTCCTTAATCCTTATAACATGTTTCAAGAGATTAGATAATAGGCCTTTGTAAATTGTACCTTTTAAAAGAATTTTTGTTTCTTTTACCAGAGTTTGCATTTTTAAGTGTGTTATGAATAAAAATTATTTTAAGTTAAATATTTATTATTTCACTATCAATATACTTCTTAATTGTATTTCAGTTTAACCCTCTAGGTATCCGAAAATCATATTTGTCACTGACATAGAATATCTGAACTTATAAAGGGCCCCATATCTCAAATAGCTTAGGCCCTTATCATGTCTAAATCCGGCCCTGGTCATTACGTCAAGTTTCATTTTATGTACAAAGAATGATTTTAATAAGTGCTTGCTTTTTAATCTACCTAGTACTAAATCACCTGAAATATAGAATATAATAAAATGCTCTCATACATAATGAATAGTAAACAATTCAAATAAATAGTAGAGAAATTTTTTTTTACTTTTATTCTCCAATTCAACAGATCTACGGCTCGTATTCTAACTTCAGTTTTAAAAGAATTTTTTGTCAAATATACTTTTAACGTTTATGTAAAACTACTTATTAACAATTTAATTTATAGTTTATAGTATAACTTATAATAAAAAGAATTATAACTAGAAAAATTGTTCATATTTGATGGAAGATACACAAACATTAATTTTAAAATAGAAATTAGTGTCCCTAGTAAGGCGTTGGCGTTGTATTCACGATCGATGTTGTGTCCTTGGTAGGCGGTCGGCGTTGAGTCCACAGTCAGCATATATTCTATAATAAACATGGAAATGACATTACAGAAAAATATAGATGAATTGTAAAAATGACACATATTAAAATTAAATATAATTTTTTATTTAAATTTAAGTTAAAAGACGATTTAATAAATTACTTTTTGCGAAAATGTTTGTAATGATATCTTCATTATCTAATTTTTTCAAAATATTCTTCTCGTATGACATGAGCATGAAAGCTACTTGAAATTATACAGATTTAAACAATTTCGCATTCTGTTTAAAATGTATTTCAATTTCGAAAATGTTCGTTCTCATGATAGTTGAGTGGAAGATAATGTTGGCACTAATTTATAAGCAATGAATAAACTAGCGTATGTCAATGTGCGGATATTAAATTTTTGTAAAACTGAAAACAACAAATAATGCAATTTCTACAAATATTACTATAGTTTGTTACATTGATTTCATCTTCTTCTCCGGTTTCAGTTTCTCCGTCATCGGATTAATTCAGTAATTTTATCGGGTATATTACCACTATTGATTTTGGGTTAGGATCAAACCAATAAACGTCATTTATATTATATATATATATATATATATATATATATATATATATATATATATATTTATCGTCATTCAATAGATATCGTTGTTTTTGGGATAATCTGTTCTTAAATTTTTGTAAAACTTAATTTTTTGACAATTGCCGGTCAAGGCCCATTATGATAACACGGCCCACCGGGGAAAGCCCGGTGCCCCGGTGGGCCAGTCTAACCCTGTCTGTACCTACTATATTTTGTAAATATATTTGCATATAATTTTATATAATTAGCATTTAAATTATATTGATGCAACTGGAAAAATGAGGAAAATTTTTTAAGGGCAGATGCAATATTTTTATTAAATAAACAGAAATGTCTATTTTGTGTAGCAAAAACAAATTTTACAAGAAATAAAAGTTACGATTGCGTGTAGGTTCAATTTGATAAAAATTATTGTTTAGATTTAATTGAAAAATGTGAACTATTTTGGTGTAATGCTATTTTTCCTATGTTGTTGAACAGTTATGTTATATTTTTTTGTATGTAAAAAAAATGTTAAATTAATTTTTGTTATAAAAGAATGAAAAGTTATGGCTACAAATAAAACATATTCAGATATTTGACCTTTTATTAAATAAGCCAATAATAAGTTACATAAAAAAAAATAATATATATAAATAATCTATCGAGGAAATTATATTTAAAAATTTGTATTAAAATTTTACAAGAACGACAAATATATACGTCCGTACAAATAGACGAGCAGATAAATTCTAACTTCTACTACATAGTGTGAGAACGCGATAGTTTCTCATAAAGAAATATGATAAGTGTGTAACGTAAGATCTCTAATGCCTCGGGCGGTAACATTATACAGATAATTCCTCCCGCGCTAGATGAAACTATTTCTTATTGTATATTTAAATTTTTTTGCCTATCATACTTCTTTTTACAAATTTTAATTATTCTAATAAAAATACAAATTAGTATAATTATTACTAATATTACAATAACAATATTATTAGGATGCGAATAAGAATGTATTAATAAAATTGGTTTTAATTCTCCTAAATGAATTTTCTCTAATGATTTAGTATTAACAGTTTTATTTAGTATTTTACTAGGTACCATTTACATCAAAATTAAATTATATATTGTTGCCATATGATTTTCCAAAATATAATTTTTTTTTATTTTGTTTGATATTACTAGTGAAAGTGAGTTTTGCATTTTCTGGCGATGTTAGATCTTTAAATGTTTACATAGTTTTTTTTATGTTCTTTCCGAATTTGCAATAAAAAATAGGTGTTTCATTTCGAGATTTTCTGCTGAAAAGCTTAAAATTGGACACCCAGTACAAACTCTTATGATACGCTTGAAGAAAAAACATTTTATTCATATTATTAAATAAACAATTGGTAAACACATATTACATAATAATATTGATTTATTTATTAATTTGAATTTTATTAGAAATAATATTTAATATAGTTTATATATTTAATAATAATAAAATTAATATAAATTGAAAAATATATAAAATTAATTTGGGTAAATGCCGTCATCGTTACATTAAAATATATTAACAAACTATTATCTTCTTGTCACAATGAAGACTGAAAATTTCAATTTGTATTAGGAACGCATAAAAGAGGTTTATTGTCATTTCATAGTGTGTTATAAATTTTCAAATACATGTTGATTTTTATAGAAATTAAAAAACATTATTGTACATAATGTCTAATTCAGACTGCCGTTTTAGTTTTACGCACAAGCACAAGAATTTGACCAATCCAAACACTTGGTGTAAAAAACTAAAAATATGTCAAGTGTTTGGATTGGCCAAATTCTTGTACTTCTGCGTAAAACTAAAACGCCAGTCTGACTAAGATTTAACATTTTAATTTTATTTAAAATAATAATCATGTAAAAACAGATACTGACAAATTATATTTAGAATAAAATCTCATTCAAGCTGCCAAAAAACAGTTTTACGATTTAGTTTTAGTTTCATGATTTAGCACAGCGCAAAAACTTGACCATTTACATTGCCTGTATGTCTAAATGTGATAACAATTTAAATGCTGTTAAAAATCATTTCTGATATTTTTATTTACGTTGTATATATGCTAAACAGTTATTGGTTATCTTTAGTAGCGTGTCTTTTTTTGTTTCAGTTTAAGTTGTTTTGTTGTGTTAAATATTTATTAAAAATAATTTATGATTATACAAAATAAGACTTGTATAATTATTTGGAAACATTTAGAATAGTATAAGACAGAAATATAATTTTACAAAATGATAAGATGAAATTACCATCTTCTTGGTTTTCGCTAATTTTTCTTCTGATGTGTCTAAAATAAATGTTATTTTTACTACATTTAACACGCGTCTTCAAAATAATATTAATTTTATGTTCCAAACTGCTTATTTACTTATTATAAATTTGAAGTTTCTTACATAAAAACTGATATACATCGCTATCTCATCTTACTGCGAAATCTGATTGCTCTGTCTTAAATCATAAGTGAATTTTAGTTAAGAAACCTTGGTTAGGTCAGACTTTGGCTACGATAAAACAAAATTTGCTAATAAAACTAAATCCGTGCATTTGCAATGTATTCCTATAAACTCACATGTAGTTTGGTTCAGAACTACTAGGTCTGCGCTAAAACATAACACTGATTTCACTAGGGACAGAGCAATCTGAATGAGGCTTAACAATATTTAAATTAATCATTAATAAAAAGAGAACTACAAAAATTAATTCGCTACAATATGAATACGAATATGTTTCTTTTAAATTTCTACCCTGAGGAAAGGTTTTCCATTTCGCATTCATCGGGTTTCTCCTTTGCATGAGAACGGATATGCCTCTTTAAAATGCCACTCTTAATAAAAGCTTTCTCACAAATTTTACATTTATATGGTACAAAAATGCTTTGTTACATCACCACTTTGGGTAAATTGTTTTTCACATATTTTGCACTTATAAAATTGCTCTTTTGTATGAGAACGGATATGTCTTTTTAAGGTTCCACTTACATTAAAAGTTTTCTGACATATTTCACATTTATAAGGTTTCTCCTTTGTAAGAAAACGGATATGTACTTTTAAGTTTCCCCTTGCAGAAAAAGTTTTCTCACATATTTCACATTTATAAGGTTTCTTCTTTGAATGAGAACGGATATGTTGTCTTAAGTTTCCACTTACAGTAAAAGTTTTCTCACAAATTTTGCATTTATAAGGTCACTCATTTGTATGAGAACGGATATGTCTTCTTAAATCTCCACTTTGAGTAAATTGTTTTTCACATATTTCGCATTTATAAGGTCTCTCATTTGTATGAGAACGAATATGTTTTTTTAAGGTTCCATTTGCAATAAAAGTTTTCTGACATATTTCACATTTATAAGGTCTCTCATTTGTATGAGTATGAAAATGCCTTGTTAAATGTCCATTTTGAGTAAATTGTTTTTCACATATTTCGCATTTATAAGGTCTCTCATTTGTATGAGAACGGATATGCATTTTTAAGCTTCCTCTTTGAGTAAAAGTTTTCTCACATATTTCGCATTTATAAGGTCTCTCATTTGTATGAGTATGAAAATGCCTTGTTAAATGTCCACTTTGAGTAAATTGTTTTTCACATATTTCGCATTTATAAGGTCTCTCATTTGTATGAGAACGAATATGTGTTTTTAAGGTTCCATTTGCAATAAAAGTTTTCTGACATATTTCACATTTATAAGGTCTCTCATTTGTATGAGTATGAAAATGCCTTGTTAAATGTCCATTTTGAGTAAATTGCTTTTCACATATTTCGCATTTATAAGGTCTCTCATTTGTATGAGAACGGATATGCTTTTTTAAATTTTCATATTGAGTAAAAGTTTTCTCACATATTTCGCATTTATAAGGTCTCTCATTTGTATGAGTATGAAAATGCCTTGTTAAATGTCCACTTTGAGTAAATTGTTTTTCACATATTTCACATTTATAAGGTCTCTCATTTGTATGAGAACGAATATGTTTTTTTAAGGTTCCATTTGCAGTAAAAGTTTTCTGACATATTTCACATTTATAAGGTTTCTTCTTTGTATAAGAACGGACATGTTTCCTTAATTTTCCACTATCAGTAAAAGTTTTCTCACATAATGTACATTTATGAGATTTTCTTTTCTTTACAGATTCATCATTTTCTTTCGGACTGAAAATATTATTTTTCTTCGAATCTCTACTAGCTTGACAACGTTTTATATTGGTTTCATTCTCAAAATTAGAATATTCTTCCTTAATTATTAATTCTGAATGTAAATCTAAAAATTCGGATTTCAAATTATCTTCAAATTTAATATTCGTACCATTTTTCAAATCTACTTCAATGTTCTCTTCATTAATAGCTTCTTGTTTCATACAAGCAGTATCAAAATTTGTATTACTTTGTGATTCTAAACTTTCTTCAACTTTAATATTTACATTAGTTTTCAAATCTAGTTTAATGTATTCTTCATCAATATTCTCTGCTTTAATTTCGCTTTCATTTTTAATTTCGTTTTTCATAACTTCACTATTTTGCGATTGTTGTTTTGCATTTCGCTTTAAAATTTCTTGCGATTTAAAACATTTTTCTACAAATTTATACGTTTCATTTAATTGAACAGAGCAAACTGAGCAAATACAATTCGATAACTTCTCAGTACATTCCAGCTAAAATATAAATTAAAATTATATATTACATATAATAAAAATCTTCGGATTAAAGGGAGCTTAATAAAGAAATTTATTTCCTATGATATTTTACTAATATTTGATTTATTTGTGAGATCTAAATCCTACTACAAGCTGTGTGAATACAAGACGAAATTTTTACCAACCTGAAAACAGACAACAATATTTTTTCTCATAATAGCAATTCCCAACTACTCTTGCAGAAACAAATTTCAGTTTAGCAAAAACATATTATAATAATTAATAAACTTATTATAAGTAAACCTAATAAAATAATAATTGTTTTATGTAATTTTTATTGTAAATGTACATATATTCAAATTAAAACTTACTTTATACAGTGTGTTGACCGCGACCCCGGAACATAGGACTTTAACATGTAAAATCATACTTTCTTAATTTCCTGCTTTCCTAATTATTTTAGGTTAAAAAGCTTCAAATAAGAGTTGTAGACCATAAAATTCTACATCAGAATCAATAAACAGAATTTTATTTTACATGTCCTATAACGGCAGAAATTAATATGAAAATATTAAAAATTAGCTCAAAAATCGGGTTAGCCTTGGAAATGAAACAAAATTGTAAACAAAAGATTGACGATTTATCTGTCAGAAGAATATTATTTTTCTTGTTTCATGAGTTTATTGCCAGTAATTATTTATTAGTGTTCAATTTATAAAGTTAATTATTAGAAAAATGATGGACAATTACGAGTACACAATTAGTGAAAGAAATGAATTTCCTAGGTTGTATTATGGTGGTAATAGTTTAAGACAAGTGCGAGATTTATTTGCGGGTTCGTATCCTCACAAACCAATTCTTTCAATTCACACAATTCAAAGAGTTATTAATAATAAAATTAAATATGGATCAGTGTTCCATCCATGCCACAGTTGCATTAAAAAACATGTTGCCACAGTTGCATTAAAAAACATGTTGCACCAGAAGAAGAAATTGAGATTGATGATAACGTTAATGAAATAAATGTTCTAGCTTCGGTATCGAATAATCCTAGTGTGAGTACAAGAGAAATTGCATCGGGATTAGGAATACATCACACCACGGCCTTTAAAATATTAAAAAAACATAAATACAAATCTTTTAAATATTCTCGCCATCAAGAAATTTTTGAACATGATAGAGTTACCGCACGATATTTTGCAAAACGATAATGGAAAAGACGAATGCTGACAGAAATTTTATCAAAAATATTTGCTTTTCTGATGAATCCATATTTAGCATTAATGGAGAACCAAATGTTCAAAATTATCGTAGTTGGCACAAAGAAAATCAACATTTAATTTTAAATAACCATTCTCAATATCGCGAAAGTGTGAATGTTTGGATTGGAATGTTAGGTTCCAATATTATAGGACCTTTTTTTATTGATGGCACACTAAATTGCCAGAAATATTTTTAGTTACTCGAGACAGAGATTGGGCCTGCTCTGGATAATGTTGCAGGGGGAAATACGACTTGGTTTCAGCAGGATGGCTGTCCTGCTCATTCTACAAATGAAATTAAAACATTTTTAAACCAATGTTTCCCAAATTGCTGGATAGGACGCGGTGGTCCCGTAAACTGGCCAGCTCGATCCCCGGATTTGTCCCCAACTGACATTTTTTATGGGGGCATTTGAAAAATAATATCTACAAAACTAGACATGCAAATGCAGGCTCTTTGAAACGAAAAATTGTGGAAGAATGCAGAAAAATTACAAACCGACAATTAATAAATATGCAACGCAATTTTTATGATAGACTTGGGTTCTGTTTGGCAAACAATGGATATTTATTTGAGCACTTAATTTAAGATAATTCTGATTTATTTTCTTTTAAATTTAAAATCCAAAAAATCTAATGTTATTGATAATAACAAAAAACAACGGTCCTTTTCAGGACCACAAACAATTTTACAATAATATTTTTTATAGTCAATTATGCAATTTATCATAATAATTAATAATAAATACAATTTTCATTTCCAATTGTTTACAATTTTGTTTCATTTCCAAGGCTAACCCGATTTTTGAGCTAATTTTTAATATTTTCATATTAATTTCTGCTGTTATAGGGCAAGTAAAATTAATTCTGTTAATTGATTCTGATGTAGAATTTTATGCTGTACAACTCCTTTTTGAAGCTTGTTTACCTAAAATAATTAGAAAAGCAGGAAATTAAGAAAGTATGATTTTACATGTTAAAGTCCCATGTTCCGGGGTCGCGGTCAACACACTGTATAAGTTTTAATTAAACAAAACCAACAAACGTATTAAAATTTGAAATACTCTAAATTAGGTTAAATTAAATTTGTCTGTTCTCAAAAATTATAGAAGAGACAATAAATAAATGATCATGTATCAATTTATAAGCATATAATTTTGTTTCGTGGACCTGGTTAAAGCTAGTTTTTTACTTACAATTTTCGATGCAATGGCTTCCAATTTGTATGATAACAATACATTATCCGAATCCATTGTAGTTAAAGTAAATGTTATATTATCACCACCAGCACATAGTCGACAAAGTTCTTCATTTAAATGTTGTTTTAATATTATTTGAGAATCGAAACATTGTTTGACAAATTTATAAGCATCATTCAATCGAACAGCGCAAATTGTACAAATACCATTCGGTAATTTGATCTTGCAATCCACCTAAAAGAAGAAAAGTAAAAGATTCAGAAATAATAATGTACATTACAATTAAAACAAATAATTTCATTCTTACAATTTCTGGCATAATTGCTTCCAATTTAACCACGAAACGTTTGCCATCTGAATCCAGATCAAGTATAGTGAACAACACATTTTTATCACTTGCACATAATTTACAGTGTTGCATAAAACTATTCATGATTAAAACTAAATTTGCTATTAAAAAAAGCTTCTTACAATAAGTAAAACATAAAATAATTGTATTTGATAGTATTAGAGGTTAACTTATAAAAGTCTGACACGAATCCAGTTGGCCAGATAAATTTTGCGTAATGTTTTTAGTATAAGAAGAAGAATAAATAGCAGCGTCCTGTTTCAGTGACAAAAATAGGACATTCTGTTAATAATGATATAATTAACAATACATACCTTGAGCTTTTAATACTATCATTTTTCCTTCAATCTTTATTTTAAATTATAATAAATAATTAATAAAGCTTTGTAAATGTTAGCAAAATAACATTTTTGACAAGCAAACTACATTGAGAAATACTTCATTTTCTTATTCATAGATGGCGCTGATGAACATCATTTGTAAAAATATAACAATATAAAGAATATTGTTATTGTAAATATATTTTTAATAAAACATATTTTACAATTTTGTTTATTATATTATTGTATATTTTAATTGTTCAACGTTAATAGTTAAATAATAAACTACTTTAAAAAGTACTTAAATTCCTTGTTCATAGATGGTGCTGATGAACGTTAGTCGCAAAAATATAACAATTAAATGAATATTGTTATTGTAAGTATTTTTTTAATAAAATATATTTTACAAGTTTGTCCATTATATTATTGCATATTTTAATTGTTTGACATTAATGGTTAAATTATAAACTACTTTAAAAAGTACTTCATTTTCTTATTCTTAGATGGCGCCAGTAAACGTCATTTGTAAAAAATATAATAATTTGATGCATATTTTTATTGTAAATAAATTTTTAATAAAATGTGTTCTACAATTTTGTCCATTATATTATTATATATTTTAATTGTTCGACATTAATGGTTAAATTATAAACTACTTTGAGAAGTATTTGATTTTCGTATGCATAGATAGCGCTGATAAACGTCAGTTGTATAAATATAACAATTTAATGAATATTGTTATTGTAAATATATTTTCATTAAAATTTATTCCTCAATTTTATTTATTAAATTATTGTATATCTTAATTGTTGCAAATGTTTTGAAAACAATGTGTTGTTAGTTAAAAAAATCGAATAAATCTTTCGCTTTTTACGTTCAGCAAACAGTGAAATGAAAGTTTCATTTCACTGACAGCAGCTGTCACTGTCGAAATTCCCCCTCCATTATCAAAAATTCGATGCTATTAATTATTCTTCTTATACAAGAAATATTACACAAAATTTATCTGGCCAACTGGATTCCTTTCAGATTTTTGTAAGTTAACCTCCAATACTGTCAAATACAAGATTTTTATGTTTTTCTTATTGTAAGAAGCTTTTTTCGGTAGAACATTTAATTTTAATCATGAATATTTTAATGCAACATTGTCAATTATGTATAAGTGACAAAAATGTATTGTTTACATTTACAATGCTAAATCTGGATTGAGATGGCAACCGTTTCATAGATAAATTTGAAGCAATTATACCAGAAATTATAAGAATGAAATAATATACATTATTATTTCTAAATATTTTACTTTTCTTATTTTAGGTGGATTGCAGGATCAAATTACCGAATGTTATTTGTACAATTTGCGCTGTTCGGTTGAATGATGCTTATAAATTTATAAAACAATGTTTCGATTCTCAAATAATATTAAAACAATATTTAAATGAAGAACGTTGTCGATTATGTGCTGCTGGTGATAATATAACATTTACTTTAACTACAATGGATTCGGATAATGTATTGTTATCACACAAATTGGAAACTATTGCATTGGAAATTGTAAGTAAAATACTAGCTTTAATCAGATTTTAAAAAAAATATATATGCTTAATAATTGATAAGTAATGATTTATTTATTGTCTCTTCCATAAGTTTGTAAACAGACCATATATAACCTAACCTAATTTAATGTATAAGTATTATAAGTTGTAATTTGAATACATCAACATTTACAATAAAGATTACATAAAACAATTACAAATTTTTTGTTCGGATTATGAACATAGTACAATATTTTTTTATAGCAAATAAATCTGTAATTATTTTGTTCACAATGATTAAGATTTACTTTTGACAAAACTTATTCATGTAATTAAATACAGTAGCTTTACAAACTAAAATAGCGTTTAAAACTTGGTATACGACTATTCGTTAAAGTTAAATAAAAATATATTTACAATAAAACAATATTACAGAAATCCAAAGTTATAAAATGTTAGATTAATTTGTTTCATTAATTGACAATATCTATCAGTTCTTTATAGGTCGGTCGGAAATTAATGGTTTTTGTTTCGTTTTAAGAGTAAACAATTGCGTTAAGAACAGATAATATAAAAATATTTTTTCGCAGAATCGCGTTGTTATATATACTTACAACCATTGTTGATAAATTACGTACCTAAATTTAATTTACTACAATTTGACAAGTTATCATAGCAACAGACAGATTCTTAGTGCTATTAGAGTGCTGTTAATAACAAATGAACACTATGTTTTTTCATATCTGTACTTAGATTTCATAGGTATGAATGAATAGGGTCGATTTTCTAAACAAATGAACACTATGCTTTTTACTACTTTGACTGCAAGGAAAAGTAGTATAGCGTTTGGTACGGTGTCTGTAACATTTTCAAAAAAAAAAAAAATTGTATAGAAATCTTTCATATAGCCTGTAGATGACGAATCTGAACTTAGTTTATGTGGGTGTATGTGTGTGCGTCGTCAGCTCGCTCGGTCGTAAGTCAAAATTTTGTGGCCGCAACTCCTCCTAGACGGTTCAACCGATTTTAATGAAATTTTCAGGATAAATTTGTCTAGTACCCAAGATGGTCATGTGATTTTGTTTTTTTCCAGTGATGCCAACTTTCCGAGAAAAAAATTACTAAAGTTTTTAAAAATTTATATTGGCTACGTTATTTATTCGATTTTGATCAAATTTTCAGAAAAGATTTCCCTAATGCTTCCATTAATTACATAATTTTATTAATATTCAGTGTTGCCAACTTTCCGAGAAAAAAATTACTAAAGTTTTAAAAATTTTATTATGGCCATGTTATTCAACCGATTTTACTCAAATTTTCACAAAAGATTCTCCTAGTATTCATATAATTTATGTAATTTTAACAAAATACAGTGTTGCCAACTTACCGAGAAAAAAATCACAAAATTTTTTAAAAATTCATTGTGGCTACATTATTTATTCGATTTTGATCAAATTTTCAGAAAAGTGTCTCCTAGTGCTCACATAAATTATAATTTTGTTAAAATACAGTGTTGCCAGCTTTCCGAGAAATGTCAAAGTAGTCTATATATGGGTTTACCCATATACTTCTAATCTTGTTATATCTGCACTTAGATTTCATAGGTATGAATGAATAGGGTCGATTTTCTAAGTCTCTTTTATTTCGGAATTATTACTACACAAATTTCTCTTTCACTTTATAAAAGGAAACAGCAGCACAAAGATATAAGCAACGCCTTCTCATAATGGCCATTAATATTAAAACAGTAAAATTGTAATAACTTCTACAAATTTACTTGTCGGTTTCCAATTTCTTGCCTGCACATAAAGAAATATATTATAAACAATAATTGAAAATTGCTGCCAGATTTATAGAGATGACAATAAGTCATAAACTTATGAATACTTATGAAATTTAGTGATTGATTCAGTAAAATTTAGTTTAAACACTAGTAAACCAATTTGCCGATTTGTGTTAATTTACCCCATATTTAATTATTATGTAATTTTTTTTCAAAATTTTATTTTATATTAAGGTAGCTCAATTAAAAATAAAATTGACGTGTTTTTGATTTTTTTAATTATTTATTGTTTTAATGGGTCACCTACCCCTTATGTATGTACTCATAAGTAAGTTTGACTATTTATAACTCGTTAATATTAAATGATAGAAAAAAAAGTATTAGTATTTTTTATTTGTTTTACATAAGAAATTCTATAAAATATTTAAAAAAAAACATTTATTAATTTTAATTAATTGAATTTTTTTGTAGATGTTAATTAAAAAAGAAGAAATAAACGAAATAAAATTTGCAGAGGAAAAGCTACCGTATATAACAATATGATAGTCAACCATTTTGTAAAAACTATTAAAAATATTTTAATTTTACTAAATAAGGAAAACGTTGATGAAACAACTATATTCTATTTGCAAAGTGATAAAGATAACACTCGCAATATTGATGGTAATATATGTACTTGTGATTGAGATTAAGCTTGGTTTTAAATTTTTATTGAACTAATAAAATTTTGTTTATTTTATATATAGTCATATTTATTTTTTCAAATAGCAAGTTAATGTAAAATAAAATAAAAATATATATATATATATATATATATATATATATATATATATATATATATATGATTTCCAAGTGTTTGGTGTTTTAGTTGATTTTCAATATAAAGTACTATTAATAAATTAGAAGAGATCAGATGTAAAATAGATTGGAGTATAGTGTAAGATTGGTAACAATATTGCAAAGTTGTTGTTAGTCAGTTAAGATGATTCGGCCATCTTGAGTGAATGTATCTAATGAGCGTTGTTAAAAGAATATGAGTGGGATTGAAGGAATACGTCAGTGTGGACGTCCAATCAATAGATGGGAAAGTATGGTTGAGAAAGTTTTATTTGAGCGAATGTTTCCAAGTGATAAGAATAAAACAAGTATGAGAACATAAACGAGAATAATTTATCAATATGCAGAAAAGCTATTACACGAAATATTACTTAGAAAAATCATATACGCAAAAATAAAAATGGAAAACCTAATAATTGTGAAATGTTTATTGTAACAGTTATACTTAGTAATAATTTAAATTCACATATTCGTACACATGATTCTGTGTACGAGTAATTATGTATACGAATATGTGAATTTAAAAAGGGAAATTAAAAGTTAGTCGCATGAAGTTTGAAGATTATATTTCAAGAATGGGGTTCAACATCAACAAAATTTCAGTTTAGATGTAAGCACCGCACCGTATTAGGAAATCTCAATGAAAGGGAAATGATACAGAAACTGGAATTCTACATGTAGCACAAATCCGAAGTACCGCTACTACCACTGATAATTATCATTATAATTTTGTCTTTCTAGTATCACTGATACGGAGTATCACTTGGCAATATCTATATTTAAAATTTTTTTTTTTTTTTTTAAAATAAAGAAAAAAAATTGTTTTCTAATTTTCTTTAAAAAAATAAATTAATTAGAAACATCTCGTCAACATTGTGTTTTATAATTATAATTTAAATTTTTCAACTTCCTGTAATATATATTAAGAAAAAATAATGCTAAACTTTTTTAATCATACTATTAGATAATAACTAAACAACCAAAATTTGAACTTATATTATTAAATATCATAAATTAAAGTGTTTAAAAATTTGAAATTTCAACTTAACAGAAAAAAATAAATAACAAATTTGACAATAAAACTAAATATTTAAATAAAAAAAAACATAATCTAAGTGTAATAAGAAACATAGAAGAGTATAAAGCTATTGAATTTAAAAAAAGAGTTTTCAAGTAAAAACCTGTGAATATAAATATGGCATTATAAGCAACTCAACTCAAGATTTCTAACCGTTAATGAGATGATAATGAATTTGAAGAAGGCAAAAAATAGTTGAAAAGATAATTTTACATTTGGTGAAAAATACGATTTATAATAATTAATACAAGATTATCAAATTATCAAACCAACTAGCTGGAAAAGATTGGCCGTTATTCATAGCCCCTTTCCGAGTATTTCTATTTTATTAGTATTTATAAGTATTTATTTTGAAAATATTAAAACTGGTTTTAGCATTATTTTTATTTTAAAATGTTAAATAAAATAAGAAGTACTTTTTATAGAACTAGTTTATATTTGATATATAATAAAAGCAAAAATGTATATTGCTTGACTGCTTTTAACTAAAAGTCTTTTATAAGGAGCTATAAATACGAATAATTGTGTTTATTAATTGGATTTATTAATGTTGCTGAACAGTTATATATATATATATATATATATATATATATATATATATATATATATATATTTTCATTGTGGACAAAATTTCTAAATATTGTTTGATTAAGAACACACAGAATTCTCTACCATTGTAAGTTTATAAAATTGTTGTACATTGTAATTACTAATTATAATTGATTGTATTTTAACATAATTTGAATTTTACAATAAATAGGTCAGCCTGATGAAGGAGGCAAGCAACCTCCGAAAGCTTGCAACGTATACAATGAATTGAGTTATTAATATCATATTCTGTATTGACTTCTAATCCCAATAATATCCTTATCAACATTTATATAAAGTCAACATTAAATATTATATATATATATATATATATATATATATATATATAATGTAATAACTCAATGTGTAATGGCGTGTACAAATATAAGTAATGATACAAATTGAATATGTTGTATTTAGTAATAAATTAACCAATATTATATATATATATATATATATATATATATATATATATATATATATATATATATACTTATATACAGTGTGTTGACCGCGACCCCGGAACATAGGACTTTAACATGTAAAATCATACTTTCTTAATTTCCTGTTAGGACTATGAAGCGTGGACCGCAGGCTGCTGTAAACGATGAAATTGACTAAAAACTGTTTTGACTTATAACATAAGATCTACGAAACAGATTTTGATGGGAGTTGTACAGAAATATGTTACAAATACAGTTGGCCAGCAAAATTTTGGGTAATGTTTGATGTATAAGAAAAAGAAGAATTGATTATGTATTTTCAAATACATGTTGATTTTATAGAAATTAGAAAACAATATTCCAGATACCATTTAAATTTTGTTATTTTGAGAATCAGAATGATTAAAATAGATTTTATCAAAATATAATGAAAACCCGTATAGTTAACATTAGCTAATATTTGTAATACAAAATTTAACTGATCAACTACTGAGATGACAGTGACGTCATTAGTCAGATATTAGGTGGCGTTTAGTTAATTAGATTTATAAAATAGCTATATACTGTTAGTATTACTGCTTATACATATAAAATATTGTAAAAACATTAATTACTGTAATTATAATTATAAGAATATAATTATAATTATAAAATAAATATTAAAAATTATTACTTAATTATAATATAATATATTAATTATACAATGCATATGTGTTACTTAGAGTTTAGTACAAAACAAAATTAAAAATGAGGATGTCATTATTCCTGAACTATTCATTCCACATTGTGTTAGTAAAATAGATTATTTATGTATGTATAATAGCTAAATATTGAGTGTGCAAATGCACCATTAGCGCAGCGGTTGCTTTCAAAATTTATTACTTTTCTAGGCGCAGACGATATCAATTGGTCCCTCCCCAACATTATTTCTGTGGGTGCGTTCAATAAAATACGTTGTCATTTATTCTTCTTTTTCTTATACTAGAAATATTACATAAAATTCATCAATAAATAAATACTATTATTTTGAGTATTTTTTTAATAATTAAATACTACTAATCATATAATTAAAGAATTTTAAGCAAATATATTTAAGCAACTAAGAAATAATGTAACAAACAAATATATATTATAAACTCTGTACTGTTTTACAAAAAAAGTTTGAGCACCACTGACGTATTCCTAAAGAAACGTGTCACATGTTAACTGGTTTATTGGTTATTTGTGTATTTAATATTGATATTTACTTATAATAAAACTATATAAACTCTTGAAAATACAAAAAGATAAACATGTTTATGTTTACAAAGATCTGTCGCTTATGTATTACTAACAAAGATATCTCGTCAGCTTTGACCAATTACAATTCACCTAACCTTAGTTTATTCGACAAACTAAATCAAATTGCGCCAGGACTTGTAAGTATTATATTTTAGTATGTAATATTTTATATTAAATTTATATATTTTTAGCTAAAAGTAAATAATAATTTACCGAATGGCATATGCAAGACCTGCGTTCTTCAGTTAAACCAAAGTTACAAATTTCTGCAGAGCTGTTTACGTTCGCAAAAAATTCTAGAAAAGTATTTAGAGCAATTACAAAATGAACCATGTGCAGAACAAAGTGAAAGTTATGAAATTGTAATAAATGCAATAAAATTGGAACAAAATAATGCGATCAACTATATGAATGATATGAACATTGAACAAACTGACGAAGAAATTCATAATGCATTTGCGAATTATGAGGAAGAAGAAAATATTGTTGGTGGTTCCGAATTTATTCACGTAAATTTCGAAGATGATAGTAAAGTAGACGAAACGGATATTAACCATTATCTTCCAAATGTCAAGACAGAAGTCATTGAAGAATGTTACGCTGACACTATTGATATAGAATTTGATATGAAAGTAAAAAGAGAATTGGAATGTCCGAGTGAAGACGTAGTCGCATTACTAACTGATATAAAACAAGAAATTACTGAAGAAAATGTTAGTGAAAATTATATTAACGATGATAATTTTACCGAAGTGGATGTTGAACACGAAATTAAAACTGAAGAGCATGAAATTAATGGTTTTAAATTTTGTGGTTTTAATGCTGCTGAATGTAGATTGGCAAACAAGATTAAAATGAAATATAATTTAGAATTGGAACGCTTGCTAGACAATAAAACACTTAAGGCTGATATGGAAAATTCGGAAATTAATAAACAAACTGCTAATAGTGACGATTGTTTACAACCAGGAACATCTTTTGAGAACAGTCGCAGTTGTGCAGAATCTGTCAGTGATGATCCGAATTTAAAAACAAACAGTCAAACACACACAGAAAAGAAACGGTTCCAATGTAAAATATGTGAAAAAGTTTGGACAAGTAAATCACATTTGAAAATACATATGCGTACTCATACACAGGAGAAACTTTTTAAATGTGATATTTGTAATAAAAGTATTAGTCTAAAGGGCAATTTAAAATCACATATGCGTACTTATACACAGGAGAAACCTTATAAATGTGAAATATGTAGTAAAAGTTTTAGTCACAAACGCAGTTTAAAATTACATATGCGTACTCATACACAGGAGAAACCTTATAAATGTGAAATTTGTAATAAAAGTTTTAGTCGAAAGGACAATTTAAAATTACATTTGCGTACTCATACACAGGAGAAACCTTATAAATGTGATATTTGTAGTAAAAGTTTTAGTCTAAAGGCCCATTTAAAATCACATATGCGTACTCATACACAGGAGAAACCTTATAAATGTGAAATATGTAATAAAAGTTTTAGTCACAAATGCAGTTTAAAATTACATATGCGTACTCATACACAGGAGAAACCTTATAAATGTGAAATTTGTAATAAAAGCTTTAGTCGAAAGGACAATTTAAAACCACATATGCGTACTCATACACAGGACAAACCTTATAAATGTGAAATTTGTAATAAAAGTTTTAGTCAAAAATGCAGTTTAAAATTACATATGCGTACTCATACACAGGAGAAACCTTATAAATGTGATATTTGTAATAAAAGTTTTAGTCTAAAGGCCCATTTAAAATCACATATGCGTACTCATACACAGGAGAAACCTTATAAATGTGAAATTTGTAATAAAAGTGTTAGTATCGGTTGTAATTTAAAATCACATATGCGTACACATTCACAAAAGAAACTTTTAACGTGAAATTTGCAATTAAAACTTTTACTAACAGTAGCAATTTAAAACAACATTTTTATACACACATCTAAGAATAAATCTATTATATTTTTATGTTCTATGTTAAAATAATTATGACAAAAAATAAAATTGTATTTGGCAATAACTAATAAAATGTATTAGAGAATATAAATATTAGTAAAAAATTTATAGTAAAATGTTTAAAAGTTTATTATTTCTTGAAGTTTTTGTTTTATGTGTTGTATTCCTACTCAAATATATGTAACACTAAAAATTACAAAAAAAAATTGTGCTTTTTAGAATACAGCTAGGGTTGACACATAAAACCAGTCTGGTTGAAACAATGCTCGTTTTTCTTCTAATTTTAGCCCCAGTGGTTTTTTATTGAAAATATTCAAAAATCATGTTCATTTAAGAAATATTGTCAAAAAGTATTATTATTAAATAAAAATTAAGCATTATATATAAATATCAGTTTATATACATGCATTTTTATAAACACATCACAAAATAATTAAAAAAAAAAAAAACTCAATTATGTCTGGTCTAAAGATAAATAATTATATCTTTTATCAACAGCACTCTAATAGCACTGTGAATTGTTTAGTAAATTCAGTTTACGTGATCTGTCAATAATGGCTGTAAGTACGTATGACAAAATGATTGTAAGAAAAACAATTTTAATTTCACATCTGTTCTTAACGTAGTTATTTATTTTTAGAAGCAAAATAGGAACTAATTTCTAACCGACCAATGGTCTAATATTTTCTACAATAATAAATCAGATATTTTTTTAATGTTAAAATAATCACTTTATATTTCTGTAATGTTGTTTTGTAGTAAATATTTTTCTTAAGTTTAACGAATAATCATTTACTTATGACGCAATAATTGTAAGTCGATACTTAGTTTCTAAATCAGGTATTATTTTGTAAAATTACTATATTTAATGATATAATTATAAATGTGAACAAAATAATTACCGATTCATTTGCTCCAAAAAATTATTTTAGTATGTTTTTAATTTTAAACAAAAGAGTAAGAGTAAATTTCAATAAAACAAAACGAAAAAAGTATTAAAATTTAATATAGGTACTCTGAATTAGGTTAGCTTAAATGTGGTCTGTTCTCAAAACTTATGGAAGCGGCAATTAAAAAAAAAAATGTTTTCTCAACAATTTCTAAGCATATAATTTTTTTCGTGCACCTGGTTATAGACAGTATTTTACTTACAATTGTCGATGCAATAATTTCCAATTGGTATGATAACAATACATTATCCGAATACATTGTATTTTAAATTAATATTATATTTATTAGGACCGGCATATAATCGACAAATTTCTGCATTTAATTTTTTTTTAATAATTTGAGAATCTAAACATTATATTATAAATTTTCCGAGCATCATTTAATTGGACTGCGCAGGCTGTGCAAATACCATTCGGTATCTTAATTCTACAATTCACTAAAAGAGTAAAATATTTAGAAATACTAATGTACATTACAATCAAAACAATTTAGTTCATTTTTACAATTTCTGGAACGATTGCTTTCAATTTATCTATGATAAGTTTGCCATCTGAATCCAGATTAAGTATAGTTAAAGAATACATTTTATTAATTGTACATAATTGGTAATGTCGCATAAAACAATCTATGATTAAAAATAAATTTTCTACCAAAAAATCCTTCTTGTAAGTAAAACACAATAATATTGTATTTGTTTATATTAGAGACTTACCTATAAAACCTCTCATGATGTCAATTGGCCATCTGAATTTTCTGTAATGTTTCTAGTATAAGATCAGTGCCTCTAATTGTCAAATTTATAATTAATTATTTATTTTTTGAAAATTATTATTACGGGATTTTTAAATACGTATCTAACAAGATTAGAAGTATATGGACCACTTTGACATTATCCCATAAATACTAAAAAATAAGAATAAAAACTTTAAACCTTTTCAGCAAAAATTGGCAGCACTGTTTCAAAATTTAATTTTGTAATTATTATACATATAAAAAAAAACTATCCTGAAAATTTGTTTTAAATCATACAAATACTATGCATTAAATAAATTTTTAATAGCTTTTCCGGAAAATTGGCAACATTGTATAATAATTAAATTATTTAATTCTTTCAAACATATATTTATTTGAAACTGAATAAAATGTAGCTAAAATAAAATATTAATATATTTTTATAAGTATATTATTGAAATTAGGAGAATCTAGTCTGAAAATTTGAGTAAAATAAGATAACAAATTGTATATAAAATTCTTTAGACACAGGGATATTGCTAAGTACATTCATTTCTTAGACAAAGTGCATATTCATATATAAAAAACACATTTTTAGTCACTTTGTATATAGCTGAATTTTTTCAATTTTTAGACACACTGCATATTTATCATAGACTAAGATTAGATACACGAGTATTGCCTATTATATTTCGAGATTAGAAAACAAAAACAAATATTTATGAACGAAAATGGCTTTATTGTTTTTCAAAATATTCTCCATGAAGATCAATACATTTTTTGCGTGCGTTTGAACGAATTTTCGAAGTCCTTTTTCCACTCCGATTTAGGTATCTTTAAAACATGCATTTTGTGCACATCAACCGCTTCTTCAGGTGTCGAAAAATGTTAAGCTCGCAATTTACTTTCGATGTGCGATAATAAAAAAAAGTCACTGTATGCCAAAAAGGAGTATAGGGCGAATGACCCGTCACATTGACGTTTTGAGTGCTAAAAAGTCACTTGTTCGAGCCGAGATGTGATATTGTCGTGTGGAGAATGATTTGTCTTCGGCGATTGATTTTTTTTATTTCTCCGAAGACTTCTGGCAAAGAAATGGTTGTATACCATTCAGAATTGATCGTTTTACGTTACACCAATAATACGTTTGCGACATGTGCAGTTTTTCCGAAGAAAAAACAGGCGACCATTTGCTTCAAAATGTTCCGTGGGCAAAAAACTTTTGTTGGATGTAATTCATCTTGAAAAACCCACACAGTCGACTGCTGTTTATTTTCGTACTCATCACTCATACGTGTAGATCTACGATCTACGTCACCTGTCACGATGTCATAGACATGTTTTGAAGCATCGCGGTCGTATTTTTTGAGCACTTCTTTTGACCAATTGGCACGAGTCGTTTTTTATAAGTTTATTATTCGAATAATAAATGAACTTATTAAATCTAAATATAATTTTAAAAAAATATCATTATTTTACTGAAATTACTATAAAAATAATAAAAATATATGATTGCATTTAGTATTTAGTACTGTAAGTAAATTTTAATGGAAAAACATATTTCAAGTAATACTGGTACTTGTAGTTTAAATAATTTTTAAAACTATTTAATATTTAAATACTTTTTTAGTTCTGGACCCCGATATGCATATGCATATTGCACAAAGTAATAATTTGTTATAAGTAAAACAGTCCGTAAATTAATCCGAATCATTATTATCATTGTCTTCATCATCATCATCATCAAGTTCTATATTTCAGTCTTTTAACTTAGCACTCATTGTGTATTTTCCTTCTTAATCTCATCAACATCTTCATTATTTCGTTCCTCTTCTTTCACTTCACCGTCAACTGCTTGCGATTTCGTCTGCATGAGAATATCAAGAGGAAAGCGTGTTTATCGATATTATTCATAACACTTTCCTGTTTCCGGACCAGCATCCTGACAATCGATGTTTTTCTGCTGCATACACAACCGCACCGCGCCGCGCCGCGCGTTGAATAACTGCACTGCAACGCAACGCCACGTGTAGCAATTGTCGTTAAACTTCATTCACGATTCTTGTCCAAGATATCGGGCTTGGTGCGAATGCTTGCTTGTTCTTTCCTCGAAAATATTAAACACATTAGGGTATAGTATTTGTTTTTTGCTTAAATCGCCATTAATTTATTTTGATGAACTAATTAAATCATTGGTTAATTTCTTGAATAAAGAAAAATTCATTGACCTTGCAAGGGGATTTAAACTCGGGACATTTTGCTCGCGGCAACTACTCCACAAGATCACAACGACAAGATAATGCATTTTTATAAATTTTGACTAGTTATGATAAACTCATGAATTTAATCCAGTCGAGTACATCCGTATCCGGAAAGTTCACCGCCCACAATTCACCGCGGAAAATTCATCGCCTACAATTCACCGCACACACAATTCACCGCGTCTAAAAATCACCGCTAAAAGTTCACAGTTATTATATTATATTAGGTTTATGTTAGGTTAGGTTAGGTTAGGTTAAGTTAGGTTAGTTAAGTAATATCCCAATTTGAATATGACTTTCGAATCGAGCTAATGTGGTGCCATCTCTTGGCTGCGAAAATAAATTTTATAATAGGTGCTGGTCACGTGGTCATTGCAAGCCTCGTGTGAGCCGCCATTACTGTTTTTGTTTTTATGTTGTAAATAGTGTGTTCTTGTTCCATATTTTTGTGTTTTTGTTAGTATTTTACATCCAGTTTTTCAGTTCATTTTACTTTTTTCTTGTTTGGCAGGTGTTGTTTTATATAAATTATTTAAAAAATTTCAATGTTCAGTTTGTGAGAAATATTTGTTAACGGAAAAGTGCACAGACAAACATTTATTTATTAAGTTAAAAGATTACGGAATTCTTCTACAGATTTTATATCCCATATCCATAATATCCGCCTAAAAACATTCCCTCTTATTTTAAAATACATAAATGTAGATAATATTTCTAAAATTGTCTTTCAAAACCTTCAACTTTCCATTCCAATTCCTTGTAGTATCCATTCCGAAAATGTTAATGTTAGAATAAAATATATTATTACATCAATTTTGCTATATGCAATTTTAACATTAATAAACAAAAAAATTAATTTGGAAATTATAAATATACCACAAATAATTGATAAATATTTAAATGTGGCATATCCACCTATACGAAATAAAATAAAAAAATTATTGATAAAAAAGACATAAAAAATAGCTTATGTATTTGTTTCTTTTCTTGTTATTTTTATTTTATATTATGTATTTATATTATTTTGTAATATTTTTGTTATTTGTATAAATATACATTTAATCAATTTATTTTTGTTTTTAATTATATATTAATATAATTTTCAATATTCATTTTATGTATATTGATGTATGAATGTGTTAAATATACATAATATATTTAACGACATTAATACATCAATATACTTAAATGAATATTGAAAATTATTTTTTAAATATAAAAAATCCTATACTAATAATAATAAATCATAAAACGCGTTAAAATTTTTGCTTAAAACGCTCGCCAACAGATGGCTGTGTTAAATTTTAGTAAACCCCAAATTGCACGGTGTTGTCGCTTCTTCCTTATATATATATTACTTATTCTATGATTCTTGACAAGTTTGGCAAAATTTTGCCTTTAAAAAGCCGGGACCGGGCTAGAAAAAAGACAGATTTAGTTTTGCACTTGAAACCAATCACTACTGGAACTGCCTTGGCGCGCTTGCCCGGAACCAGGCTACGGCTGTTTACGATTTATTGTTTTCTTTGACTTACGGATAGTGTACGAACACTAATAATTTTTTTTACAAGTCCAAATCGACTTAGTAAATTTAAATTAAATTTTTTGGACTTAGGGATAGTGTACGAACACTAATAATTTTTTTTTACTAGTCCAAATCGACTTAGTAAATTTAATTTAATTTTTTTTGACTTACGGATAGTGTACGAACACTAATAAAATTTTTTTTACAAGTCCAAATTGACTTAGTAAATTTAATTTAATTTTTTTTGACTTACGGATAGTGTACGAACACTAATAAATTTTTTTTTCAAGTCCAAATTGACTTAGTAAATTCAATTTAGTTTTTTTTTGACTTACGGAAAGTGTACGAACACTGTTTAATTTTTTTCCAAGTCCCTAATTGACTTAGTCGTTTTTTTTGCTTTTGCTAAATTTTATCTTTTTGTTTCTGTGTCGGTACGAACGCGTCGGAATTCATTTAATTCATTTCACGTCACTGGATTCGAGATACGGTTTACGGTGAGTGTGCGAGCTGAAAGCATATATTTTTTTTTTGTATCTTTTTGACTTGGAATTTTTTTTCTCGTCGACTGTTTTGCTTTTGTCGAAGTCTTGGATTCGAGTCGATCTTTGCACCTGAAGATTGTAAGGGGTTGCTCCTGACCCCTACTCGCAACGGATCTCAGTTTAAATTTTCGCTTCGCTTAGTAGTACATTCGTTCAAGCCAATCTTTGCACCTGAAGATTGTGAGGGGTTGCTCTTGACCTCTGCTTGAGACGAATTCGGGGTAGTCTGATTGCAGACGGTGATTCATAAGAAAACAGCTGAACAAAAGCAAAACACGTCGACCGAGCCATAACCACGAGGCGCGCTCACCATACTAGTCGAAAAGTTGTATAGATTATTATTTGAAACCGTTGTTGTATATTATTATTTACATTTTTTATGCAGAATATTTAATTAGATCATTATTTAAAATCGTTGTTGTATATTATTATTTACATTTTTATGCAGAATATTTAAATAAATTATTATTTAAAATCGTTGTTGTATATTATTATTTACATTTTTAGGCAATGTATTTAAAATAAATTATTATTTAAAGCCATTGTTGTTATATTAATTTTTTACATTTCTATACAATATACAGTGTGTCCCAGGATTGATGTTACAAGAGGTGTAATGGACTAAAATTTTTTGAATTTCATTTCAAGATTCTGGAATTAAGCCCTGCTTGGCGTGAAACGAATTTTAAGAATTTTTTCGTTTTTTGAAAAACAAAATGGCCGTGACGGTGAAGCAAGAACTATTTTCTTTTCAGGTAAAGTACCCTTTTTGTTTAGGATACGACAAAATTTTATTAAGAAAAGTTGTTTATAATGACAAATCATGGCCGTATACCAAACTTCAGGACGATCTACCTACTTTCATTAAACTGTCTGTTTTAGATTGAACAAAATAAATTGTAGGTATCTATTAATTTATTAAAATTTTTATTTGTAGACCATTGAACGAAACAAATAGTATTTACAACAAATTTAACTTACGAAGCTTAATAATATCATTGATGTGCAATAAATTTATTAAAAATTACTCAGCGTTATCTGCGAATTCGGAATTTACACCAAACGGAGTGAAATAAAGAAAATAACAATGGGAGGCCATGAAAAAACAATCGTTGAGTATAATCTCAAGTACTGTCAGATTGCAATTTGTAGTAACTGCCTTTAGTTCAAAGTATAATTACTGCTAGATTATGTTATCGTTACAACAGAGAATTTACGTTGTTCAGTGTTACGGGCTTGGACAAACTGCCCTAAGAGTAGTGGTGCAGCGGTTTAACGAGAAATTTCCCAACACCAATCTTACACGTATGACTGCCATGCGAATAGTTGAAAAATTTCTTGCAACTGGCAGCGTTGGTAACGTTAAGAAAGAAAGAAAGAAATATGACGAAAATGATACCGCAACTGTTCTTGCCCTTGATTCGGTGGATGAACATCCCAGACTATCATTAAGGGAACGTTCGCGTAATCTCGATATTAGTAAATCAGAACTGCAAAGAATTTATAAGTCGACCAATGTAAAGGCATTCAAACCAAAATTTGTGCACACTCTCGAAGAAGGTGATGAAGGCCGTAGATTATTATTTTGTCTTACCATCGGGGAGCAATGTCTTCAAGAACGAAATTTTTATAAAAACATTGTATTCTCAGACGAAGCAACTTTTACTACCAATGGCGTTGTTTCCTCTCAAAATTGTCGCTACTGGTCTACAGAAAATCCAAACTTTCGGATCAACTGTAGAAGACAGTATTACCAAAAAGTGAATGTGTGGTGTGCTGTTTCATATCGTTTTGGCATAATTGGACCTTTCTTCATAGAGGGACGGTTAAATCAAAATGTTTATCTACAGCTACTTGAAAAGTTCAGGGAAGACTACTTAGATGACTTGCCGCTAACAGAAAGACAAGCAATGTATTTCCAGCAAGACGGATGCCCTGCACATTCGACAGCACGCGTAGCTGAGTGGCTAAATTCTGTGTTCTCAGAAAAGTGGATAGCTAGAAATGGTTCAATTGAGTGGCCTCCAAGGTCGCCCGACCTCACCATATTAGATTTCTTTTTATGGGGTCGCCTCAAACAACTGGTTTACTCTCAACCAATACCCAACAGTAGAGAAATCCTAAAAGAAAGGATAAGAAACGCAGTAACACAAATACACATAGAGGAAATTCGGAACAGTTTCATAGGATTCAGACGTCGCATAGAAAGATGTGCAGAAAATGATGGAGGTTGCTTTGAGTAGATAATTTATTGCAGTACAATCTTGTGTTACGTTTTGTAAGTTAAATTTGTTGTAAATACTATTTGTTTCGTTCAATGGTCTACAAATAAAAATTTTAATAAATTAATAGATACCTACAATTTATTTTGCAATCTAAAACAGACAGTTTAATGAAAGTAGGTAGATCGTCCTGAAGTTTGGTATACGGCCATGATTTGTCATTATAAACAACTTTTCTTAATAAAATTTTGTCGTATCCTAAACAAAAAGGGTACTTTACCTGAAAAGAAAATAGTTCTTGCTTCACCGTCACGGCCATTTTGTTTTTCAAAAAACGAAAAAATTCTTAAAATTCGTTTCACGCCAAGCAGGGCTTAATTCCAGAATCTTGAAATGAAATTCAAAAAATTTTAGTCCATTACACCTCTTGTAACATCAATCCTGGGACACACTGTATATAAATTAAATTTAAAAACCCGGCCCAACCGACCGAGCTACCCGCAACCTGCTCCTATCAGCTGCTTAGCGGGTAACGGACCGAAAGGCGCCCGAACCGACGAATATTTTAGGAGCAATAACGACGCCAGGAAGAAGCGACGTTACAATATATATATATATATATATATATATATATATATATATATATATATATATATATATAAATGACGTTTATTGGTTAGATCCTAACCCAAAATCAATAGTGGTAATATACCCGATAAAACTTCTGAATTAATCCGATGACGGACAAAATGAAACCGGAGAAGAAGATAAAATCAATATAACAAACTATGGTAATATTTGTAGAAATTGTATTGTCTGTTGTTTTCCAGTTTTACAAAAATATAGTCTCCGCACACTGACATACGCTAATTTATTCATTGCTTATAAATTAGTGCCAACATTATCTTCCACTCAACTATCATGCGAACAAACATTTTCGAAATTAAAGTACATTTTAAACAGATTGCGAAATTGTTTAAATCAGGATAATTTCAAGTAGCTTTCATGCTCATTTCATACGAGAAGGATATTTTGGAAAAATTAAATAATGAAGATATCATTACAAACATTTTCGCAAAAAGTAATTTATTAATTTGTCTTTTAACTTAGATTTAAATAAAAAATTATATGTAATTTTATATGTCATTTTTACCACTTTGACTGCAAGGAAAAAGTGGTATAGCGTTTGGTAAGGTATCTGTAACATTTAAAAAAAAAAAAAATTGTATAGAAATCCTTCATATAACCTATAGATGACGAATCTGAACTTAGTTTATGTGGTTGTATGGATGAGCGTCATCAGCTCGCTCGCTCGGTCGTAAGTCAAAATTTTGTGGCCGCAACTTCTCCTAGACGGTTCAACCGATTTTAATGAAATTTTCAGGATAAATTTGTCTAGTGCCCAAGATGGTCATGTGGTTTTGGTTTTTTCCAGTGATGCCAACTTTTCGAGAAAAAAATTACTAAAGTTTTTAAAAATTCATATTGGCTACGTTATTTATCCGATTTTGATCAAATTTTCACAAAAGATTCTCTTAGTATTCATATAATTTATGTAATTTTAACAAAATACAGTAAAATTAGTAAAATTTTTAAAAATTTATTATGACCATTTTATTTAACCGATTTTAATCAAATTTGCATAAAAGTTTTTCCTAGTGCCTAAATAAATTATGCAATTTTAACAAAATACAGTGTTGTTTAAAAATTCGTTGTGCCTATACATTATTTATTCGATTTTGATCAAATTTTCAGAAAAGTATTTCCTAGTGCCCACATAAATTATAATATTATTAAAATACAGTGTTGCCAACTTTCCGAGAAATGTCAAAGTGGTCTATATATGAGTTTACCCATATACTTCTAATCTTGTTACAATTCATCTTTATTTTTCTCTAATCTCATTTCCATGTTCATTATAGAATATACGCCGACCGTGGACACAACGCCGACCGCCTACCAGAGACACAACATCGATCGTGAATACAACGCCAACGTCTTACTAGAGACACTAATTTCTATTTTAAAATTAATGTTTGTGTATCTTCCATCAAATATGAACAATTTCTCTAGTTTTAATTCTTTTTATTATATGTAATACTATAAAATCTAAATAAACTATAAATTAAATTGTTAATAAGTAATTTTAAAAAAACGTTAAAAGTATATTTGACAAAAAATTCTTTTAAAACTGAAGTTAGAATACGAGCCGTAGATCTGTTGAATTGGAGAATAAAAATAAAAAAAATTTTCTCTACTATTTATTTGAATTGTTTACTATTCATTATGTATGAGAGCATTTTATTTATATTCTATATTTAGTACTAGGTAGATTAAAAAGCAAGCAGTTATTATAATCATTCTTTGTACATAAAATTAAGCTTGACGTAATGACGGAAGTGGTGCTTCCGCGTGTGTGGAAAATAAATTATAAAAACTTATACTATTAGTTTTATTATATATTAACTTTCTATTAAGTCAACAATTTCTATGCGGACTTGCTTCGACCGCTCCTCACTCATTTCATTTAGAGATTCCTCCACATATTGGACAAACATTTTATTTTTGCAGCAAACAAACTATCAGAAATGTTTTTTACAACATCCAAAATTTCACTGAAAGGATCAGCTTTCTTTTGTTACACTTACAAAAAAATATATAACAAACATTATAAAATATAAATTTCAAATTATTTGTTTTTCCAGATATATTATAATAAAATAAAATCAAATTTTATTTAGCTTTTGGCTAAAAATTACATTGTGATACATATTTATAAAATTAAAAATCTACAGGAAATTTACAAATTTATAATAATATTTACATTATTTATCAAGTTATTAATTTTATTAAAATATTTTTTTTATTTCAAACTTAAAAGTTTTACATTTTTTAAATATTTAATATATGTCGGTAATTTATTCTATTCAAGTAATCCATTGTGAAATATTTTGTTAGTAATACTACTTTTTGGTTTTTTTTAGTAAAATAAAAATAATTATCTGCATTTCTAACATGATAATTATTCACAAATCTATTAAATTTCAGATTGTCAGTTAAATACTACGGATGCAAACCATGTTGTATTTTAAATATAAAAATCATTGCAAACATTACTAAGAAAAAATTAATATTAATTAACCATTTTAGTTTTATTAACATATTGTTTATTTGTTTTTATTTAAGTTGTTCAATATTTCGACATCTCCGATTCCATCTTTAAAAACAATTTTAATTGCGAATATCAGTTTTTCTTGTTGATACACCAATACAATTTATAATCAACTACAAACATGTAAATTGCACCTAATTATGGCAACTGCGATGTCATAATTACAAACAACTTAAACAAAACAAAGAAAATTGTGATTAACAATTGAGTTATTATTTTAATTTATTGTAAAATAGGCTTTTAGCGTACGTAAGTTCTGTTGATGTTGACGGTGTGACTTTAATAAGTTCTTCCATAATTATTTCTTGATCCATATCAAAATGGAAAACATCTATTTGTCCAGTTTGTGGCGAGGCAAGTGTTAGTTCCGAAGACGCATCGAAATCTAACGATTTGGAACTGCCTGAATACGCACATGATGCATGACGTAGTACTTCTTTTTGTTTATGAACTGATGTCATGGTTGAAGTTCTAAGATTAAAACAATAATAGTTTTACAAATTATTTTTTATAACTGAAGTGATTATTTTTTAAACTTGTTACTTTTCGAAAATAATAAAATTATTTTATTGCTTATTTAATAAATTCGAACAAAAACAATAATTTGACCAAAAAGAAAATACTTGAGCGAAATGCATCAGACAGCGGCAGCGACTTTTGAAATCTTGTTTTTTTTTAATGATTGGTAGTTAGAAATTGTAAATATAAACTGATGTCAAGTAATAATCAATGAATAGTTTGTCAAATATATTATAAAAAGACATTATACTCAACTAAGTCAAAATGAATTTTTTCATAATAAAACTTACTTTCTTTTTATTAAACATTTTTCATAAAACTGCTACGTTTTTAAATAAGTCCCGTTGAGGTTCAGATTGAGATGCCGAGCCGGACGAATTTCGTCTTTCGTACAGCGATCAGTTCTTCAATGTCTTCCATTAGGTATCTCTGACAATCTGTAACTGATAAATTTGATTAAATATGTAAATAACGCTTACAAAAGACAACAATACAAAATGTACCAGACTTTTTTGCATAGCGTCAGCCATCTACTATCCTTCATTTTCGAATTTTTAAAACATGATATTTCAAACAGGGTTTCAAACCGTTATATTTTTTGTTCCGGTTAAATTAAAAAAATACATTTCGGGTTTTGTTCCGGCAAAATTAATGGTTTTTTTCGGTTTTCGGTTCAGTTCTGAGTGATTAATTTTTAAATTTTTTCAATATTTTTATGTAAAAACTAATTTTCTATCATAATTTAGAACATACAATTCTTACTTTTATAATTAGCATACTACATAAATTGTTACAATAATATAATATAATTAATATTAATTATTAATTAATTAAAGGTATAATAATATAATTGGAAGTATATAATATATGATAATAATATAATTTATTATAATTTGATATATGTTTTAATTATATAAAAATAAAATAGCATATGTTAACGTAACAAATTTGTGTATACAGGATTTTTATTTATTTATAATTAGAAAAAGTGAAAATTACCTGTAATTAATAAAATATTTTCCAATGTATTTTCATTTAAATTATTAAAGATTATTAAAAGCAAAGACCCGTAGTCCCACCTTTTTGTTTATGAAAAAGTGCTTTTATTATTTGAAAAATGAAAATTACCTCTAATTATTAAAATATTTTGTAATGTATTTTCATTTAAACTATTAAAGATTATTAAACGTTATTACTAAAAGATTTGAAACTGATAATTATTTTTAATTTATTCAATATGCCATTCGATATAGTTGTTGAACTTAGAACAATAAACATTTCTACTAAAAATCTATGTTGCATTTAATTTAAAATAAAAACTTATATCAATAACAGATACAATAAATTTAAAAAAATTAATACATAATATGAATATAAAAATTCTCAAATTCTTAGTTTTATTATAATATCTATCGTATATAAATTAATGTATAAATTAAATAATTAAAATGTTTGGTTAAATTTTATTGTAGTGTAGGTATACGCAATGTAGTAAACTGTTGTAGGTATATCAAGTTTGTTTTTTTAATGTAAATAAAAATTTCAAAACTAATAAAAATATTTACACATAAAATAAAAAGCATGTAATGTAAATTTTGTCGCAACATGTTCTTTTTAAACTCCGTTTATAAAGACATAGCTTATTAAAATTGTCCAGAATCCTACGAAAGGAATGATTTATTTGATTTAGTTCTCTTCTAATAATTTTAGCTATACAGCTAACATAATGTTCTAAAATATAGACAATAATCGCAGATGTTTGCCATATCACATTTGCTTAAATCATTTAGCACAAAAAAAATACACAATAGACCGTGATTTACAAATTAAATTATGTTTACAAAATTATGTACCTTTAAAGATTGGAATTAATATATCTAAATTCCACAGTTTAAAAACGTTTTTACTTTCTTCGGCTGCCATTTTAATTGAATATTTAATAGATATTTTACTTCCTCTCTGTTTACGTCGAATAATGCACAAGAAAAAGAACGCGTGACGCGTATTAAAAAAATATTAAGTATAATTTATATTACAGTACAAATTATATACATATCATCCGTAGCAACAGTGTGTTTTAAAATGTATTCTCGATATTTATCATGAACATATATGATATGTATAGCATTTAAAATTATTCATATTTTTTGTCAATATCTATTTTGCTATTTTCCAGATACATACCTATAGTTTGATTTAACATATCAGGTTTAATATAAATATATAATTGCACCTAATATCTAACATTTTTATATTGACACAACTGATATTATTGCATAATAAAATGTTGCTATTATAAAAATCTTAGCAATATGTGAATAGTAATCTATTTTTCTCTGTGTATGAATTAGTAGTATATTATCCTTTGGAAATGATATAAAAAGTATTTTTCTAAATACTTGGCAGCTGCTTGTAGCAATGCTTGCAAACAGATATCAATAGAAAAACAAACATACATATTCATATATTTTTATGGTACCACGTATTTCATAAATAGAAAAAGATATATTATTTAAATCGACACGACAAACAAAGTACCCACCAAATTTGTTACATTTCTATTGCCTTTCGAAGTATTTTATTAAACCACTAGACCACTAGAGGAACATAATGTTATAGTTATGTATGGCACTTAACTACTTATGTTTCAGATATGGAAATGTCCATATGTTTGGGCGTTCTAGAAGAGTATAATACAGTGGAACCTCAGTATACGACCTTAATTCGTTCCTGATGTTTGGACTTATACCGAATAGGACGTATACCAAACCAACAATTCTCATAAGAAATAATGTAAAAATGATTAATCCGTTTTCATGTAAAAAAAAAAAACTCCTCTTGATATGGTATATTAATGGGGTTGTAAAATAATTATTTAGTTTTCTGTTGGTTTTCGTTTGCCTTTTTGCAATTCATGATTAATAAAAATAATAAAATTTTACTTAAAAATTAAAATCAGAAGAAACTTAACAAAGTTATAGACTGTGGCTCCACGCAGGTCTGGTACACTAAAAGGGCAGTACACCAACCAAGGACTCTCCCCATCAGAAATTACATAATTTAAAACCAAATAAAGTCAATGTAAATTCGTGAATATCTACACTATTCATAGTATTACTTGTTCATATATAGCGCGTATAATTGAATTAAGTTGTATACCGAACAAAAGTCGTATACCGAGCAAAATTTGTTTTACCCAAACAAGACGTATTCCGAATTGAATGTATTCTAAAGCAGACGTATAGCGAGGTACATCACTGTAGTACAAATTCAAAATTATTGGAAAGGAAAATAGAGGATGGTCAATATATGCATCGTTTTTGGTTAATCGCATTACGTAAAGCTGATGAAGAACAATAATTTGGGATTGCAATTTGGGAATTAGCAACGAAGTACTAGGTCAAGAAAATATTATCAATACATTAATGAATAAAACTATACACAAAATCCGTAATTCAAATATTTATTTATTATTAGACAATCACATACTGAATCAATTACCGCTGCATGAACATAGAGTTCAATCAATTAAGCTTATATCATTATTTTAAAATACAAATACATAATCTAACTTAATCCATAACTTTCACAATAGAACGAAATCAACATCATTATATACAAAAATGATACATTTTAAAAATCAATAATTTAATAACTGTATTTATATTAGAAGAACTGAGTATTAGTAGAATAATGTTTATATTAATATTTGTGTAATATTAAGCATATTATAAAGTTTATAAATATCAAACAACTTATTTGATTGATATTATTTAAATATTTTATATATAATATTTTTAACTTATGATATATATGTGTATTAATTAATATAATTAAGTAAAAAACATTTTGTTATTTGTTTTTCTGTATTCTGTATAAAAATGTATAGTTTTCATATAATTTTACAATCTACATTACGTAAACAATAAATATTTCATTAAATATAAAGGACAATTTTTGTTTATCTTCAGTACAGTTTCTGTTTGTGACAGTTTAAGTTGTTTTGTTTAAATATATCTGACAAAGAATTTATGATTATACAAGATGATACCTGTACAATCATTTGAAAAATACGAATGCTAAACAGAACATTTAGAATAGTATAGGACATAAATATAATTTTACAGGTTTAGAAGATAAATTCGCCATCTACTTTGTTTTCGTTAATTTTTCTTCTAATGTGTCTAAAATGAATGTTATTTTAATATATTAAAAACGGGTTTTAAAAATAACATTAATTTTATTTTCCAAACTGCTTATTTACATAGAATTTGACATTTCTTTCATAAATATCTAATCTAATCTGCGAAATCTAATTAGCCGTTCTAAAAAAAAAAGGTGAATTTAGTTAAAACTTTGGCTGCGATAAAACAAAATTTGCTAATGAAACTTATTCCGTGCATTTGAAATATATTCCTATAACATCACATGTTGTTTGGTTCAGAACTACTAGCTCTGCGCTAAAACATTACACTGATTTCGCTAGCAAAAAAGCAGTCTAAATGAGGCTTAACAAAATTTAAAAATTAATCATTAATAAACAAAAGAACACTATGAATACGAATATGGTTTTAATTTCTACTCTGAGGAAAAGTTTTTAATTTGGCCTTCATCAGGTTTCTTCTTTGCATGAGACCGGACATGTTTCTTTAAATGACCACTCCACATAAAAGTTCTCTCACATATCTCGCATTTATAAGGTTTCTCATTTGTATGTGTACGAATGTGCACTTTCAAATCTCCACTTCGAATAAATGCTTTCTGACATATTTCGCATTTATCAGGTCTCTCATTTGTATGAAAACGGATATGTTTTCTTAAATCTCCGCTTTGAGTAAATGTTTTCTCACATATTTCGCATTTATAAGGTCTCTCATTTGTATGAGAACGGTTATGAACTTTCAAATGTCCACTTTGCGTAAATTCTTTTTTACATATTTCGCATTTATAGGGTCTCTCATTTGTATGTATACGAATATGCGATTTTAAATTTCCACTTTCAGTAAAAGTTTTCTCACATATTTCGCATTTATAAGGTTTCTCATTTGTATGTGTGCGAATATGTCGTTTTAAATTATCATTCCGAGTAAAAGTTTTCTCACATAATGTACATTTATGAGATTCTCTTTTCTGTACAGATTCATCATTTTCTTTCGAGCTGAAAATATTATTTTTATTTGAAGTTCTATTAGCTTGACAACGTTTTATATCGGTTTTATTCTCAAAATTCGAATATTCTTCCTTAATTATTAATTCTGAATGTAAATCGAAAGATTCTGATTTCAAATTTTCTTTAAATTTAATATTTGTATCATTTTCCGAATCCCCAATGTATTCTTCATTAATAGCTTCTTCTTTCACACAAAAAAACTCAAAATTTGTATTATTTTGTGATTCTAAACTTTCTTCAACTTCAATGTTTCTATCAGTTTCCAATTCTAGTTTAATGTTTTCTTCATCAATAGTCTTTTCTTTAATTTTGTTTTTCATAACTTCACTAATTTGCGATTGTTGTTTTGCATATCGCTTGAAAATTTCTTGCGATTTAAAACATTTTTCTACAAATTTATACGTTTCATCTAATCGAACAGAACAAATTGAACAAATACAATCCGATAACTTCTCAGTACATTTCAGCTAAAAATATAAATTAAAATTAAATATTACATTTTAATGGGAGCTTAATAAAGAATCATATTTCTACTAATAACATCAAGTCACTATGATATTTAACTAATATTTGATTTATTTGAGAGATCATAAGCTGTGTGGGTTCGTTACTTGGTTATGGGGTAACAAAGATTAAAAATAACCCGAGCATAATTAAAAATGCAAGACAAAATTTTTACAAGCCTGAACACAGACAACAACATTTTTCTCATAATAGCTATTCCCACTACTCTTGCAGAAACAAATTTTAGTTTAGCAAAACATATTATAATAATTAATAAAATTATTATAAGTAAACCTAATAAAATAATTGTTTTATGTTATTTCTATTGTAAATGTACATGTATTCAAATTACAACTTGTTTTATATAAATTTCAATTAAACAAAATCAACAAACGTATTAAAATTAAAAATACTCTAAATTAGGTTAGGTTAAATGATGTCTGTTGTCGAAACTTATAGAAGAAACAAATGATGATGATTATTTATCAATTTATCAGCACGTAATATTTTTCGTGACCCGATTAAAGCTAGTATTTTACTTACAATTTCCGATGCAATGGTTTGCAATTTGTATGATAACAATATGTTATCCGTATCCATTATAGTTAAACTAAATATTATATTATCACCACCAGCACATAATCGACAACGGTCGTCCTTTAAATGTTGTTTTAATATGATTTGAGAATCGAAACATTGTTTGATAAATTTATAAGCATCATTCAATCGAACAGCGCAAATTTTACAAATACCATTCGGTAATTTGATCTTGCAATCAACCTAAAATAAGAAAAGTAAAAGATTCAGAAATAATAATGTATATTACAATCAAAACAAATAATTTTATTCTTACAATTTCTGGCATAATTTGCTTCCAATTTATCCACAAAACGTTTGCCATCTGAATCCAAATTAAGTATAGTGAATAATACATTTTTATCACTTGTACATAATTTACAAAGTTGCATAAAACTACTCATGATTAAAAATAGATTTTCCACTGTTATGAGAGTAGACAACAGATGGCGCCAGCAGTCAACACGCGACACACAGCAGAGAACGACAAATAAGCGCCAAGCTGTCAAATAAGCAACCTCACATAAAGCAATATATTATCTTTGTAATACCAATAGTATTAATACAATATACAATTATTAAGCAAGTAAAACCTTTTATTTACATATTGTCACATGGTGTCAGGTGTGAAAACTTTGTGAAAGATTGTATATGGAAAAAAAAGAAGAAAGATAAGATGACCACGTTACCAGCACCAGAACCTGTCAAAATAAACGACAAAGCAGAGAATAATTGGAAATTATTTAAGCAACAATGGATAAACTACAGCATAGCTACAGAGCTAAGTAAAAAAATCACATGAAATACAAGTAGCTACATTTCTTTCTATTATAGGCAAAGAATGTTTAAACGTTTATATACACATTGACAAAGGAAACAACGACCAAACGAAAGTTAAAGGTATAATCGAAACTTTGGATACGTATTTTACACCTACAGTAAATACGATTTATGAAAGATATATATTCAATTCAGCAGCACAAGGAAATGATGAAAGTATATTAGAATATGTAAATAGGTTAAGAAAACTTGCAAATACATGTGATTTTGGCACATTACACGAAGGATTAATAAGAGACAGGCTGGTACTAGGAATATTAAATAATGAAACTAGGAAAAGATTACTGAAAGTTTCAGATCTAACTTTACAAAAAGCAATAAATATGTGTAGAACAGACGAGGTCACCGAAGAAAGATTAAAAACAATGGAAGAAAAAGGAAAAGAAGATGTACACTTTATGAAACAGAAAAATAAGCAAGAAACGAGAAAACAGAATCAGAATACGAAAAAACAGCAAAAAACCTTTTATAATGCAGGAACAAAATGCAAATATTGTGGTTATGTACATATACATGACAGACAAAAATGCCCAGCATTTGGAAAAACCTGTAAAGCATGCGGAAAAGAAAATCACTTCCAATCAGTATGCAAGTCAAAGATATACAAGCAGAAACAGAAACAAAATGTACACCAAGTGGAAACAGATGAAAGCACAGACGAAACAGAATCCATTTACAACATCAACAAGTTAGAAGCGAACAAGAAGACATGGTATGTCAACGTGACAATGCAGTACACAAACAACGAAGCACATAAAATGAAATGTCAGATAGATACAGGGGCAAGTTGTGATGTTATGTGCTACGACAACTTTAAAAAATTAGGCACCAAGCAAAGCCTGAAACCAAGCAGTACCAAATTAAAGTTATACGGAGGTGAAATAATAACGCCGATCGGAGAAGCTATAATAACATGCAAGTACAAAAATAAGAAAATTAAAACAATTTTTCAAATTATTAAAACAGAATGCACCTTCAATCCACTACTATCAGCAAAAACAAGTGAGAAGTTAAATCTCATACAAGTAACAGCAGATCTATGCAAGATAGAAGCGGAAAGTACGGATAGACAGAAAGAAAACATAATTAAAGAGTATGAAGACGTATTTCAAGGAATAGGTTGTCTGCCCGGAGAATCTCATTTGGAAATAGATGAAACTGTGACACCAGTTCAACAAATTCCACGTAGAGTACCAATAAATTTTAAAAAGGAATTAAAAGAATATGTAGACAAATTAGAAAAAGACAATATCATAAAGAAAGTAACAAGACCTACGAAATGGATAAGTAACATAATTGTAGTCAAAAGGGACAATAAGATTCGCATGTGTCTTGATCCCAAACCACTAAATACAGCTTTGAGAAGATCTCAATACCAGATTCCTACGATAGATGAAATACTTCCGGAACTAGCAAACGCTAAAATTTTTAGTGTGATGGACGCAAAACAAGGATTCTGGCAAATCAAACTAGACAAAGAAAGCAGCTACTATACGACCTTCTGGACTCCGTTTGGTAGATACAGATTTCTAAGATGTCCATTTGGCATATCCACAGCACCAGAAGAATATCAACGAAGGCAATATGAACTACTAGGAGATTTAGAAGGAATAAACGTTATAGCAGATGACATTTTGATCATAGGTAAAGGTAAAACACAAGAAGAAGCTGAAGCAGATCATGATAAGAAGATCAAGAAACTACTGAATAGAGCAAGAGAGGTTAATTTAAAGCTGAATAAAGAAAAATTTAAATACAAATTGAAAGAAGTAACATATATGGGACATACACTGTCAACAGAAGGAGTGAAACCAGATAAAAAGAAGACAGAAGCAGTACGGAATGCACCACAATCGCAAAACATAAAAGAACTTCAAAGTTTTCTTGGTTTTATCACGTATTTAGCAAGATACTTGCCGACTCTGTCAGCAGTATGCACGCCGTTAAGAGAAATAATTAAGCAGAAAGAATGGAACTGGAACAGAGATGCCGAAGAAGCATGGAAAAAGTTAAAGAACATGGTTGAGGAGGCTGCAACTCTAAAATACTATGACATGAATAAAGAAGTAACCATACAATGTGATGCAAGTAGTTTTGCATTAGGAGCAACACTTATGCAAGAAGGAGAGCCAGTTGCATATGCTTCTCGTGTACTAACACAGACAGAAACAAAATATGCGCAAATAGAAAAAGAGACACTAGCATTGTTATTCGCGTGCGAAAGATTCTCTCAATACATATCGGGAAGACAAATAGTACATATCGAAAGTGATCATCAACCTCTTGAAACAATTTTCAAAAAATCTATATTATCGGCACCGTGCAGATTACAAAGAATGATGTTAAGACTGCAACGTTTCAACCTAGACGTAAAATATAAAAAAGGTTCAGCAATGCACGTAGCAGATTATTTATCAAGAGCACCATTAAAAATTAAAACAACAGAAAGCAACAAAGAAGAATACATACATTATATAGGAGGAAACTTGATTGAAGAAATAATGAACATCAATATGGCCGAGCACGTAAATGTGACGGAACAAAGATGGAATCAAATAGCAACAGAAACCAGTAAGGATGACACTTTACAAGAACTAAAATCAATCATATTACAGGGATGGCCAGAAGAAAAAAAATCCATCAAACCAGACATAGTCAAATATTGGAATTTTAAAGAAGAATTATCAATACAGGATGGAGTACTGTACAAAGGCGAAAAAATTATAATACCAAATAGTATGAAGAACGAAATGCTTAAAAGAATTCATGCAAGTCATGCAGGAATCGAAGCATGTACCAGAAAAGCTTGAGAAACACTATATTGGTACAAAATGGCAGAGGATATAAAAGACTATATTTTAAGATGCTCGATATGTCAAGAATTCCAAACCAATCAAAGAAAAGAACCATTGATCTCAGAAGACATTCCAAATTTGCCATGGTCCACAGTAGCAATCGATATTTTCACACTGGATACAAAAAATTATCTAGTTATCACCGATTATTACAGCGACTTTTTCGAATTAGAAAAACTTAAGAATATGACAAGTGAACACGTTATTAAAAATATAAAAAAAAATTTTGCTAGACATGGAATCCCACACATAGTGATATCAGACAATGGGCCACAGTTCGACTGTAAACAATTCAGACAGTTTGCAAAAGAATGGGAATTTTTTCACAAAACTAGTTCACCATATCACTCAAAAGGAAACGGAAAAGCAGAATCATCGGTTAAAATAGCTAAAAGAATAGTAAAAAAAGTACAAAGAGAAAATAGCGATTTATATTTAGCACTTTTAGAACATAGAAATATTCCAACGGAAGAAATACAACTTACACCAGCGCAAAGACTGATGGGACGAAGAACAAGAACACGAGTACCTATCACAAAGCAAAAATTAAGACCAAAAATACACAACGATGTCCAAGAAAGAATAAACCTAAGAAGAAAAAAACAACAATTTTATCATGACAAAGGAGCGAAAGAACTGAGAATTCTTGAGGGAGGCGAAACAGTTAGAGTTAGAAATAAAGAAGGAAAATGGCAAGAAGGTAAAATTAGAGAAGAGATATCGCCAAGATCATATAGGGTACAAGTAGAAGGAACAAATTACCGCAGAAACAGAATAGATATACGATCAAGTCCAACCAATAAAGAAATCGAGAAAGTAGAAGAAAGACGACAAAATCGAATACAAAATGAGGAACCACAGGAAATAAGACAACCAGTAACACCAAAAGCACTAAACAAAGGTAATGTATATGAATCGCATAATGAACAAGAAGAAAGAAGATCGGAAGAACAAAATGGGTCAGCAACATCCGAAGAAGTGAGCAAACCAACTTTTACAAGAAGTACCAGAGAAAGACGACCACCCAAGTATCTTCAGGAATATATAACAAATTCGCCAAAGAAGAGGGGATGTTACGAGAGTAGAACACAGATGGCGCCAGCAGTCAACACGCGACACACAGCAGAGAACGACAAATAAGCGCCAAGCTGTCAAATAAGCAACCTCACATAAAGCAATATATTATCTTTGTAATACCAATAGTATTAATACAATATACAATTATTAATCAAGTAAAACCTTTTATTTACATATTGTCACATCCACCAAAAAAGCTTCTTACAAAAATTAAAACATAAACATAATATATTTGATAGTATTAGAGGTTAACTTACAAAAATCTGACACAAATCCAGTAGGCCAGATGAATTTTGTGTTATATTTCTAGTATAGGAAGAAGAATAAAAAGAATAATATTTTTATTGAGCGCACTCACAGAAGTAGTGGAAAATATATTTTTATCAGTTGTATGTAATTGACAATGTTTCAAAAAACTATTCATGATCTTCATGATTAAACATAAATTTTCTACCAAAAAAAAGCTTTATGCTATAAGTAAAATATAAAAATATTATATTTGATATTATTCAAGGTTAACTTATAAAAATATGTTAGAAATACAGTTGGCCAGCTGAATTTTTTGTAATGTTTGATGTTTAAGAAAAAGAAGAATCACTTATATATTTTCAAATACATGTTGATTTTATAGAAATTAGATAATAATATTCTACATATCATTTATATTTTATTATTTTCAGAATCTAAATTTTTAAAACTACTGATTAAACGAGATTTCATGGAAATACAAACTTATATTTCCAGGAAATATAAGTTTGACCCGTATAGTAAACATTAGCCAAAATTTATAATGCAAAATTTAACTGGACAACTAGTTAGATGCCAGTGACGTCATTTGTGATATTAGGGGGCATCCACTCAATTAGATTTATAAAATAGCTATAATATTACTGTTTATACATATAAAAAATAAAAATAAATTAATTACTGTTATATAAAATAAATATTAAAAATTATTACTAAATTATAAAATAATATATTAATTATACAATGCATATCTGTTATTTAAAGTTTAATACACAATAAAATTAAAAGTGAAAATGTCATTCTTCTTAAACTATTCATTCCATATTGTGATAGAAAATAGGGCTGGAGTAAGATATACAATCCCGAGATGTTGCTGTATTCACGAATATTAAAAAAACCAGATTTGCGCATGCGTGAACATCGGAACGCCCATATTTGGTGTATAAAAACCAGTGAACCTCAAAATGTTTCATTAGTAATTTTCCTTTTGTTATGTTATGTTAAGAAGTCCGGTAGGTTAGGGTAGGTTTGGTAGGTAGGTTTCAGGTAGGAGTTTGTTTTTTAAAGACCGTTAAGAAGTCCGGTAGGTTAGGGTAGGTTTGGTAGGTAGGTTTCAGGTAGGAGTTTGTTTTTTAAAGACCGTTAAGACACATTTAAAATTACATTTTGTCATAATACACATTTTGAGAGTCACTGGTTTTTCAACTAACGTGAACACAGCAACTCCTCGGGATTGTATAGCTTACTTATACCGAAAATAGATTGTTTATGTATTTATAGCTAAATACTGAGTGTGCAAACGCAGCATTAGCGCAGCTGTCACTTTTAAAATTTCTTACTTTTCTGGGCAAAGACGATTCTTTGAGTGCGTTCAACAAAATACGCTGTCCTTTATTTTTCTTTTTCTTATACTAGAAAAAATATTACATAAAATTCATCAATAAATAAATACTACTATTTTAAGTATCTTTTTAATAATTAAATACCACTAATCGAATCATTAAGGAATATTACACAAATATATTTAAGAAAAATTTTATTAATTTTGCGACAATCATATATAAATAATTATTTTTGTACTGTTTCACAAAAAAAGTTTGGATACTACTGCCTCGTAGTTACTAAATTTGCAACTAGAGCGTAAGCGATATAGTTAATCTATGCTCAGCTGTCAACAGTTTACTGCACAACTAATGTTGCGCATTCTGCATTCCGTATAGCATTGCTAAGTTCACTCTACTCTGAATATAAAACTTGTAACAAAGACTAATTATTTTATAGCCTATAGTTTATATTTTTCATAATGTTTGAATTTTTGAAGCATTTTTAAAATAAGAATTATATTATAATTTAATTTAGACGCATAGTATATGTACCAACATCATTAATACTGAATTTATTTTTGTAAAGTTGGCAGTGAAATGTTCTGACTCATTTTCTGTTTACTGCATGCGACAAAATTATCTAACCTCGTTATTATCCCATGATTACCGGTTTACTACTAGTATATTATATTAAAATATTTGTGTAAAAACTATATAAACTTATATAAAACTACACAGTTCATATAATAATAACATAAAAATGTTAATATTTGGAAAACTTTGTCGTTTATGCACGACTGATAAAGATCTCGCATCAACGTTGATTAATTTCGATTCAGATAACATAATTTTATTGGACAAATTAAATCTAATTGCACCAGAACTTGTAAGTACAATAATTACAAATTTAATTCTCTTATTTTATATTTAAATGTTTTTTCAGCTAAACGTAAATAGCAGTTTACCAAATGGCATATGTAAAACATGTATTGTTCAATTGAATCAAGCCTACATATTTATAAAGAAATGCTTTCATTCACAAGAAATTCTAAATCAATATTTAGAACAATTACAAAATATAAAACAATGCACAAATTTGAAAATTGTAGTGAACAATATAATCAATTATGATAATATATCGGAAAATGCTGTGAAAATATCAAATCTTTTACATACAGAATATGTTTATAAATCGGATTCTGTAGAACAAGAAAACATTATTGAAGATAATGATGGTTCCGGATTTACTCAAGTAAATTTTGAAGATAAACTTAAAGTGGAAGGTATAGATATGAATCAGTTTGTTCCAAATGAAATCGTCAGTGAAGGTTGCAACAATTCAATTGATATACAAACTACCACAAGTGTAAAAAATGAAGACGAATGTTTAATTGATTTTAAAAATGAAACGATTGAAGAACGTCTTTGTGAAACTAATATAAATGATTACAAATCTACCGTAGTAAAATACGAAGATGAAATTACAATAGAAAAACACGAGATTGAAAGTTGTTTTACAGATTTACACACCATTGCAGAGCAAAGTTATGTTTGCAAAAATAATTCAATTGATTTCAGTTCTCAAGTAAATTTTGAAGATGAAATTAAAGTAGAAGAAATAGACACGAATCATTTTCTTCCAAATGATAAAACGGAAATTATTACTGAATGTTGCAACAACTCAGTTGATATACAAACAACCGCAAGTGTAAAAGAAGAATTAGAATGTTTAATTGAAGACACAATTGATTTTAAAAATGAAACGATTGAGGAACAACGTCTTTGTGAAACTAATTTTAATGACTATGAATCTACCATAGTAAAATACGAAGATGAAATTACAATAGAAAAACACGAGATCAAAAGTTCTCTTACAGATTTACCTACCACTATAGAGCAAAATGAATTTTACGGGTTTCATTCTATTGATTACAGTTTGGCAAATAAATTTCAAGTGAAATATGATGTTATATTAAAACGTTTTTGCGACAATACGAACAAATTTCTTAGCGATTTCCAAAATAATATAATCGAAAAACAAGCAAATGAAACAAACGATGCGATTTATTTAGAAAATTCCAGAACCGACAAACATATGAAAGACGATGTTGACAACTTAGAAGATATTGCTGTTAATAGAACATTGAAAGACAGTACAAATGTAAAAGTGAATATTCGAACACGCGCAATTAAAGCGCCGCATAAAACCAAAACGGGTAAGAAAACTCATCAAAATCAATCAACATTAACAAGACAAATTTGTAAAGATAAAAAACGTCACGAATGTAAACTATGTGGTAAAGGTTTTCATACACTTACTGAATTAACAATACATATCCGTTCACATACAGGTGAAAAACCTTATCCATGTAAAATATGCAATAAAAATTTTCCTAAAAAATCTAATTTAAAAATACATATTCGGACACATACAGGCCAAAAACCATTTCAGTGTCAAACTTGTAAGAAAACATTTACTCAAAAAGGACATTTAAAAAGACATATTCGGACACATTCAGGCGAAAAACCATTTCACTGTCAAAGTTGTAAGAACACATTTGCTGACAAAACAAATTTAAAAAGACATATTTGGACACATTCAGGCGAAAAACCATTTCACTGTCAAACTTGTAAGAAATCATTTGCTCAAAAAATTCATTTAACAACACATCTTCGGACACATTCAGGCGAAAAGCCATTTCACTGTCAAATTTGTAAGAAATCATTTGCTCATAAAATTAGTTTAACAACACATCTTCGGACACATTCAGGCGAAAAACCATTTCACTGTCAAACTTGTAAGAAAACATTTACTGCAAAAAGTAGTTTAAAAAGACATATTCGGACACATATAACCGAATAACCATTTCAGTGTACAACTTGTAAGAAAACATTTACTCGAAATGAATCGTTAATAAAATATATTCGAAGACATAAATTTGTTAATTTTTATATTGTTTAATTTCCATTTAATTCCTTTGACGTGTATCTTAAAAAACTTTATATTTTATATATAAATAAATATATTATACCTAAAACTATAATTTTATTTGTTTGCCTTGCAATTCGAATTAATATATCTTTGTAAAATAACTATTATTTCAGATATATTTCAAAGTTTCACAAACTTTGACATTTTAACAATTCATATACTTTAAAATTTATTTATTTTTTACTAAATTATTTTTGATGTTTTTTGTTATAATTTTTAGATTTAATATCAGTAACGCCATTTGTTAGTAATACTTTTAATTCATATTTCTATATTTGTCACATAAAAGTTGATTTATAAATAAAATTGCTTATTAGTTGAAATAACAGCAAGTTTGGTCGAAATATTAAATAATTGCGATTTGAAATTTATTTCTACATGATGTAAGGTTTCGTGTCACCAGAGTCACCCAAGATTATTTTGTACTTTTGCTCCGAAGAGGTAAGTAAAAAGAATCAAGAAATTTCTTTTGATAATATGCTCACAGAGGACAATTTTTTTTTGAATAAAAATTATCTAAACATTTAAAATATTATTCAAATACCAGTACTTTAACATATTTACATCGTTTTACAATTCATATAATTTCTATTACTTTTTAAAGTAAGCTTTGATTGATTCATTTGTTTTTATATAGTTATGTAAAATGTCATATTATTATGTTTAATAAAATATATTATATAAAAATATATATGGGGGACAGTAAGGAGCAAATAATTGAAATTCCGAATCCAAACTTTTGTTCTGTTAATGAAAGTTTTATTTTGGAAAATGGGGATTGTTATATAGGCGGTTTTTGTGCTCATAGTAGAATAGGAATAGTATGGAGAGATGGTACCGTATTTACAGATAATAATTAAAAAAAAACTGCAAAAAAATAAAATGACAAAAATGTTCCTAATTAAATATTCATAATGATGATAATGATCGATTAAAATTTTCTGTGAAGTCTATTTATTATAAAACATAAAATCTATTTATTTAACATATATTAGATAATAATTATTATTAGTAATAATTTATTTATTATGTTTGTAATTTAAAATCGTAGTAATAAATATTAAAAAAAAAAAAATGAATATCAGGCTAGGCACTGAACTATATACAGTGTGTCCCCGGATTGAGTTCACTATTGGTGTAATCGGCAAAAAATTTAAAAATTTTATTTTCATGTTTTGGGATCCCGCCCTGCTTTATTATAACTCTATGCAAAATTTCAAAAAGATCGGCTAACTTTCATTAAATCTGCTTTTTGTGTTATTTGTTATTATCTTAGATAAACATCAAAATCTTTAAATGTTTCTTTGAAATATAATAATTATATATAATTATAATAATTATATTATATTTAAATAATTTATTTTAATTAAGAATATATATTTCTTGTATACCTATATGTTTATGTAGTATTCAATATTGGTTTATAGATAAGAATGTCACTTTTTTGTTTTTGTATTTTTTATAATTAATTGTATTTTTTTAAATGTACTCTATATTAGCGCAATCTATAATAAATAAATATATTATTATTATTATTAAATTGATTGCTTATCTAAGTATTTTGCAAATTACTTGATCGTTATTGTTTTCTTTGTTAACAATGTTGACCCTATAACAGCGTGTTTAACTAATACAGTGTTACGGGCTGGAGAAATCATCTTATGCTCATGTTATTAATATTAATTAATATTAATGGCAACAATTTCTGTCAAAGGACTAAAAAAACTTGTAAAAAAGTTTACAGAAACTGGAAGTGTGCTAAATGTGAAGAAGAAAAAGCTAGTTCATGATCATGAAGACACTGCCACACTCTTGCTAAATACTAAAACCTGTAAATATTACAGAAATTTTATAATATTATTTGAATTTTACAATTTTTATGTATTTTTACAATGAATTTTACTGTAATTTTCATTTTTTTTTTGTAAATTTACTAAAATCTGTAAATATCATAGAAATTTTATAATATTATTTGAATTTTACAATTTTTATGTATTTTTACATTTGAATACTTATTTTATGTAATTATACAAATATTTTTATATAAAAATGTAAAAAAATTATAAATGTAATAATGACATTAGTAAATGTAATAATTACATTAATAAATGTAATATTTACAACAGTGAATGTAATTGTTACATTTATTAATGTAAATATGTACGCATAAATGTAATATTGACATTCACAATTGTAATAATTACTTTAAAGAGTGGAAATATTACCTACAATTAGTTATGTAAATTTACTTAGCAAATGTAATATTAAAATGTGTTACATATTTCAATTGTAATTTTACATATAAAAATAATTTTGTATAAATACATTTTTTTGTAAATTTACAATGATTATCGTTAGCAACAAAGTGTCCAATGATTTTCATTGAAAAATTTTTTTACAGTGTAGATTTGATTTAGAATTGAAATATTTTTCAATTCAAAATTGTTTATTTTGTTCATTAAAAATCGAAAATAATGCTTTCATTTTGTTTTTTATTTTTAATATAAAATTAAATTTATAATATTTTTATTTTGACATTTTATAATCATTTTTCAATTAATGCAAAATTTAAAAAAAAGGTTGAATAAATTGTTTATTTTAAATTCTTTAATTGTATCTTTGGGAAAATCATTTTCCTGATTTTCATTTAGTCAATACTTGTAGTATAATTAATTAGGTAACTGATTAGATTTTGTAATTAAAATATCACTTTTTATATAACATCACGGTATAAATAATATCTATTTATAAAAGAAAAACTTTGTAAATTTTTTTCTATTTTAAATTGTTGTTTTTTTGACAAATAAAAATATAAATAATAATAAATTTTTATTATTTTTCTTTACATCATACATACACAATCACACCATGTACCCAAAAAGGGTGTGGCACAAACTCTGTTCATCACCCTGAAATCAGTCGCCTCCAAACAAGCAACTTTCGCTTCATCCACATTCATAATTTCACTCTCATAGGATGCTCTTTTATTTCTACTACTTGGAATCTTTCGCTCACGCAAGCCACTCTCTCAATCATACCACTCCAACTATTCATCGGACTGATCCACTGGGCAAACGTATACCATCAAAATCATTCTAATAAATTTTTTTAACAGCAAACGTTTATTAGACGCATTCGCTCCACATGTTCGAACCATCTTAACTAACTAACACCGTAACTTTTGCTACAACATTTTCTTCGCAATTCCACACTCATCGTACACTAATCGTATTTAGTAGCCCCGATTTCTCCTATAGTTACACCCAGCTACCCCATACGTAAATATCTCATTTCGCACAGCAGTCATTTTTTTCGTTTATGCTTTTGCAATCAAACCCAGAACATTCACTACCATACATCAACGTAGGTACACCGAAAACTGCATTGTATATACTCAAACGGGCTTCTTTGAAAACATTTCCATTCCTAGCAAAAGTACCCCCAAAGCGCACCCAAAGCACCTTACAACAGCAACATTTACTCTCCTTTCAAATATCCTAGACGATACATTTTTTATTGCATATCCTTTCCGCATAGCATGAGCATGAAAGCGGCGAAATTATCCCGATTTAAACAATTTCGCAAACTAATTACATTTAAATCGTAGTTTAATTTTAAAAATGTTTGTTCACCTGAGATACTTGAGTTTGCACTAATTTATATAATATATATAACAATGCATAAATAAACAAGATTAGAAGTATATGGGTAAACCCATATATAGACCACTTTGACCATTATCACATAAATGATAAAAAATAAGAATAAAAAAATTTTTCATCGAAAGTTGGCAACATTGTATTTTGATAATGTATAATAAATATTATAGGCGCTAAAGGTATCTTCTGTAAAAATTTCATTAAAATCGGATAAATAATGCGGGCATAACAAATTTTTAGAAAATTATTAATTTTTTTTTGGAAAGTTGGGAACACTGTATTTTGTTAAAATTACATAAATTATATGAATACTAGGAGAATCTTTTGTGAAAATTTGAGTAAAATCGGTTAAATAACATGGCCATAATAAATTTTTTTAAAATTTAGTAATTTTTTTCTCGGAAAGTTGGTAACACTAGATATTAATAAAATTATATAATTAATGGGAGCATTAAGAAAATCTTTTCTGGAAATTTGATCAAAATCGGATAATTAATGTAGCCAGTATGAATTTTTAAAAATTTTAGTAATTTTTTTCTCGGAAAGTTGGCAACACTAGATATTAATAAAATTATATAATTAATGGGAGCATTAAGAAAATCTTTTCTGAAAATTTGATCAAAATCGGATAAATAATGTAGCCAGTATGAATTTTTAAAAACTTTAGTAATTTTTTTTCTCAAAAAGTTGGCATTACTGGAAAAAACCAAAACCACATGACCATCTTGGGCACTAGACAAATTTATCCTGAAAATTTCATTAAAATCGGTTGAACCGTCTAGGAGGAGTTGCGATCACAATATTTTGTCTGACGACCGAATGAGCGAGCTAGCGATTTGACGACGCACATCCATACACCCACATAAACTAAGTTCAGATTCGTCATCTAGAGGCTATATGAAAGATTTCTATATACAATTTTTTTTTTGAAAATGTTACAGACACCGTACCAAACGCTATACTACTTTTTCCTTGCAGTCAAAGTGGTAAAAATAATTCTTCAACAAGAAGTGATATTTAGTTATTTTCAACTTTATTCATATGTTCCTAATACCAAATGGAATTCTCAGACTTCATGTGATCAGAAGAATGTAAAAATAACAATACTTGTTTAAAAATAATTCATAGATTGCACTACTAGTATTTAAATTACAGTTTTCTTTTTTATCGACAGCACAATTCGATTTGCAAATAGTTCAAACATTACCATATAGATGACACTGTAAGATTATTGTTCGAAATAGTTGGCCAGTTGAATGTTGTGTTATAAATTTTCAAATACATATTGATTTTTATAGTAAGTAAAAAACATTATTTTACATACAACATTTAGATTTAATTTTAAATAATAATCTTGTAAAAAAAAGTGACAAATTATATTTAAAGTAATTGTTTACATTGACGGTCCTGTAGATAAAGTTCATTCAACTTTATTGACTTTAGCTGCAGATTGATTACTTATCTTTTTATTTTTTAGTCTTTTATTTAAATTTTATTTAGACAAATCGCTAGAACCTGGATCAAGTAGCAATTAAGGAAAAAATTGTAAAATTAAATACGCAGATATTTATTCTTCTTCTTATACTAGTAATTTTACACAAAATTCATCTGGCCAACTGGATTCGTGTCAGATTTTTATAAGGTTAACCTCTAATACTATCAATTACAATATTTTTATATTTTACTTTTTATAAGAAGCTTTTTTTGGTAGAAAATTTAATTTTAATCATGAATAGTTTTATGCAACAGTGCCGATTATGTACAAGTTTTAAAAATGTATTGTTCACTATACTTAGGGTGACCAACCGTACTCTTTTAAGAGTACATGTACTCTTTTTGAGCAAGGAAAATTATGTACTCTTACTTTTTCAAAAAATACTATAAATGTACTCTTTTTTAAAAAAATACACTGATGCCACAATACTGAAAAAAAATGTAAACAAGTTGTAAATATCCATACTTTCAAGGCTCAAACGCTCTTAGTTTGATCGTATTTTTGTTAATATTGTTTATTTTGATTTTCTATTTACAAGTATTTCGTATTCTACGAACTTTTCGTTTGTAAGTTACGTTGTGTTCGTCGTATAATATGTGGTAAAAGTATTGTATATTTTTGTTTAAATTGTTCATTTTGATATTAAAATACATGTATCTCATATCTTAACAATTTTTTATTTATTAAATCTATAAATGATTATTGATGAAAATGATAACACGAGATATATATATATATATATATATATATATATATATATATATATATACATATATGTGTGTATGTGTACGATTTTTGTTTAAGAAATGTACTCTTTTCGGCCTGGGCCGAGTTGGTAACCCTAACTATACTTGATCTGGATTCAGATGGCAAACGTTTCATGGACAAATTGGAAGCAATTATGCCAGAAATTGTAAGAATGAAATAATTTGTTTTGATTGTAATATACATTATTGTATCTGAATCTTTTACTTTTCTTATTTTAGGTTGATTGCAAGATCAAATTACCGAATGGTATTTGTACAATCTGCGCTGTTCGATTAAATGAAACGTATAAATTTGTAGAAAAATGTTTTAAATCGCACGAAATTTTCAAGCGCTATGCAAAAGAACAATCGCAAAATAGTGAAGTTATGATAAACGAAATTAAAGAAGAGAATATCGATGAAGAATACATTAAACTGGAATTGAAAACTGATATAAACGTTCAAGTTGAAGAAAGTTTAGGATCACAAAATAATAGAAATTTTGATGTTGTTTGTATGAAAGAAGAACCTATTACTGAAGAACACATTCAAGTAGATTTGGAAAATGATACAAATATTAAATTTGAAGAAAGTTTGAAATCAGAATCTTTAGATTTACATTCAGAATTAATAATTAAGGAAGAATATTCTGATTTTGAGAATGAAACCGATATAAAACGTTGTCAAGCTAGTACAGATTCGAAGAAAAATAATATTTTCAGCTCGGAAGAAAATGATGAATCTGTAAAGAAAAGCAATTCTCATAAATGTACATTATGTGAGAAAACTTTTACTCGGAATGATGTTTTAAAACGACATATTCGTAGGCATACAAATGAGAGATCTTATAAATGCGAAATGTGTAACAAAATTTTTACTCGTAATGAAAATTTGAAAGTGCATTTTCGTACACATATAAATGAGAGACCTTATAAATGCGAAATATGTGAGAAAACTTTTACTCAAAGAGGAAGCTTAAAAACACATATCCGTTCTCATACAAATGAAAGACCTTATAAATGCGAAATATGTGAGAAAACTTTTACTCAAAGACAAAACTTAAAAAGCCATATCCGTTGTCATACGAATGAAAGACCTTATAAATGCGAAACATGTGCGAAAACTTTTACTAAAAATGGTGATTTGAAAGTACATATTCGTTCTCATACACAGGAGCGACCTTATAAATGCGAAATATGTGAGAAAACTTTTATTCGGAGTGGAGCTTTAAAATTGCATATTCGTTTACATACAAATGAGAGACCATATAAATGCAAAATATGTGAGAAAACTTTTATTCAAAGTCAACAATTGCAAGTTCATATTCGTAGACATACAAATGAGAGACCTTATAAATGTGAAATATGTGAGAAAACTTTTACCCAAAGTCAACAATTAAAAGTACATATTCATGCACATACAAATGAGAGACCTTATAAATGTGAAATATGTCAGAAAACTTTTACTGAAAGTGCAAACTTACAAAAACATATTCGTTCTCATACAAATTGAAGACCTTAAAAATGCGAAATATGTGAGAGAACTTCTACTGTAAGTGGAAGAAGACATATCCATTCTCATGCAAAGAAGAAACCTGATAAATGCGAAATGGAAAGCTTTTCTTCCTAGTAGAAATTAAAAAAAAACATTTTCGAATTCATAATATAACGATTTAATTGTTGTCGTTCTCTTTTTATTAATCATTAATATTTAAATATTGTTAAACCTCATTCAGACTGTTCTTTCGCGAACGAAATCAGTGTTTTGTTTTAGCACAAACTAATAGTTCTGAACCAAACTACATATGAGCTTGTATTTAGTTTTTTTTAGCAAATTTTGTTTCACCGCAGATAAAGTCTGATTTGGCCAGAAACTTTGGTTATGCATTCCTAATACAAAATGAAATTCCAAATTGTTTATTGTGACAAGATGACAGTTTGTTGATATTCAAATGTAAAGATGACGGCATTTTCCCAAATCAATTTTATATATTTTTTTAATTTTATTATTATTAAATATGTAAAATATATTAAATGTTATTTATAATAAAATTCAAAGTAATGAATAAATCAATATTATTATATCATAAGTATTCATAAGTTGTTTAAACTGTATTTAGTAATATGAATAAAATATTTTTTCTTTAAAACTATTTTAATGTTAATATTACGTTACCATATTATCTATGTAGAAAGAGGTCATTATGTTACTCGTACAATAATGGCATTATTATGCAGCAGTTGATTATTACCTATATACATCACTGGAGACAGCACCAAACATAACTACGATATCGAGTGTATTTAATTCATGGACTAAGTATAGAAGGAAGATTGATTATGCGTATACTAAAGCATTGAAAGAATTTGTTGAAAGATCTTTCAACACTTTGATCGAGCGACAAAGACTGGAGGAAGATAGACTCAACAAATACGAACAGCCGAGCGGATCAACGGCGCACAACGCACTCGTTGTCAAAACTCACAAAAAGCCAGGACACGGGAAACAGTGAACACCCACACACGACAGCACGAATGTAAGTTGTTTTAAATGTGGTCAAAAAGGACACAGTCAAACGAAATTGTCGTAACAAACCTTGTGCAAAGCCTATTGCATAGAAAATTACTCCTGCAATGTATGCGGTGTGAAAGGACATTTTGCCAAGGACTGCACAAATCGCAATGAAAAAAGTGGACATGAAACTACAAATCGCAGACCATTAATTATCATCATATTTGAAACTCTCTTATTTATTTTACTTATATTTATTTCGAAAATATTAAAATACACAGTTTATTCCATTTCGTTAATTCAATTTAATTAACTTTTGAATTATTTTTAACATAACATTGTAAAAAATCTTACAGAATTCATTATATTAAAATAAAATAGTTTTAGGTTTTAGTTCTGTATTAATATTTATTAATTACCAACGTTTCGACAAACTAAACGTGCTTTTTTTAAAAAAAAAAAAAAATTACTGTAAATGATATTTGTATGATTTATCCTGATAAAGACACAAGTTGAGTTTGTCGAAATAATAATGTAATAAAGAACTAAAATCTCAAAAAACTATTGGATAGTAAATAGTACAGATCAAGACAAGCAAGTAGAGCCAGGAAAAGATGGAAGGACAGAGTTGCTGAAGATGCAAAACTAGCAGGAATTAGGAGTTGGCGAAGATCAGCTAAGGACAGGGAAAAATGGATACAAAAGTTAGTGGATGCCAAGGATGATTTGGGCTGTAGCGCCATTGGAGAGGGAGAGAGATAGCGAGAGAGAGAGAATAAGAACAAAAAAAGAATGAAAAAAATTGCATATCTGATTAAGAATGTACAACGAAATTGTTGACAGATAGATTCGATATTTTAATAAAAATTCAGCTGGAAATTAATATTAATGTAATAAGGTAACACTATTATATTACATATTAAAAAAATATTTTATTTTGCAAAATCTGAAATACCAAATTGATTATATTACATTCTGGGATTATACATACATGTTATTAGAGGTGTTAATCTGTAAAAAATAGCATTGTGACACGTATTTTGACTAAAATTTTATTGCAAACAAATTCGAAATAAAATTATTATTGTATTTGGAATAAACATTTTCAGTTTACAAATTTATAAATCAAATATTACAAGTATTTTTATAACAATCATAAATCAGTTTCTTTATTAAATATAAATATTTAGTTTTTAAGTAATTTAAATATTTTTTGTGTCAAGTGTTTAATTTTATGAAAATGAAAGGAAACAACAATAATTATTCAAGTAAATATTTATTTTAAAACATTAATTTTTACACAAAAATATAATAAAATTTGCATATTGCTAAATTTGAATTGGCATAAAAAATTAGGTATATTTTCTAAGCAACGGATAATTTTGCCAATAAATTCAAATTAATTCACAATAAACTAACTAAATAATGATAAAGGCAATATATTTGAATATAATACTATCTACTAGTAGACATATCAGAAGATTAGAATTATGATTAGGAATTCAGTTAATAAAATGTACATCATACAAATTAGTGATTCGAAAGTTTTAACTCAAAAAATATGAAATTATGTCTGATTTTAGTATTTTGTGTCGCCTTCGGAGCAGGTATGTTACCAAAAATTTTGTTAATTATCTTATAAAAACGATCAACAGTTGTTTTTTTTGAAAAAATATTAATTAGAAATATTATTTTTTTATTTATAAAAATAACAAAAACGCAATTTTCATAAATTATTATAAATTTAGTCTAAAAAAGAATAAATATTTTTTATAAACAAAACATGTAGGTATTTCAAATTTTAAACATTAGTTTTAATTTTGGTTATTTAATATTTTATTGTTTCTTTGTTCTGTTTATTTACTGAATAAATGTTATTTGTATCAGTTTTCCTGATGAAGATAGACGTTGAGTTTCGTCGAAATGTCGATTATAAGTAAATATTAATACAGAACTTTGACATAAAGCAGTTTTTTCAAATTATTTATATGAATACTGTAATATGTATTTTAAATAAATAAAATATGTTATGATATTGTTTTTATATAATCTTTCAATATTTCGCCTTAAAATAGTAAATTTTTAATATTTTTTTTTTCATAATTATTGCTCTGAGGTCTGGTTACATAAAACGTTGTGAAACCATATTAATAGTTAACAATGTGATCAAGTCATACATTAGTTAATTAATCAATCTGCGTTTTATGTAACTAGCTTAAGTTATATGTAAAGTATATATTCAATAAATAATTTTCCGTTATTATTTTTTCCAGGTGACTATCTTAATTAATAACGCTGGAGTTGTGTCGGGTCAATTATTTTTGCACATTCCAGATAAAATGATACAGAGAAAGAACATTTGATGTCAATATTTTGTCACATTTTTGGGTAAGATCAGTTATTAGGGTGCCTCCGTTGATGTATGGTAGTTGAGTGACTGTAAAAACGTTAAAAGAAAATGACTGCTGTAGAAATAAGATTTCTATGTAGCTTATTGTGGTGCAACTAGAATGAATCGGGTACGAACTAGATTAGTGGTATGATGAGTGTAAAATTGAAAAAAAAATAATAATGCAAAAATTGGTGTTAGTCAGTTAAGACGGTTCGGTTATCTTCAGCAAATGTCTAATGAACATTTAGTTAAAAAAATATATGCAAATAATTTTAAAGGTACCTATACGTTTGCATGGATGTCCCATGAGTAGTTGAAGTTGTGTTTGATTGAGAGAGTTGCTTGCGAGAGCGGAAGTTTCCAACTAGTAAGAATAGAAGAGCATATATGAGAGGTATAATGAATATGGATAAAGTTAATATTTCTTGTTTGGATAAGAATGTTTGGAGGAAATCAATTTTAAGATAGTGGAAAAGTTTTGGTACATGGTGTAATTTATTGTATAATGTATATGTATGTATTGTACGTTTTTACCACTTTGACTGCAAGGAAAAAGTGGTATAGCGTTTGGTACGGTGTCTGTAACATTTTCAAAAAAAAAATTGTGTATAGAAATCCTTCATATAGCCTCTAGATCAGACGAATCTAAACTTAGTTTATGTGGGTGTATGGATGTGCGTCGTCAGCTCGCTCGGTCGTAAGTCAAAATTTTGTGGCCGCAACTCCTCCTAGACGGTTCAACCGATTTTAATGAAATTTTCAGGATAAATTTGTCTAGTGCCCAAGATGGTCATGTGGTTTTGGTTATTTCCAGTGATGCCAACTTTCTGAGAAAAAAATTACTAAAATTTTTAAAAATTCATATTGGCTACATTACTTATCCGATTTTGATCAAATTTTCAGAAAAGATACATATTCCTAATGCTTCCATTAATTATATAATTTTATTAATATCCAGTGTTGCCAACTGTCCGAAAAAAAATTACTAACGTTTTTAAAAATTTGTTATGGCCATGTTATTTAACCGATTTTACTCAAATTTTCACAAAAGATTCTCCTAGTAATCATATAATTTATGTAATTTTAACAAAATACAGTGTTGCCAACTTTTCGAGAAAAAAATTTACTAAAATTTTTAAAAATTTATTATGATCACTTTATTTAACCGATTTTAATCAAATTTTCATAAAAGATTTTCCTAGTGCCTAAATAAATTATACAATTTTAACAAAATACAGTGTTGCCAACTTATCGAGAAAAAAAATCACAAATATTTTTAAAAATTCATTGTGGCTACATTATTTATTCGATTTTGATTAAATTTTCAGAAAAGTTTCTTCTAGTGCCCACATAAATTATAATATTATTAAAATACAGTGTTGCCAACTTTCCGAGAAATGTCAAAGTGATCTATATATGGGTTTACCCATATACTTCTAATCTTGTTACGGTAATTTAGAGGTTCTTTAAAATTTATGCGAGGTTGTAGACTTTGAAGCAATGAAATTTATTTGAATTTCTTTCGGAGAACTGATCATTTACGTAGAACAGTGAATATGTAAAATATTTTTTAATGTTTTGTCGAAAATATTTGCGAAAAAAATATTTTTATGACAAATACAAACTAACAAACAAATTAATTTCTGTAGATTTTTGTAAATTTTTCGCATGCATGCGGAATAAATAAATGAAGATCAGACACATGCAATCATAATAAGTTAATACATACATACATACATACACAATCACGCCATCTACCCAAAAGGGTGTGGCACAAACTCTTTTCATCATCCCGAAATCAGTCGCTTCCAAACATTCCTATCCAGCACAAACGCAACTTTTGCTTCATCCACATTCATAATTCCTCTCATACATGCTCTTTTATTCTTACTACTTGGAAACTTTCGCTCACGCAAGCCACTCTCCCAATCGTACCACTCCAACTACTCATCGGACGTTCACGCAAACGTATACCATCAAAATCATTCAAATAAATCTTTTTAACCAAACGTTCATTAGACATTCGCTGAACATGTCCGAACCATCTTAACTGACTAACACCAACTTTTGCTAAAACATTTATTTCAATTTCACACTCATCATACACTAATCTATTTCAAACCCGATCTCTCCTATTTACAAAACATACACTGAGAAAAATAGATATTTAACAAATTGGATAATAATAAGTAGATATTTATTTGAAATATACGAGTATGTTTACTGTATTCACAAATTTATACATTTTTAAAAACTATTCACATATATATTTTAATACTATATTAAGAATTAAGACTGTAATACTATATACAAATTGATGGTATTAAATTTTTGTTTTTATTATATTTGTAGTTAATTTTTAAATATACTTATTTTGTTATTTTTAATATCTTGTGTTTGTGTCACCTTTTTAAATTTAAATAGCGTTACGGTAACTATCCATTTTTCTCAGTGTACCCCATGTAAAAATTTCATTTCCACAGCAATCATTTCCCGTTTATGATTTTGCAACCAAACCCAGCATTCACTACCATACATCAACGTAGGCAACAAAACTGCATTGTGTATACTCAAACGGGCTTCTTTGGAAACATTTATTTATTTATAAGTTAATCAGGGCATTAAATCGGTTAACCGATATTTCTGTAAATATTTAGCAAACATTAACCGTAATTTTTAACCGGAAAAAATAAATTTTAAAAGCAACAAATTTTACTTTATATAAAAACAATATTTTATAACCTGTAATTATGTTTTCTAAAAATAAATAATGATAATTTTACTTTTGGTAACATAACGAATATTTTTTACCACTTTGACTGCAAGGAAAAGTGGTATAGCGTTTGGTACGGTGTCTGTAACATTAGCAAAAAAAAATTGTGTATAGAAATCTTTCATATAGTCCCTAGATGACGAATCTGAACTTAGTTTATGTGGGTGTATGTGTGTGCGTCGTCAGCTCGCTCGCTCACTCGCTCACTAGGTCGTAAGTCAAAATTTTGTGGCCGCAACTCCTCCTAGACGGTTCAACCGATTTTAATGAAATTTTCAGGATAAATTTGTCTAATACCCAAGATGGTCATTTGGTTTTATTTTTTTCCAGTAAAGCCAAAAATTACTAAAGAATTTTCAGAAAAGATTTCCCTAATGCTCCCATTCATTATATAATTTTATTAATATCCAGTGTTGCAAACTTTCCGGGAAAAAAATTACTAAAATTTTTAAAAATATATTATGGCCAAGTTATTTAACTGATTTTACTCAAATTTTTATAAAAGATTCTTCTAGAGCTTACATAAATTGTGCAATTTAATAACATACAGTGTTGCCAACTTATCGAGAGAGAAAAAATCACAAATTTTTTAAAAATTCATTGTGTCTACATTATTTATTCAATTTTGATTAAATTTTCAGAAAAGTTTCTCCTAGTGCCCACATAAATTATAATTTTATTAAAGATATTGTGTTGCCAACTTTCAAAGAAATGTCAAAGTGATCTATATATGGGTTTACCCATATACTTCTAATCTTGTTATACATAAATATTTGTTGTTTAATTTTAATGTAATATAATGCAATTTTAAGGAATATATTTGTGTAATTTTAATATATTTACACTGTTATTTTGTTGATACAATTTGTTAAAAATAAATATTGTCGTATATGTATTTGCAAAGCCTTAATGCATGACCCCCTAAGTTTTACAGTTTTTTCGCTTTGTTCATCTGAATCAATAATTGTCCTAAATTTAGCATCGTATGTATAATTTTTTTTGCATGTATCGAAAGTATAAAAATACGAACAGTATTGAAAATATTTTTATAATTTATGACATTTTGAAACAGAATAAGTAAAATTCGCGATAAGCAGTGACAAACAATTTGAAAACCAGACAAATAATTCCAAATCTAAACAAACAATTTCATCAATTTTAAAGAATCTCTAAATTATCGTAACAAGATTAGAAGTATATGGGTAAACCCATACAAATAGACCACTTTTGAATTTCTCGGAAAGTTGGCAACACTCTATTTTAATAATATTATAATTTATGTGGGCACTAGGAGAAACTTAGCGGAAAATTTGATCAAAATCGAATAAATAATGTAGCCACAATGAAGTTTTAAAAATATTTGTGTTTTCTTTTCTCGATAAGTTGGCAATCACTGTATTTTGTTAAAATTGCATAATTTATTTAGGCACTTTCTTATGAAAATTTGATTAAAATCGGTTAAATAGTGGTCATAATAAATTTTCTAAAATTTTAGTAATTTTTTCTCGGAAAGTTGGCATCACTGGAAAAAAAAACCACATGACCATCTTGGGCAATAGGCAAATTTATCCTGAAAATTTCATTAAAATCGGTTGAACCGTCTAGGAGGAGTTGCGGTCACAAAATTTTGACTTATAGATCGTTAAAAATTATTTATTTTAAAAGTTTGTTGTTTTTACAATTAGTTTCGAGTAAATATATTTAGATCTAGATAAACAAGATTAGAAGTATATGGGTAAACACATATATAGACCACTTTGACATTTTTCGGAAAGTTGGCAACACTGTATTTTAATAATATTATAATTTATGTGGGCACTTGAAAAAACTTTTCTGAAAATTTGATCAAAATCGAATAAATAATGTAGCCACAACGAATTTTTTAAAAATTTTGTGATTTTTTTCTCGATAAGTTGGCAACACTGTATTTTGTTAAAATTGCATAATTTATTTAGGCACTAGAAGAATTTTTTGTGAAAATTTTAGTAAAATCGGTTAAATATCATAGCCATAATATATTTTTAAAAACTTTAGTAATTTTTTTCTCGGAAAGTTAGCAACACTGGATATTAATAAAATTATATAATTAATGGGAGCATTAGGGATATCTTTTCTGAAAATTTGATCAAAATCGGATAAATAATGTAGCCGGTATGAATTTTTAAAAATTTTAGTAATTTTTTTCTCGGAAAGTTGGCATTACTGAAAAAAACCAAAACCACATGAGCATCTTGGGCAATAGACAAATTTATTCTGAAAATTTCATTAAAATCGGTTGATCCGTCTAGGAGGAGTTGCGGCCCCAAAATTTTGACTTACGACCGAGCGAGCGAGCGAGCGAGTTGACGATGGACATCAATAACGCAGCCCACACTAGCTCTCGTTACGGCAAAATTACCAACTACCATATGCAGTGGCGTACTAGTAATTTTTCATTTCGTAAATTTTTATGTACAATATATATTGCAATACAATTTTTTAATTTATATATTTGTACTTTTTTTTATAATTATTAACTAATTAATAGTACTGTTACAGAATGGGGAAAAATTCCACTTACTAATCAAGATAGTGTCCCAAAAATTATTAAATAACACCGTTCTGGCATTTACAATATGAAGGAGGTAATAGTTGTTGGTAGTGCTAATATTAATTTATTTACTATTAATAGGCTATTCTCCTTCACTAATATACTAATATAATCTATTTTGCGTACCCATCCGATTCCTTCTAGTTACACCACATACCACACGTAAAAATCTCATTCCCACAGCAGTCATTTTTCTATTATGCTTTTGCAGTCAAACCCAACATTTACTACCATACATCAACGTAGGCAATGCAATCAAAACAGCATTGTATATAACTCAAATGAGGGGCTTCTTTGGAAATAAATTATAAATAAGTAAATGATATTACCACAAATATTAACACTTTTTATTTTAATAGGAAATTAAATACACATTATATATATATATATATAGATATATATATATATATATATATATATATATATATATATATATTTAAAAATTTTTTGGCTGCTTCGCCCTCACAATCAAAAAAATTTTAAAAATAAATCTTCCAGCCGTAAACTTTATTATACTATATATATATATATATATAAACTATAAAAAGATATGCTCGTACAAATTTTGTGTGAATCACAAACGATTTTCACGGAAATTATAAAAAATTTGAAATTTTAATATAATTTTTATATAGGATTACTTATATAGAAACTTGAAGTATCGAAATATGCAGAAAAAAACAAATGTGTATTAATTTTTGTTGGACGTACCCTACTAGAAAAATATATTTGAATGATGTATTAAAAATATAAAACAAACAGAAAAACACAGTAAGTTATAATTATATTAAAACAAATTATATTATAAAAAAGAAAATAAATATAGGAAAATTCTTGTAACGTTTTATTTTAAAATAATGTTTTATATTTTTATTTCTTCTGCATTTCATAACTTATAGATAAAATTTTATCGCGAAGGTAAATGTCGTAAACATTTAAATTTTTTCGTTAATATTTTTCTCAGATAGATTTGACCATAATAATCGTGGTCGCTGTTTATTTATTTAGAAGTTAAAATATCAGATAGAAACAAATATATAGAAACAAATATATTTTTTACTGGTATCGGTTTTAAATTTGGTATTGCTATAACTGCTTTAAAAATAATATATTCTAAAAAATAATGCTCATAAATAAAATGTAATCTTTATTGCACAAAAAATAAATAATTCTACGCCACTGCTTAAAATAAATCAATATTTTGTCCGCGGAGTGGGAGAGAACAGCTGTTGGTACTTTGCCGTGAATAGCTAAGTTCTTTATAAATTTTTTTGTCATTTATTTACATCTATTTATTTTCTGGCGTTTTTCATTATTAATATTTAAATCTATTTACAATGTCAAATATTTACGTATAATTTTGTTTTTTTAAAATCGGCCGACCACCATTTTTTGTTCATTCGCTGATAGAACTAGTTGGCCAGCTGAATGTTGTGTTATAAATTTTCAAATACATCTTGATTTTTTTTATAGTAATTAAAAAACATTAGTCCACATAACATTTAGATTTGGTTTAAAATAATAATCATGTACATAGAAAAAAGAATAAATTATATTTAAAGTAATAATTCTTTACATTGATATTTAGTTGACGGTCTTGTAGTTAAAGTCAAAAAGATTGAATGAAGTAGATTTTACAGTTGGTGTGTGATTGGTGTGCAGCAGTTACTTCATTCAAGCATATTGACCTTGGCTGTAGACTGAATATTAACTAAATTTTTCTATTTTTTTCTTTTGTTTGAATTTCATATTAGACTAATGCTTGAATCTAGAACAAGTAGAAATTGAGAAAACATTTTCGAAATTAAATCTGATGCATCAGTAAAATATATGCTGTTACTTATACTAGTAACATTACACAAAATTCATCTGGCCAACTGGATTCATGACACACCTTTCTAAGTTAACCTCAAATACTATTAAATAGGTTTTACTTTTTAAAAGAAGCTTTTTCTGGTAGAAAATTTAATTTTAATCATGAATAGATATATGCAACATTGTCAATTATGTATAAGTGATAAAAATGTATTGTTCACTATACTTAATTTAGATTCAGATGGCAAACGTTTCGTAGATAAATTGGAAGCAATTATGCCAGAAATTGTAAGAATGAAATAATTTGTTTTGATTGTGATATACATTATTGTTTCTGAATCTTTTAATTTTCCTATTTTAGGTGGATTGCAAGATCAAATTACCGAATGGTATTTGTACAATTTGCTCTGTTCGATTGAATGATTCTTATCAATTTATAAAACAATGTTTCAATTCTCAAATAATATTAAAACAACATTTAAATGAAAAACTTTGTCGATTATGTGCTGGTGGTGATAATATAACATTTACTTTAACTACAATGGATACGGATAATGTATTGTTATCATACAAATTGGAAACCATTGCATCAGAAATTGTAAGTAAAATACTAGCTTTAATCAGGTTTGCGAAACGAAATTATATGCTTATGAATTGATAAATAATCATTTATTTATTGTAGCTTCTATAATTTTTGAGAACAGTTAACATTTATCCTAACCTCAATTAGAGTTTTTTAAATTTTAACACCTCTGTTGGTTGTGTTTAATTGAAATTTATATAAAATAAGTTTTAATTTGAATACATGTACATTTACAATAAGAATTACATAAAACAATTATTTAATTTGGTTTTATTTGTTACCCTATAACCAAGTAATGTATCCATGCAGCTTATAGTGGGATTTAAATTTCTCAAATAAATCAAATATTAGTAAAATATCATAGAGACTTGGTGTTATTAGTAGAAATATATTTCTTTATTAACCTCCTGTTAAACCGGAGATTTTTATTAATTTTAATTTTATGTAATTTTAATTTATATTTTTAGCTGAAATGTACTGAAAGATTATCGGATTGTATTTGCTCAGTTTGTTCTGTTCGATTAAATGAAACGTATAAATTTGTAGAAAAATGTTTTAAATCACAAGAAATTTTAAAGCGATATGCAAAACAACAATCGCAAAATAGTAAAGTTATGAAAAACGAAATTAAAAATGAAAGCGAAATTAAAGAAGAGAATATTGATGTAGAATACATTAAACTAGATTTGGAAACTGATATAAACATTAAAGTTGAAGAAAGTTTAGAATCACAAAATAATACAAATTTTGATGCTGTTTGTATGAAAGAAGAAGCTATTACTGAAGATTACATTGAAGAAGTAAAATTGGAAACTGATACAAATATTAAATTTGAAGAAAGTTTGAAATCAGAATCTTTAGATTTACATTCAGAAATAATAATTAAGGAAGAATATTCGGATCTTGAGAATGAAATCGATATAAAACATTGGCCTTATAAATGCGAAATATGTGACAAAGCATTTACTCGAAGTGGAGATTTAAAAGCTCATATTCGTATACATACAAATGATAGACCTTATAAATGCGAAATATGTGAGAAAACATTTACACAAAGTGGACAATTAAAATCGCATATTGTTATACATACAGATGAAAGACTTTTTAAATGCGAAATATGTGGGAAAACTTTTAAACTAAGTGGAAGCTTAAAGAGACATAACCGTACTCATACGAAGGAAAAACCTTATAAGTGCAAAATATGTAAAAAAGCATTTACTCAAAGTGCAAAGTGTAAATTGCATATTCGTATGCATACGAATGAGAGACCTTATAAATGCAAAATATGTGAGAAACCTTTTACTCAAAGTGGCATTTTAAAATCGCATATTCGCATACATACAAATGAAAAAACTTATAAATGCGAAATATGTAAAAAACAGTTTATTGACAGTGGATCTTTAAAACGGCATATTCGTTATCATACAAATGAGAGACCTTATAAATGCGAAATATGTGAGAAAACTTTTACTGAAAGTGGAAGCTTAAGGAGACATAACCGTATTCATACGAAGGAAAAACCTTATAAGTGCAAAATATGTAAAAAAGCATTTACTCAAAGTGGAGATTTAAAAAATCATATTCGTATACATACAAATGAGAGACCTTATAAATGCGAAATATGTGAGAAAACATTTACTCAAAGTTCAGCTTTAAGGCAACATATCCGTTCTCATACAAATGAGAGAGCTTATAAATGCGAAATATGTGAGAAAACTTTTATTCGAAATGAACATTTGAAAGTGCACATTCATACACATACAAATGAGAAACCTTATAAATGCGAGATATGTGAGAGATCTTTTATGTGGAGTGGTCATTTAAAGAAACATGTCCGGTCTCATGCAAAGAAGAAACCTGATGAATGCCAAATTAAAAACTTTTCCTCAAAGTAGAAATTAAAACCATATTTGTATTTATAGTGTTCTTTTGTTTATTAATGATTAATTTTTAAATTTTGTTAAGCCTCATTTAGACTGCTCTTTTGCTAGCGAAATCAGTGAAATGTTTTAGCACAGAGCTAGTAGTTCTGAATCAAACAACATGGGATCTTATAGGAATATATTGCAAATGCACGGAATTACTTTCATTAGCAAATTTTGTTTCATCGCAGCCAAAGTTTTAACTAAAATTCACTTATGTTTTTAGAACGGCTAAATAGATTTCGCAGTAACATGAGATAGCGATCTATATGTATTTTTATGAAAGAAACGTCAAATTGTATGTAAATAAGCAGTTTGGAAAATAAAATTAATATTATTTTTAAAACGCGTATTTAATATATTAAAATAACATTCATTTTAGACACATTAGAAGAAAAATTAACGAAAACAAAGTAGATGGCGAATTTATCTTATAAACCTGTAAAATTATATTTATATCCTATATACTATTCTATATGTTCTGTTTAGCATTCACATTTTTCAAATGATTGTACAGGTATCATCTTGTATAACCATAAATTTTTCGTCAGATATATTTAAACAAAACAACTTAAACTGTCACAAACAAAAACTGTACTGAAGATAAACAAAAATTGTCCTTTATATTTAGTGAAATATTTATTGTTTACGTAATGTAGATTGTAAAAGTATATGAAAAGTATACATTTTTATACATAATACAGAAAAACAAATAACAAAATGTTTTTTACTTAATAATATTAATTAATATACATATATATCATAAGTTAAAAATATTATATATAAAATATTTAAATAATATCAATCAAATAAGTTGTTTGATATTTATAAACTTTATAATAATGCTTAATATTACAAAAATAATAATATAAACATTATTCTACTAATACTCAGTTCTAATATAAATACAGTTATTAAAGTATTGATTTTTAAAATGTGCCATTTTTATATATAATGATGTCGATTTCGTTCTATTGTGAAAGTTATCGATTATGTTAGATTATGTATTTGTATTTTAAGATAATGATATAAGCTTAATTGATTGAACTCTATGATCATACAGCGGTAATTGTTTCAATATGTGATTATCTAATATTAAATAAATATTTGAATTACGGATTTTGTGTATAGTTTAATTCATTAATATATTGATAATATTTTTTTGACCTAGTACTTCGTTGCTAATTCCCAAATTGCATTTCCAAATTGTTCTTCACCAGATTTACGTAATGCAATAACCGACGATGCTACATATATTAACCATCCTGTTTTTCTTCCTTTCCAATAATTTTGAATTTGTACTACAGTGATATACCTCGGTATAAGTCTGCTTTAGAATACGTCCAATTCGGAATACGTTTTGTTTGGGTGAAAAAAAATTTGTTCGGTATACGACTTTTGTACGGTATACGACTTAATTCAATTATACGCGCCATCTATGAACAAGTAATACTATGATATCTACACTATTCACGAATTTATATTGACTTCATTTGGTTTGAAACTATGTAATTTCTGATGGGAAGAGTCCTTGGTTGATGTATGTACTGCTCTTTTAGTGTACCAGACCTGCGTGGAGCCAAATATCAGGTCAAATATCAGGTACTTTTGGTACAATTATAAAAGAACCTCCTCTTAAACAAATTTTCAATAATTATTATTATATAGTTAATAATATCTATAATTACGATACAAATTATCATATTATATGAATTAATTATATTTACGGCAAACCACAAAAAAATTGCAAACAAGCCCATTGTGCGCAAAATACAAAAACGGCTGCACAACTTTCGAAAAATTAGTGCGCGGCCACGCACCCGCGCAGCTTAAAGGGAACTTTGGTTGCATCCTAGACAATGCATTTTTTAATGAAAATTGACCGTGTAAATAAATTGATTAGGCTCTAAGAAAAGTCTGTCGTACGTCGTACACCAATTTCATACTTCTTGCAATTTTTCAATTTTTTTTTAGGTTCAGATCAAAACATTCTGGCCTCCAGGAAAATATTACCTACATGCATTTTGACAGTGAACGAGTTAAAATGGCTGGCTCTAATTTTGCAGACACCTGATATATGGGTTTACCCATGATCTTTTTACTATTTAAATATTGATAAAATTCATTTAATTGCAATTGAATTTTTATAATTTCCTAGAATGCAATCATAGTAGGTAAAATGCACTTGATGAACAAAGAAAGATAAAATTTATCAAAAGATTTTTTAAAATTTGTAGATTAGATAATATAGGTAATTATATGAAATGATTGCAAACCATATCGATTTGTTGTTTAAAGCTAATACGGTGAACAATAACAGAAAAAAAATAGTGCAGTGCAATCATTTCTAAACGGTGAGTACAATTTCGCATAAATTTAGTTTAATTTATATTTCTAACTTGTTCTTATTTTATCGATTTTTGCTGTAACTATTCAATTTCTAACTTTGTCCCCAAATTTAGACAGTTCCTTGGGACTTGCTGACTTTAGTGATATAATAAATGATTTTACTTAGAAAATGCGAGACACAAACTGACATTTTCTTGTTACGAGTTGTATTTTATAATGAAATAAATATTTATTCAATTACTTATTTTTTTTTTAATTTATTAATAAATTTATTTATTTAATTTATTATATTTTAATAATATTTAATTGGTAATAATATGCATATTTCTACTCGCATTACTTTTAATTAAATATTTAAAAATTACAATGAAATTTTAATAAAATACTAGACGACAAATTACGTCAACAATATACAGTAAAAACTCAAATTTGACAATTTTTTTTCACCACAATCAAGAGAAATAAATCGTAAAATTCGAAAATGAAATATTATGACCTTCTACGCCTTCTGTTATTAATATATAATTTGGATTTTAATGTAAATAATTTCTTCGACTAATTTTTTACTTAGATTACATACTTTATCTAATATCTGTGATAGATATTGACATTATCACATAAATACTAAGAAATACGAATACAAATTTTATATTTTTTTACAAAGTACAGAAATTAAATTTTAAAATTATTATGCATAAAAAAGAATCTATCCTGAAAATTTGTTTTAAATCGTACATACAGTATAAGCTTATAATTAATTTAGAGTTTCAAATTAAAAGAATGATTGATATTGATATAGGGTACGTTCCACTTAAAGCCCGCAACGCTCGCGACGCCCTTTAATACGTTCCACTTAAGACCGCGGTCGTTGCGGTTGTGATCGAAAACGTCATAGCTGACGTCATATCGACGACCGCTGTTAAGCCCATTTCGACCGTTATATGTAGGTGGGTTAGAGTGGTCGTACTTCATTTCGCGCGTTTTTTTTAAGCTATGGTAATGATAATGGTATTTTATTTTACGTTATCAATAAGTATATATAAGTAAAAGTATATTTTAGATAGTGATAGTGCAATAATATAACTAAATTGAATATAAATTTAAAATTTAAAAAATACGTAATTAGTTATAATTATTGTACTATCACTATCTAAAATATACTTTAACTTTAACATTATGTCATGTACAAAATTAGTTTTTTTTTTTAATTATCTTTTGTTTGTTAAATTTTTTATTTTTTAAAATGCAGTTTGTTTTTAAAATTTAAAATATACTTTAACTTTAACATTATGTCATGTACAAAATTATTTTTTTTTTATTAATTATCTTTTGTTTGTTAAATTTTTTATTTTTTAAAATGTAGTTTGCAAACCCGTTCCACTAATGTTTTCGCCCGTGGTGTTTGCGTGCTAGTGGAATGGGTAATTCGTGGTCGTGGGGCACGAGCGTTGCGGTCGTTAAGTGGAACGTACCCATAGAGGTGTCTGCATTACACATTCCAAATCGGTATCCGGACAATTCACCGAAAATAATTCATCGAAAACAAATTCACCGAAGTACCAATTCATCGAAAAACAATTTATCGAATAACCAAATAAAATAGAATTAAATTAAATTAATATTATGAATATTTTATTTATTTATTTATTTTATTTATTTTATATTACATTACACAACAGACAGAATGCCCAATTACAGTGTAACAAAAAAAAAACAATAACAAAACAGTAAAACAATAAGATAATTATGAACAATTATAAAATTGTGACAAACTGATCTTGACAGATGTCTTAAAATTACCGACAGAGGAACTAAAAATATCGTTACAATCAGTTAAACAATTAAACAAGTGACACATTGAGTAGACAGGAGAGCTATGACAAATGTTAGAATGTACAGATGGAAGGTAAAATGTGTCAGATTGTCTGGAAGGAATTGAAGGAACACGAAAGTTAAGTGAAGAAAGTAAATGGGAGTCGTCAATAAGGTTGTTAATAAGTTTAAAAAGAAAAGTTAGACAAAGAGTAGATCTACGCAAGCGTAAACTATCAAAAGAAAAGGTTGAAAGAAGTTCGGTATGAGAAAAGAAACGTGAAGGATAAGAGTCAAAAGCTTTAAGATGAAGATAATTAAGAAAACGACGTTGGATAGATTCAACAGCATTAATATGAGATGCATAAAAAGGATCCCATATTATGGACCCGTATTCCAGCTTAGATCGAACCAGGGCAAAATATAAAGTTTTAATAGCTTCAATAGAAGTAAAGTTCCGTGTGTTCCGAATTATAAAACCTAGGGTTTTGTAACTGGATTTTGAGATATGGTCAATGTGCAGATGAAATCTAAGTTTTGGGTCAAATAAAATACCAAGATCTTTTGTAGAATCAACGCGATTCAAGTACTTCTTTGAGAGAGAATAATCGTAAATGATGTTAATTCTTTTTCTCGTAAAAGACATTACCTTACATTTGTCAATATTTAAAAAAAGTTTGTTAGTTGTACACCAAGATTCAAGGCTGTTAACATCGTTCTGCAAAGATATACAGTCATTAACAGAATCAATTGAACAATACAATTTAAGGTCATCAGCAAATAGTAAACACTTGTTGGATATAATCGCAGTAATATCATTGATGAAAAATAAAAATAGTAAGGGGCCGAGATTAGAACTTTGTGGAACCCCAGAATGAGAAGTAAAAGATTTAGAATTATGACCCATATAAGAAACAAATAGAGATCGGTTTTGAAGATATGAAAGAATTAAGGTAGTTAAAGAAGGAGAAAAGCCAAATGAGATAAGTTTATTAACAATAATATTATGATTAATAGTGTCAAATGCTTTGGAAAAGTCTGTGTAAATCACGTCAACTTGTCCACGCTTATCTAAGATAGCGGATGTAAATTCTGTAAAGTTACATAAATTTGTAATACTAGAACGACGTTCCATAAAGCCATGTTGAAGAGGAGAAACAATATTAAGAATGTCTTTAAAAAAAGCGTATTTTTTTTTTTTTTCTTTAACACTTAACGGAGGGGTGATGGGTAGGTTAGGTTAGGTCAAGAAAATATTTCAATGTATTAATGAATAAAACTATACGCAAAATCCGTATTTCAAATATTTTTTTCATTATTAGATAATCATATATTGAATCAATTACCGCTGCATGATTATAAAATTGAATTAACGTTAATTCACGCGGTTCTAATTGCTATGTTCAGACACGTAGCTCAAATACAAAACTATGTTCAAGTTAATATTGAATTTATTCGTTTAATACGACTTACATTTATTGTAACTGACTGTTCGGAAAATTACATAATCAATGTTGAATTAATAATTCAATAATAAATTTAATATTATTAATTGATTTATATAAAATAACAAATAGCATATTTTTTAACTGGCTCTATTTTCTACAAAAACGATAATTAATGTACCGAAAAAATACCTGAGATATAATATCCTATGTAGAATAATATAATTTTTTTTTGAATTTTTTCGTATTTTGAAAATTTTCTAAAAATTCTTGTTTTTAAAAAAAACACATTTTTTGCTATTTTTTAAATAACAAAATTATTTTAGCTTTTAAATATTTCATCTTAGAAATGTCGAAATAATGAGTAATTAACAAATCAGAAATAAATTAAAGCAATGATACATTTGTGTTGATTGATTTGATAATATGTATAATATACAAAATAAAATAAAAAAAATATATAATAAATGTCATATTTAAACAGAAATAGATTAAACTGAAACGGCTTTATTAATATTTATTAATAGTTGACGTTTCGACAAACATTTATAACATTCATAGAAAATAAACAGAACATGATAACAAGTTACTAGGTAACAAAATACAAGTAAGTACAGTGGCGTAGCGAGGGGGGGGCAAGGGGGTCTATAATCCCCCTGGCGCCACTCGCAGAGGGGCGCCAAATGGTCCCCAAGACAAAGAGGATTTTCCGGAAAATTAAAATTTTAAAAAAAATATTTTTCTTGTCATAATAAAATTATTTTGAATCGTTATGTAAAAATATCGTAAAATTTAACATTATTTTGTTATTCTTCGAGCAAACTTAAAAATGCAAAGGCAATTTTTTATCTTTGTCGTCATTCATTCGGTTCCACAACCCCGCTGCAAGGAGGCCAGACGCCAGACCCTATTTACTAGCGGTCGGCTCTCGGCCGGCTAGCTAGGTATCTGCTATTGTACGTCGCCAATAAAAGTAACATCTGGAAACAATTTCCTCTGTTTTGCGAATTTTATGTATATCTTTAACAACTATAGTTATCTACTTTTAGGGATCTTTATAAAAATTCTGTTTTAAATAGTAGTTGCAATTGCAAACAGAAGACTGCGTCAGATTCAATTATAAATATTCAAAAATATGCGTTTTGTCACGTACTGATTATACAATATAGCAGATATTCAACATTTGCGACAACATAAAATATAGTTTCTTTAAAATTTTTTAGTCCAAAGTTTTATTGCTTTGGGAAATGTTTATTTATTTCCGCTTGTTCTCTAGTACTCTTTAAGTCTTGGCACCCCACCCACCCTCTATGGAAAACTGACCAATTAGATTATCTTGCTGTAGTAATAATTTTTTTCTATCCAAAGATGATAGATTTTAGAAATTCATCACTTATCAGTCATCCTCTTGTTCGCCAAGTTGAGTTGAAACTAATTTTCTTAGTAATCCTCGTTTGCAAGTTTTAAGTTTTTATTTAATTGTGAGTGATTTAGTTTTATTTAGCAGCCGACAAGTTCAAAAGCAGGTGAATCAAGTCAATCAGTGCGATAGGGATGTTGGCACAAAACATCTACTAGACAATTCTATTATTCAGTAAACTGTGTATGAGTGAAATTATAAACATTGTTCAATAAAATAATTGAAGAAATAGACAATATTCAAATTTTATTAGTATATTGTTTGCAATTTGCAATAAAGTAAGTTCTTTTTTTTATATTTTCAGGGTTACCACTGGTTACCAAAATCTATTTTTCTCGTATTTTTCCTGTGTTATTATCACTTTTTCCTGTTTTAAATTTAGAATTTTATTATGACTTATACTCTTGCATTAGTAATATTTATTTTTATTTTCATAATAATTTCAACTAAATGGCTCGTTATATGTTAATATTTTTTATTGAAATATATATTATAAAATCTAAATAAGATAAACTACATTTTTTGTTGATCACATTTGTAAATAATCACAGTTCATTAATGATTTTATTAGGTATAGGTTTTGAGTTATTTTTCCATCAGTTTTTGTCAGAACGTCTGAATAAATTAATATAAAATTATTTTTTGTTGATAAATACTTGAATCAGTTCCTGTGTTTATAAGATATTATTATCAATGTGTTATTAAAAATTGAATATTTTTTAATTAATATAATATTAAAATTATCCAAATTAATGTATTAATCTTATTTTGAAGTTTACTTAGAATTTCAATAAAAGTTTATACAATACATATAAAAGAGTTATTTTGTAAAAAAAAAAAACGTATGTGATCAGATTTAAATAAATATGTATGCTTGAAAGAATTAAACAATTTAATTATTATGCAATGTTGCCAATTTTCCGTAAAAACTATTCAAAATTTATTTTAAGCATACTATTTGTAAGATTTAAAACAAATTTTTAAAATAGATTCTTTTTATGCAAAATAATTACAAAATTTAAACTTTGCAAAATGCTGGCTCTCTTGATGAAACAGTATAAATTGTTTATTCTCATTTCTTAGTATTTTTGTAATAATGTCAATGTATGGGTTTACCCATATGCTTCCTAGTCATGTTATTCTAATTTTTGAAATGCTTGAAGAAAAAATAGCATGTCACTCGGAGCAGAATACTGTTTTTATAGTAAACATTTTTTTCTTTTCTTTGTAACATGATAATCGTAGATACAAATAAACCTTTTTCCTATTTCATATAAAATTAAACTTAAATATTTTAAAAAAAAATTTATATATAAAATACATGTAAAATTATAAATTACTTTTTATTATTATTATGAAAAATTTGCTTTGAAAAATTATTTTAAGCGGTAAACCTTAGTTATATTCATCTATTGAATATATCCATTGTATTTTCTGACGTAGAATTTGTAATTAACTTAATTAAAAATAGTTATTTAAAGATGATTCTTATAATTAATAAATGTTGTATACATTGCTAGTCTGTAACTTTGAATAAATTCGGTAAACCATAGATATATTTTTATTTCGAAAAATGCTTGGGCACTTCGATTATTTTTGTTACTTTTTAGCCCGTTTTAAAAATGTACTATATTAAAAATATTTTTTTTTATTTAAATATTTTACTGCGTATTTTTAAAAAGCATATCAAATTATTCGTAACTGCCAAATTTCAAATTTTTATTTTTATTTTTGTATAAGAATCAATGAGTGTAGGTTTAATTTCCCCCGAAATAATTAGAAATGTTCAAAACGAGTTTCAATCCCGTTTAGGGAACTGTCAGATAGTGAATGGACAGCATTTTGACCATTTATTGAAATATGTAAACTATTAATGTGATAGATGTTTCTTATTATTTTCCAATTAAAATTAATTTTTTGTTTAATATTTTGTAAATGACAAGAAATAAAAATTTTAAATTTGGCAGTTACGAATAACTTGATATGTACTTTAAAAATACGCAATAAAAAACAAGGCTACATTTAAACAAATTAGTGATCACGTTGTATATCAAATTTGGGACACATTGAATACTACTTTTTTTTTATGAACAATGCCCTCAACTTAAAATACTAATCAACGTGTCCGAGCATTTTTTAAAATAAAAATAGATTTGTGATTTACTGAATTTATTCCAAGTTAGCACTGTGTGCATACATAAATTAATGCCGCCAATTCAGAATAATCGATAGCTCCAATACTACAAAAAAAAATTTAACGTGAAAATTTTTTTCTCTGTGTTTTGACTAAATATTTTCTACGATTCAAGTTCCCTGTATTTTTTCTGTTACCCTGAGTTTTCCAAAAAGTGGTCACCCTGATTTTATTTACAGTTGTTGTGTTGTTCAAAAGTAATATCTTAATTAATACAATAAAATTTTTTTTTTATTTAGACTATGTCAATGCCAGGAAAAAAACTTAGCGGTTCTCAGAATCGGAAAAGAAAACTAGAGCAAGAAAAAGAAGCTCAGAAATCCAGAACAATAATGGAATCATATTTAGTAAAAAAATCGAAAATGGAAAAACCAGAAGATAAGAAGGATGAAGAAGTAAAATCAAAGTCAGAATCATATTCAGGTTGTACTCCTACTGCTGCTAAACTTTTATGCGATAACACATCAAAACAAATACAAGAAAATGAAGATGATGAAGATGAGGGTCCAAGTACAGCAGAAGTTCTAAATCCATGTCCACATCTATTAAAAAGTACAGAAAATGCAACAGAAACCCTCACTGTAATTCCGGACGTTTTGGAGTTCAAAGATGTTGCTTATTTAAAATTTAGTAATAATCATCCAATAATATCGAACCAACTTCGCACAGAAATGATTATTCGTGGATTCCGCATATTTCAGAACAAATCCAGTCTAAATGCAGTAGCAACATCAGCTAATCGTCTAATGCCAAAATCTTGGTTTTCTCGACGGGTCGGTAATGAAGAAGAAGGAATAGAAATTACCCGATCTTGGTTATTATATTCACCAAAAAATAATGCAGCGTACTGCTTTTGTTGCTTACTGTTTATTACATCAGATTCCGATACACAATCATCTTTCGTAACAGCATCTGGTTTTAATAAATGGAAGAAAAAAGATAAATTGATTAGCCATGAAAAAAGTCCAAAACATCGGAAATCGTTTACAACGTGGAAAGAAACAGAAAGAAGATTAATTAATAAAACGGGAATCGATGCATCATTAGAAGCAAATATACAGTCCGAAAAAGAACGGTGGCGAAATATATTGCAACGAATATTAGCTTGTATGAAGTATCTGATTATACAAAATCTTCCTCTACGTGGTCATGTTGAAAATCTAGCGCTTCAAGATAGTACAAATATCGGAAACCTATTATCTTTACTTAAACTTGTAGCTCAGTTTGATCCTCTACTAGCAAATCATCTTAAAAATGCAATAGAAACGCCAAGAACTGTCTCATACCTGTCACCACAAATTCAAAATGAATTTATTCATCTTCTAGCTTCCACAGTTCGAAATCAACTAATAAATGATATCAAAATAAATAAATATTATGGACTTTTATTTGATTCGACTCCTGATATCGCTCATCGAGAACAAATGTCACAAGTTTTTAGGTATGTAGATATTGATTTTAAAAACAGAAAAGTTTCTATCAAAGAATCTTTTTTGGGATTTATAGAAATGCATGCTAAAGATGCAGCCTCAATTGAAAGTACAATTTTAAAAAAATTAAATTCCGATCAGATTTTATTAACAAACTGTAGATCACAATGTTATGATAATGCTGCCGTGATGTCAGGTCACATATCTGGCGTTCAACAAAGAATTATGACAAAAAATAATAAAGCATTATTTGTAAATTGTGATAACCATTCATTAAATTTAGTAGGAGTTACTGTAGCTAAGCAAGATCCAGTCGTTGTAACATGTTTTGGCATAGTTGAAAACATATATCTCTTTTTCTCACGGTCAACATTGCGATGGGAATTATTAAAAAATGCTTTAAAAAGAACTGTTAAACGTGAATCTGAAACACGATGGAGCGCCAGAGCACAAGCGGTTAGCGTTATTGTCGATGGGCTGGATGAATTAGTAGAACTGTTAGAAAAATTAGCAGAGGACAGTACTACCACAAGTGACACCAGAAGTGAAGCTACAATTTTGTTGCAAAATATATTGAATTTTAATTTTATAACTTTAATTCATTTCTGGCATGAAATCTTGAGGAGAATTGATCGTGTGCAGCTCAGATTACAAGATTCTAAAATGAATTTTAGAGAAGCGTTCCATGATCTTCAATCATTAGCGACTGAACTTGCAGAAATTCGAGACAAAATCTGTGAAGGAGCAATAGAAAATGCTAAGTCTTTTTGTGACAAATGGGGTATTGATAAAACAATCCGTATTAGAAAACGCCGAAAAATGCCCGGAGAATTGGCTAGAGATGTTGGCCTTTCCGCAGAAAGTGAAATTTCTCGCATTATGAAAAGCGTTCTTGATCGTCTGCAGCAAGAAATAAGTACAAGATTTTCACGACTGAGTGATCTTAATTCCAAATTTGGATTTTTACTAGACGTTGAAAATTTGTTAAACAACAATAATGTTGATAACGATCTTGAAAAGAATTGTAAAAATCTGGGTGAATTTTACAATACAGATTTTAATGGATCAGAACTCTATATCGAAATATGTGACTGCAAGATGTTACTCCGCAGTAGAAAAGAAACTAAACCTAAAACTCCGTTAGAGTTTCTTACTTTTATAATCTCGTATGGAGAAGATGTTTTTCCAAACTTAAGAGTCGCACTTCAAATACTCCTGACTATTTCAGTGTCAATTGCTAGCTGTGAACATTCGTTCAGCAAATTAAAATTAATTTTGACATATCTACGATCGACTATGGGACAAGATCGCTTAAGTGACCTAGCATTTTTAAGTGTGGAAAGAGAAAAATTTGAAATGATTGACTTTGATGAAGTAATTGATAAATTTGCTGCATCGAAGGCAAGAAAAATGTATACCTAATAATTAATTGTATTATATTATATTATTATTATTAATAATAAATACATCTACTTATATATAATATACATTAACTTTTTTCATTGTTTAAAAATAAAATGCATAATATGTACTGAAATCCTGTTGAAAGCGTTAACGAAATTAAAATAAAATAGTTTTTTCTTCCTGCTGAAAAGTTTTGCAAAAATAAGTTGTCATGTTGCTTTTTAGACGATGATATTCTAAATATTATATTACTATATGTTATTCGGGGGTGGGGGGGGGGGCGCGAAAAAGGTATCGTGCCCCGGGCGCAAGTTATGCTCGCTACGCCACTGAGTAAGTAGATGATAAAATTTATAAATTTTAATTAAAGGAAATCAAATTTTATTTAAATCGTTGCCTTAATTAAAAATATATAAATTTTATGATGTATATAGTTATTTGTATTTTGTTACCTGGTAACTTGTTCACATGATCTATTTATTTACTATAAATGTCATCTGTATCTTTTGTTCCTGATGAAGACGTACATTGAGCACATTGAATATTAATACAAAACAATACAATCCAAAGCCGTTTTATTTTAAAATATTAAGTTCTGAAAGATGATTTACTATGTTAAAAATAGTGTGTTATTTAAAATAAATTTTAAAAAAATATTTAAAACTTCTAAATATAAAATGAAATAATGAATTAAAAATGTTAAATATACAATAATATTCCGAACTTGTTAATAATATATGATTAATTGTAAAAGGTTCGGATTGGTGCTGTTTTAAGTTTTGGTTCTTAAATCGCCATTAATTTATTTTGATATACTCGACTGGATTAAATTCAAAATTAATAAAAATGCATTATTATCTTGTTGTGATCTAGTTGCTAAGAAAGCAAAATGTCCCGAGTTCAAATCCCCTTGCAAGGTCAATGCATTTTACTTTATTCAAGAAATTAACCAATGATTTAATTAGTTCATCAAAATAAATTAATGGCGATTTAAGCAAAAAAAACAAATACTATAACCTAATGTGTTTGATATTTTAAAGGAAAGAACAAGCAAGCATTCGCACCAAGCCCGATATCTTGGACAAGAATCGTGAACGAAGTTTAACGACAATTGCTACACGTGGCGTTGCGTTGCAGTGCAGTTATTCAACGCGCGGCGCGGCGCGGTGCGTATGCAGCAGAAAAACATCGATTATCAGGATGCTGGTCCGGAAACAGGAAGGTGTTATGAAAAATATCGATAAACACGCTTTCCTCTTGATATTCTCATGCAGACGACATCGCAAGCAGTTGACGGTGAAGTGAAAGAAGAGGAACGAAATGATGAACATGTTGAAAATACACAATGAGTGCTAAGTTAAAAGACTGGAATATAGAACTAGATGATGATGATGATAAAGACAATGATAATAATGATTCGGATTAATTTACGGACTGTTTTACTTATAACAAATTATTATTTTATGCAATATGCATATGCATATCGGGGCCCAGAACTAAAAAAGTATTAAATATTAAATAGTTTTAAAAATTATTTAAACTACAAGTACCAGTATTACTCGAAATATGTTTTTCCATTAAAATTTACTTACAGTACTAAATACCAAATGCAATCATATATTTTTATTATTTTTGTAGTAATTTCAGTAAAATAATGATATATTTTTAAAATTATATTTAGATTTAATAAGTTCATTTATTATTCAAATAATAAAGTTATAAAAAACGACTCGTGCCAATTGGTCAAAAGAAGTGCTCAAAAAATACAACCGCGTTGCTTCAAAACATGTCTATGACATCGTGACAGGTGACGTAGATCGTAGATCTACACGTATGAGTGATGAGTACGAAAATAAACAGCAGTCGACTGTGTGGGTTTTTCAAGATAAATTACATCCAACAAAAGTTTTTTGCGCACGAAGCATTTTGAAGCAAATGGTCGCCTGTTTTTTCTTCGGAAAAACTGCACATGTCGCAAAAGTATTATTGGTGTAACGTAAAACGATCAATTCTGAATGGTATACAATGGTATACAAGTCTTCGGAGAAATAAGAAAAATCAATCGCCGAAGACAAATCATTCTCCACACGACAATATCACATCTCGGCTCGAACAAGTGACTTTTTGAGTACTCAAAACGTCAATGTGATGGGTCATTCGCCCTATTCTCCTTTTTGACATCCAATGACTTCTTTTTATTCTCGCACATCGAAAGTAAATTGCGAGCTCAACATTTTTCTACACCTGAAGAAGCGGTTGATGTGCTCAAAATGCATGTTTTAGAGGTACCTAAATCGGAGTGGTAAAAGGGCTTCGAAAATTCGTTTAAACGCACGCAAAAAATGTATTGATCTTCATGGAGAATATTTTGAAAAACATTAAAGCCATTTAAATATTTGTTTTTGTTCTCTAATCTCGAAATATAATTGGCAATCCTCGTATATCTAATCTTAGTCTATGATAAATATACAGTGTGTCTACGAATTGAAAAAATTCAGCTATATACAAAGTGTCTAAAAATGTGTTTTTTATATATGTCTAATATGTCTAAGAAATAAATGTACTTAGCAATATCCCTGTGTCTAAAGAATTTTATATACAATTTGTTATTTTATTTTACTCAAATTTTCAGACTAGATTCTCCTAATTTCAATAATATACTTATAAAAATATATTAATATTTTATTTTAGCTACATTTTATCCAGTTTCAAATAAATATATGTTTGAAAGAATTAAATAATTTAATTATTATACAATGTTGCCAATTTTCCGGAAAAACTATTAAAAATTTATTTAATGCATAGTTTTTGTACGATTTAAAACAAATTTTCGGGATAGTTTTTTTTTATATATGTATAATAATTACAAAATTAAATTTTGAAACAGTGCTGCCAATTTTTGCTGAAAAGGTTTAAAGTTTTTATTCTTATTTTTTAGTATTTATGGGATAATATCAAAGTGGTCCATATACTTCTAATCTTGTTAGATACGTATTTAAAAATTCCGTAATAATAATTTTCAAAAAATAAATAATTAATTATAAATTTGACAATTAGAGGCACTGATCTTATACTAGAAACATTACAGAAAATTCAGATGGCCAATTGACATCATGAGAGGTTTTATAGGTAAATCTCTAATATAAACAAATACAATATTATTGTGTTTCACTTATTACAAGAAGGATTTTTTGGTAGAAAATTTATTTTTAATCATAAATTGTTTTATGCGACATTACCAATTATGTACAATTAATAAAATGTATTCTTTAACTATACTTAATCTGGATTCAGATGGCAAACTTATCATAGATAAATTGAAAGCAATCGTTCCAGAAATTGTAAAAATGACTAAATTTTTTTGATTGTAATGTACATTAGTATTTCTAAATATTTTACTCTTTTAGTGAATTGTAGAATTAAGATACCGAATGGTATTTGCACAGCCTGCGCAGTCCAATTAAATGATGCTCGGAAAATTTATAATATAATGTTTAGATTCTCAAATTATATTAAAAAAAAATTAAATGAAGAAATTTGTCGATTATATGCCGGTCCTAATAAATATAATATTAATTTAAAAATACAATGTATTCGGATAATGTATTGTTATCATACCAATTGGAAATCATTGCATCGAAAATTGTAAGTAAAATACTGTCTATAACCAGGTGCACGAAAAAAATTTTATGCTTAGAAATTGTTGAGAAAACATTTTTTTTTAATTGCCGCTTCCATAAGTTTTGAGAACAGACCACATTTAAGCTAACCTAATTTAGAGTACCTACATTAAATTTTAATACTTTTTTTGTTTTGTTTTATTGAAATTTACTCTTACTCTTTTGTTTAAAATTAAAAACATACTAAAATAATTTTTTGGAGCAAATGAATCGATAATTATTTTGTTCACATTTATAATTATCATTAAATATAGTAATTTTACAAAATAAAACCTGATTTAGAAACTAAGTATCGACTTACAATTATTGCGTCATAAATAAATGATTATTCGTTAAACTTAAGAAAAATATTTACTACAAAACAACATTACAGAAATACAGTGATTATTTTAACATTCAAAAAAAAATCTGATTTATTATTGTAGAAAATATTAGATCATTGGTCGGTTAGAAATTAGTTCCTATTTTGCTTGTAAAAATAAATAACTACGTTAAGAAACAGATGTGAAATTAAAATTGTTTTTCTTACAATCATTTTGTCATACGTACTTACAGCCATTATTGACAGATCACGAAAATTGAATTTACTAAACAATTCACAGTGCTATTAGAGTGCTGTTGATAAAAGATATAATTATTTATCTTTAGACCAGACATAATTGAGTTTTTTTTTTTTTTGTATTTTGTGATATGTTTATAAAAGTGCATGTATATAAACTGATATTCATATATAATGCTTAATTTTTATTTAATAATAATACTTTTTGACAATATTTCTTAAGTGAACATGATTTTTGAATATTTTTAATAAAAAACCACTGGGGCTAAAATTAGAAGAAAAACGAGCATTGTTTCAACCAGACTGGTTTTATGTGTCAACTCTTGCTGTATTCTAAAAAGCACAATTTTTTTTTGTAATTTTTAGTGTTACATATATTTGACTAGGAAAACAACACATAAAACAAAAACTTTAAGAAATAATAAACTTATAAACATTTTACTATAAATTTTTTACTAATATTTATATTCTCTAATACATTTTATTAGTTATTGGCAAATACAATTTTATTTTTTGTCATAATAATTTTAACATAGAACATAAAAATATAATAGATTTATTTCACGTTAAAAATTTCTTTTGTCAATGTGTACGCATATGTAATTTTAAATTGCAATTATGATTCAGACTTTTATTACAAATTTCACATTTATAAGGTTTCTAATGTGTATGAGTACGCATATGTGATTTTAAATGGACCTTTTGACTAAGACTTTTATTACAAATTTCACATTTATAAGGTTTCTCCTGTGTATGAGTACGCATATGTAATTTTAAACTGCATTTGTGACTAAAACTTTTACTACATATTTCACATTTATAAGGTTTCTCCTGTGTATGAGTACGCATATGTGATTTTAAATGGACCTTTTGACTAAAACTTTTATTACAAATTTCACATTTATAAGGTTTCTCCTGTGTATGAGTACGCATATGTAATTTTAAACTGCATTTTTGACTAAAACTTTTATTACAAATATCACATTTATAAGGTTTCTCCTGTGTATGAGTACGCAAATGTAATTTTAAAGTTTTCTTTAGACTAAAACTTTTATTACATATTTCACATTTATAAGGTTTCTCCTGTGAATGTGTACGTATATGTACTTTTAAATTGCTGTTATCAGTACAAGTCTTATTACAAATTTCACATTTATAAGGTTTCTCCTGTGTATGAGTACGCATATGTAATTTTAAACTGCATTTGTAACTAAAACTTTTATTACATATTTCACATTTATAAGGTTTCTCCTGTGTATGAGTACGCATATGTATTTTCAAATGTGATTTACTTGGCCAAACTTTTTCACATATTTTACATTGGAACCGTTTCTTTTCTGTGTGTGTTTGGCTGTTTGTTTTTAAATTCGGATCATCACTGACAGATTCTGCACAACTGCGACTGTTCTCAAAAGATGTTCCTGGTTGTAAACAATCGTCACTATTAGTAGTTTGTTTGTTAATTTCAGTATTTTCGACACTAGTCTTAAGTATTGTATTGTCTCGCAAGCGTTCCAATTCTAAATCATATTTCATTTTAATATTGTTTGCCAATCTACATTCGGCAGAATTAAAACCACAAAATTTAAAACCTTTCATTTCTTGCTCTTCAGTTTTAATTTCGCGTTCAACATCTACTTCGGTAAAATAATCATCGTTAATATTATTTTCACCAACATTTTCTTCAGTAATTTCTTGTTTTATATCAGTTAGTAATGCGATTACGTCTTCACTCGGACATTCCAATTCTTTTTTTACGTTCATATCAATTTCTATATCAATAGTGTCAGCGAAACATTCTTCAATGACTTCTGTCTTGACATTTGGAAGATAATTGTTAATATCCGTTTCTTCTACTTTACTATCATCTTCGAAATTTACGTGAATAAATTCGGAACCACCAACAATATTTTCTTCTTCCTCATAATTCGCAAATGTATTATGAATTTCTTCGTCAGTTTGTTCAATATTCATATCATTCATATAGTTGATTGCATTATTTTGTTCCAATTTTATTGCATTTATTACAATTTCATAACTTTCACTTTGTTCTGCACATGGTTCATTTTGTAATTGCTCTAAATACTTTTCTAGAATTTTTTGCGAACATAAACATCTCTGAAGAAATTTGTAACTTTGGTTTAACTGAACAATACAGGTCTTGCATATGCCATTCGGTAAATTATTATTTACTTTTAGCTAAAAACACATAAATTTAATATAAAATATTAGATACTAAAATATAATACTTACAAGTCCTGGCGCAATTTGATTTAGTTTGTCGAATAAAGTAAGGTTAGGTGAATTGTAATTGGTCAAAGCTGACGAGATATCTTTGTTAGTAATACATAAGCGACAGACCTTTGTAAACATAAACATGTTTATCTTTTTGTATTTTCAAGAGTTGATATAATTTTATTATAAGTAAATATCAATATTAAATACACAAATAACCAATAAACCAGTTAACAAGTGACAAGTTTCTTTAGGAATTGTCTCTAGTGACTATACGTCAGTGGTGCTCAAATTTTTTTTTGTAAAACAGTACAGAGTTTATAATATATATTTGTTTGTTACATTATTTATTAGTTGCTTAAATATATTTGCTTAATATTCTTTAATTATATGATTAGTTGTATTTAATTATTAAAAAAATACTCAAAATAATAGTATTTATTTATTGATGAATTTTATGTAATATTTCTAGTATAAGCAAAAGAAGAATAAATGACAACGTATTTTATTGAACGCACCCACAGAAATAATGTTGGGGAGGGACCAATTGATATCGTCTGCGCCTAGAAAAGTAATAAATTTTGAAAGAAACCGCTGCGCTAATGGTGCGTTTGCACACTCAATATTTAGCAATATTTACATACATAAACAATCTACTTTACTATCACAATGTGGAATGAATAGTTCAGGAATAATGACATTCTCATTTTTAATTTTGTTTTGTACTAAACTCTAAGTAACACATATGGATTGTATAATTAATATATCATTTTATAATTAAGTAATAATTTTTAATATTTATTTTATAATTTAAATTATATTATTATAATTATAATTATATTATTATAATTATAATTACAGTAATTAATGTTTTTACAATATTTTATATGTATAAGCAGTAATACTAACAGTATATAGCTATTTTATAAATTTAATTAACTAAACGCCACCTAATATCTAACTAATGACGTCACTGTCATCTCAGTAGTCGATCAGTTAAATTTTGTATTACAAATATTAGCTATGTTCACTATACGGGTTTTCATTATATTTTGATAAAATCTATTTTAATTATTCTGATTCTCAAAATAACAAAATTTAAATGGTATCTGGAATATTGTTTTCTAATTTCTATAAAATCAACATGTACTTGAAAATACATAATCAATTCTTCATTCAAACATTACCCAAAATTTTGCTGGCCAACTGTATTTGTAACATATTTCTGTTTGTCAACCTCGAATACTATCAAATAATATATTTTTATATTTTACTTATAGTAAAAAGCTTTCTTTGGTAGAAAATTTATTTTTAATCATAAATAGTTTTTTTGCAATATTGTCATTTATGTGCAAATGATAAAAATATATTGTCCACTATTTCTGTGGGTGCTTTCCACGAAAATAGGGGAGTAGGTTCAACACTTGAATATTTTTCTCTTGAATTGTAAAACACAAGAATTGTAAAACCCAAGTCTTGTAAAACACAAGAATGATTTTTATCTTGAATGTTGACCTTGAAAATGCTATGAACAAAAGAACGCACCTGTACTTATAATCGTTCCCACCAGATGTCGCGCTAGCTGGTTATCTCACAAATTTAAAGAACGTCTTACAACATTAAAATTTATTTTGTAAAATAATATTTGACAGTTATGTTAATCTATTTGAGAATTAATAATATATCTCATTTAATTTAAAATAAATAATTATATTAATTCGAATAATACATTGTGACAAGAAATAAATCGAAAGGCCACTTTTAGTGGTCATTCTTGTAAAATAATTATTTATAGGAATTTTAAATTAGTAAAATAAATGTAAAATATTAATAAGGAAATAAAAACCAAAAGGGTGTAAAAATTCAAATATTTCTACGAAAATTCGCTTAATTTCAAGAACTTAGGATGCTTTTGCGGGAAGTTGTAATTTTGTAAATTTTTTTTGCTGATTGATTCTGCAAAATGTTTTATAATTTCGAACTTTTCTCTTAACCGAAAAATGTTTTACCATTGAACACGTTTGTTTGGTCGTCAAAATGGTCTAAATGTTTAAAATTTGTCATAACTTTGAACTCGCAAAATACAGGGTAAATTCCAAAAAAACCATGACATAGCCAAATCATCGCAAATCTTTGAAATTAAGCGAAATTGTTGTAGAAATGTTTGAATTCTTACGCTCGCTTGGTAATTTGAGTCAAAAAATTTTTTTGTGCACTATACATATTGTCAAAGTTTGACAATTTTTAAAATTAACACAAGTTTTTTTCTGCGGGGTGTAGTTAGGAGCGGAACTGTTCAAATGGAATATATCTAGCATGACCTTAAAGACGAGACCTCAAATTTTTTCGTACAAAAAATTTCATTTAATTTAGTTAAAAATTGGCCGAGTTATACTTATTTGAAAATTAGTAATATTTCTGATTTTTTAAGTAGCGCGTTTTTGCTAGTGTATATTACTGTACATGTAAAGTATCATTCAGATTGCGGTTGCAGTTTTTGTTATTGCCGTAGTAATAGTTGTAAGCATAATACTTGACCATTCACACTGGCTTGTGATGCTAGTGAAATTTTTACATACGCATGCGTACTGCAATGACACATTTGACACAAAATAAATAAATAAAATAATTAAATAATCAATAATAATATAATAATAATAATATTAATAATAATTAAACATTATTTGATTAATTTTGCTTTCTAAAGTCGCCATTTTAATATATTTTATGAATTTGACGTTTGTTTGACATTTGTTTGACGTTTCTAAATAAAAAATAGTGCTATCTCTTTTCACTCCAACTCTGATTGGCCAATTCTTACAACTATGTAAAATTTTAACTAGAATGTTTGGCCTGTTCAAATGTTTGGCTGCTTACAACTACTGCTATGTCTTATAACAATAACCACGCATGCGCATTGTATTCCCATAAGCTTACATGTATTTTCTTATGCTTATAACTACGACTATAACTATTGCAATAACTAAAACGGCAGTCTGAATGGGGCTTAAATTTATATAAAATTTACACAAATAATTCTATTCAAAAAAATACGTTTTATCTAATAACGATAGCTAATTCTACTACAATTTCGATGTGAAAATCGGTGGTAACATCAGATCAATTGTAATGTTGATATATTTTTTTCAGTAATGACTAAAACAAAAATTAATAATAAATTGAAATAAAGTTTTATAACGTTTTATTTCAATGTAAGCACTGTTTACATTAAAATTAACTAAACATTTTTATCTAAAAAATTAACTAATGTTTAATTAGTTCTTTGTAAAATATACACGGCGTAAATGCACAAAAATTCACTTTAAAAAACAATTTTCAACGCCAATAATATTTAATTAATAAACATTTTTATCTCTCTTATAATACGGTCACAAAAATCATTTTTCAACAACAAAACCAAATTATAAGTACAATATATTATTGTGCTTCTCATATTATTGTTCAAAAAATTATTCTCGGAAAAAAAGGGGAGAAAAAGACGCTTATTCTTATACCTATTCTTACAACTCCCTTATAAAATAATTGCAATTGTTTACATTTACAGATTATAGAACGATTTTTTGTTATTTTTATTTTATATTATTGAGTTAATTTACAAATTTCTATATGTGCAGGAAAAGTTCGAAAAGTTTTATTTTAAAAATTTTCATATTTAGGTACAACACACACATTAAAAAAATAATTTAATTGCACAGAATATAACTTTCAGTTTCACTAAATCGAAATCTAGAAAATTGCAATTACGACAAGGTTAGCATGATGAAAATAAATAGTGCGAGAAACAATAATAAACCGTTTCAATTATAGTTAATAAAATCACACATAAAATTAAAATGTATGCACAGTGGTAAGAATTTTAGTAAAACTTTTCGGTTAGGTAAATGTTAGTTTTCAAAATAAGTTTTAACATTGTAAATATGATTTTCGCACTAAAATTTTGCGATTTATATTCATAAAATGTGCAAAATTAACGGCATATAAAATTTGAAGAAAATCGATTACATAATCGTAAAGTTTAGCCGGAATTTTTTAAATATAATTAAATATTTCTTGCAAGCATTTGTTTTAAATTTTGCGCCAAGAGAGACAGGTTGGTAACGTAACTCGAACACGTTGATGTATTCATTATTATTATGATTTATGTTAGGTATTATATTACGTATTTTATGTTATTTTGAAATTAAAGTTGTTTATTATATTAAAAGTAAAGTGTTTTATTATATTTATTCAACGTTATTCTAACGTAAAAGAATATTTATATATATTTTTTTGTTTATATTTCAGCTAAAAGATTTTGTGGTATAATAGAATGAAGATCAACTATCAATCTTGTACCAAAAATGCAAATATGCAAGCATTATTAAATCAATGGCTTGAACACGCCAATAAGATGTAAAAAAATGAACAAGCTAAAATAAAATTTATACCCTTTTTTTATTATGGAAATGGAATGAAGGGATTGTAGCTTTGGAAATACAGATCGATTACATATGCAAGACAATGTAACTTAAATGAAGTACAACTTTTATTTGTAAATATTCTGTGACTACCAATCCATATTGGATGAACAGAATACTCTGAATAAATCAACAAGGGAAAATTTAGCTATTACCAAAGTAAAAAAGTTAATATTTGGTTGCTTTCTTTTTAATCTATTTTTCATGATATGATTTTATTTAAATGATATATAATAATAACAAATGTTATTGTACATTATAATAAAATATGTATTATTAGTTTATATACATCTAATAGATAATATTTCCAATGTCCAAAACAATTTCATCTTCAGCAGCAGCAGCAATCTCAGATTGTAAGGTTAGTGGAAAAGTCTGCAGCGAATTATCCAGTAACATGCCTTTCTAGAATATTTAAAAACTTTACAAATTAATAGTATACTTCATATCTTTATGTAAATAATTTTTACAAATTACATTTTAGCTAAAGAATTACATTTATTTTGGGTTAACCCATATAATCGCACTTCTTCGATCAATTTCATGATTTACATTTTTTTAATTAATATGAAACTAATAATCGCTTTATTCTTCTTGTTTTGTTTTCACATTTTGAATATTATAGGTCTATGATCATATTTGTATTTACAAACTTCAATCAAACATTTGAACTGTCAAACTGCTGTCAAATATTCATATATTTCTGAGTTTTTATCGTTTTTATAAAAATAAATTTCATAATTTATTTCAAAAATTAGTTTTTATTTCCTTATTAATATTTTACGTATATTTTACTAATTTAAAATTCCTATAAATCATTATTTAACAAACCACTAAAAGTGGCCTTTTGATTTATTTCTTGTCACAATGTATTATTCGGATTAATATAATTATTTATTTTAAATTAAATAATTCTCATATAGATTAACATAACTGTCAAATATTATTTTACAAAATAAATTTTAATGTTGTAAGACGTTCTTTAAATTTGTGAGATAATCAGCTAGCGCGACATCTGGTGGGAACGATTATAAGTACGGGTGCGTTCTTTTGTTCATAGCATTTTCAAGGTCAACATTCAAGATAAAAATCATTCTTGTGTTTTACAAGACTTGGGTCTTACAATTCTTGTGTTTTACAATTCAAGGGAAAAATATTCAAGTGTTGAACCTACTCCCGTTTCTGCCCTGCAATCTGGTATATATATATATATATATATATATATATATATATATATATATATATATATATCCGGGTGTCCCATTTTAATCCGCCATCTGCAATAACTTTAAAATCGTGCATCGGACAAAAAAATGTTCCAAATAAAAAGTAAATAGTTTCGAAGGGGACATCTGTTGCACAGACCCTTACTCCTCTTGGACCCCCTGGGGGGCGGGATTGGGGGGGGCAACTTTGAAATCTTAAATAGAACACCCTATGTTTTATTGCAGATTCGGATAGACCATTAAAAAGTATGTAAATTTTATTTTGTGATTTTTTTTTATCTTTAATAGATGGCGCTGCAAACAGCATTTTTTTTCTCAGTTTATCAGTCTTCAATTTGAAAAAAAAGTTGTAACTAAGTACGATATTCAAGTTCTTTTTAGTTCTTTGGGAAAGGGGGGGGGGGGCAAAGGTCACTGAATCAGATATTCTCTCGAAACCATTAACTTAAAGTTATCCCCCTCGAAACCATTAACTTAAAGTTAATGGTTTCTAGGAAGATATCTGATGCAGTGACCCTTGCCTTCCCCCCTTTACCCACAGAACTGAAAAAAACTTGAATATCGTACTTAGTTATACCTTTTTTTTTAAATTGAAGACTGATAAACTGAGAAAAAAATGCTGTTTGCAGCGCCATCTATCAAAGATACAAAAAAAATCTTAAAACAAAATTTACATTCTTTTTAATGGTCTATCCGAATCTGCAATAAAAAATAGGGAGTTTTACTTAAGATTTCAAAGTTGCCCCCCGTTACCGCCCCCCAGGGGGTCTAAGAGGAGCAAGGGTCTCTGCGTCAGATGTCCCACTCGAAACCATTTACTTTTTATCTGTACAATTTTTTTGTTCGATGCACGATTTTAAAGTTATTGCAAGTGGCGGATTAAAATGGGACACCAAATATATATATATATATATATATATATATATATATATATAAGTATATAATTTAAAAAATTACAATATTTTCAAAAATCTCAAAATTTAAAAAATTTTACGAAATTAGTTCAAATTATTTAAAAATTATTAAAATCTTGTGAAAAGAAACAAAATATTACAAATATGTTAAAAATTGGAAAAAATTTACAAAATTCGCTATAATTCTTTTAAACACGAAAATTGAAATTAAAACAAGAAAATAATATGAAAACGCAAAACTTGAAATTAAAACACGAAAATTGAAATTAAAACGAGAAAATAATATGGAAACGCGAATTTGAAATTAAAACGCGAATATCACGATATTCACATAAGAATATTCAAATCAATCTTCATCTAATTGTAAGTTAAAAAACTATTTAATAAATGTCTCTTTTCGGATATTTTGTTAATGATATCTTCATTATCTAATTTTGTTCAACCATATCCTTCTTGTATGAGCATGAAAGCCCCACGAAATTATCTTAAAAAATTTCATAATCAATTTAAAACGTAGTTTAATTTTGTAAAATGTTCGTTCGCATGATACTTGAGTGGAAAATTACAATGTTAGCACTAATTTATAAGAAATAAATAAATTTAGTTATTTTCAACTTTATTCATGCGTTCCAAATACCAAGTGGACTTCTCAGACTTAGTTGTGACCCAGAAGAATGTAAAAATGAAAATACTTGTTAAACAAGATTAGAAGTATATGGGTAAATCTATATATAGACCACTTTGACATTTCTCGACAAGTTGGCAACACTGTATTTTAATAATATTATAATTTATGTGGGCACTAGGAGAAACTTTGAGGAAAATTTTATCAAAATCGAATAAATAATGTAGCCACAATGAATTTTTTTAAAATTTTGTGATTATTTTCTCGATAAGTTGGCAACACTGTATTTTGTTAAAATTACATAAATTATATGAATACTAGGAGAATCTTTTGTGAAAATGTGAGTAAAATCGGTTAAATAACATGGCCATAATAAAATTTTTAAAATTTTAGTAATTTTTTTTTGAAAGTTGGCAACTCTGGATATTAATACAATTATATAATTAATAGGAGCATTAGGAAATTTTTTCTGAAAATTTGATCAAAATCGGATAGATAACGTAGCCAATATGAATTTTTAAAAATTTTAGTAATTTTTTTTTCGGAAAGTTGGAAACACTGGATATTAATAAAATTATATAATTAATGGGTGTATTAGGAAAATCTTCTCTAAAAATTTGATCAAAATTGGATAAATAACGTAGCTAATATGAATTTTTAAAAACTTTAGTAATTTTTTCTCGGAAAGTTGGCATCACTGGAAAAAAATAAAACCACATGACTATCTTGGATACTAGACAAATTTATTCTAAAAATTTCATTCAAATCGGTTGAACCGTCTAGGAGAAATTGCGGCCACAAAATTTTGACTTACGACCGAGCGAGCGAGCGAGCTGACAACGCATATCCATACATCCACATAAACTAAGTTCAGATTAGTCATCTAGAGGCTATATGAAGGATTTCTATACACAATTTTTTTTTTTTAAAATGTTACAGACACCGTACCAAACGCTATACCACTTTTTCCTTGAAGTCAAAGTGGTAAAAATATTTCATAGATAGCAACTACTAGTATTCAATTTACAGTTTTCTTTTATATCGACAGCACAATTTGATTTGCAAATAATTCAAACATTACCATATAGATGACACTGTAAGATCATTGTTCGAAATAGTTGGCCAGTTGAATGTTGTGTTATAAATTTTCAAATACATATTGATTTTTATAGTAATTAAAAAACATTATTCTACATACAACATTTAGATTTGATTTTAAATAATAATTATGTAAAAAAAAGTGATAAATTATATTTAAAGTAATTGTTTACATTGACGGTCCTGTAGGTAAAGTTCATTCAACTTTATTGATTTTGGCTGCAGAATGATTACTTATATTTTTATTTTTTTTTTATTTTATTGAAATTTTATTTAGACAAATAGCTAGAACCTAGATCAAGTAGCAATTAAAAAAAAAATTGTAAAATTAAATACGCATCTATTTATTTTTCTTCTTATACTAGTAATTTTACACAATATTCATCTGGCCAACTGGATTCGTGTCAGATTTTTATAAGTTAACCTCTAATACTATCAATTTCAATATTTTTATATTTTACTGATTATAAGAAGTTTTTTTTGGTAAAAAATTTAATTTTAATCATGAATAAGTTTATGCACCATTGTCAATTATGTATAAGTGACAAAAATGTATTGTTCACTATACTTGATCTGGATTCAGATGGCAAACGTTTGGTAGATAAATTGGAAGCAATTATGCCAGATATTGTAAGAATGAAATTATTTGTTTTGATTGTAATATATATTATTGTTTCTGAATCTTTTACTTTTCTTATTTTAGGTAGATTGCAGGATCAAATTGCCGAACGGTATTTGTACAATCTGCGCTGTTCAGTTGAATGAAGCTTATACATTTATCAAACAATGTTTCGATTCTCAAACAATATTAAAACAACGTTTAAATGAAGAACTTTGTCGATTATGTGCTGGTGGTGATAATATAACATTTACTTTAAGTACAATGGATTCGGATAATATATTGTTATCATATAAATTGGAAACCATTGCATCGGAAATTGTAAGTAAAATACTAGCTTTAACCAAGTCCACGAAACGAAATTATATGCTTAGAAATTGATAAGTAATTATTTATTTATTGTCTCTTCCATAATTTTTGAGAACAGACAAATTTAACTTGACCTAATTTAGAGTATTTCAAATTTTAATACGTTTGTTGGATTTGTTTAATTAAAACTTATGTAAAATAAGTTTTAATTTGAATACATGTACATTTACAATAAAAATTACAAATATAATAAAACAATAATTATTTTATTAGGTTTACTTATAATAAGTTTATTAATTAGTTTTTGCTAAACTAAAATTAGTTTCTGCAAGAGTAGTTGGAAATAGCTATTATGAGAAAAAATATTGTTGTCTGTTTTCAGGTTGGTAAAAATTTCGTCTTGTATTTTTAATCATTTGTTACTTCATAAGCAAGTAACGTACGTATTCACACATCTTGAGTGGGATTTAGATCTCACAAATAAATCAAATATTAGTAAAATATCATAGGGACTAGTTGTTACAAGTAGAAATATACTTCTTTATTGAGATCCTTTTAATCCGGAGATTTTTATTATACGTAATATATAATTTTAATTTATATTTTTAGCTGGAATGTACTGAGAAGTTATCGGATTGTATTTGCTCAATTTGTTCGGTTCGATTAAATGAAACGTATAAATTTGTAGAAAAATGTTTCAAATCGCAAGAAATTTTCAAGCGATATGCAAAACAACAGCCGCAAAATAGTGAAGTTATGAAAAACGAAATTAAAGAAGAGGATATTGATGAAGAATACATTAAACTAGCTGTGGAAACTGATATAAACATTAAAGTTGAAGAAAGTTTGGAATCACAAAATAATACAAATTTTGAGTTTGTTTGTGTGAAAGAAGAAGCTATTAATGAAGAATACATTGGGGATTCGGAAAATGATACAAATATTAAATTTGAAGAATGTTTGAAATCAGAATCTTTAGCTTTACATTCAGAAATAATAATTAAGGAAGAATATTCGGATTTTGAGAATGAAACTGATATAAAACGTTGTGAAGCTATTAAAAATTTGAATGGAAATGATGAATCTGTAATGAAAAGAAAATCTCATAAATGTACATTATGTGAGAAAACTTTTACTCGAAGTTATAATTTAATACAGCATATTCGTTCACATACAAATGAGAGACTTTATAAATGCGAAATATGTGAGAAAACTTTTACTCAAAATGAATACTTACGAAGGCATATCCGTTCTCATAAAAAGCAGCAACCTTATAAATGCGAAATATGTGATAGAACTTTTACTCAAAATGGAAACTTAAAAAGACATTCCCGTTCTCATACAAAGGAGAGACCTTATAAGTGCGAAATATGTGAGAGAACTTTTACTGAAAGTGGACACTTAAAACGTCATATTCGTTCTCATACATCTGAAAGACCTTATAAATGCGAAATATGTAAAAAAGACTTTACGCAAAGTGGACATTTGAAAGTCCATATCCGTTCTCATACAAATGAGAGACCTTATAAGTGCGAAATATGTGAGAAAACTTTTACTGAAAGTGGAACTTTAAAATCGCATATTCGTATACATACAAATGAGAGACCGTATAAATGCGAAATATGTGAGAAAACTTTTATTAGAAGTGGACATTTAAAGCAGCATGTTCGTTCTCATGCAAAGGAGAAACCTGATGAATGCGAAATAGAAAACTTTTCCTCAGAGTAAAAATTAAAAAGATAGATATTCATATTCATAGTGCAACGATGTAATTTTTGTAGTTCTCTTTTAATAAATGATTCATTTTTAAATACTGTTATGTCCCATTCAGACTGCTCTTTCGCTAGCGAAATCAGTGTTATATTTTAGCGCAGAACTGTGATTCTGAACCAAACTACATGCACGGATTTAGTTTCATTAGCAAATTTTGTTTCATTGCAGCCAAAGTCTGGCCTAGCCAAGGTTTCTTAACTAAAGTTCACTTATGATTTAAGAACGGCCAATCAGATTTCAGTAACATGAGATAGGATGTATATCTGCTTTTAAGAAAGAAACGTCAAATTTATAATATGTAAATGAGTAGTTTGGAAAATAAAATTAAGGCGTATTTAATATACTAAAATAACAATTATTTTAAACGCATAAAAAAAAATTAGCGAAAACAAAGAAGATTTTGAATTCATCCTATAAACTTGTAAAAATATATTTATGTTCGATTCTCATTTTAAATGTTCTGTTTCGCATTTGTATTTTTCAAATGATTGTACAGGTTTTAATTTTTATAATCATAAATTCTTTTTCAGACCTATTTAACACAAAAAAAACAACGTAAGCTGTAAAAATATTTTTTTTAAGACATCCAAAACCTGTTTGGAATGTATACAACCTAAACAATAGTCAAAATGATTTTCAACAGCATTTAAATTATCATCATTGCGCAAACGTAACTGAAAATTAATCAAGAAAAACGGACAATGTAAATGGTCAATTTTTTGTGCTGTGCTAAATCGTGAAACTAAAACTAAATCGTAAAACTGTTTTGGCAGTCTGAATGAGGTTTTATTCTAAATATAATTTGTTAGTATCTTTTTTACATGATTGTTATTTTAAATAAAATTCAAATGTTAAGTCTAATTGAGACTGCTGTTTTAGTTTTATGCAGAAGCACAAGAATTTGAGCAATCCAAACACTTGATACATTTTTAATTTTTACACCAAGTGTTTAGATTGATCAAACTCTTGTGTTTGTGCGTAAAACTAAAACGGCAGTCTGACTGAGACTTTCTGTACAATAATGTTTTTTAATTTCTACAAGAATCAATATATATTTGATAATTTATAACACAACATGACATGATGATAAACTTTATTCATGCGTTCCTAATACAAATTGAAATTTTCAGTCTTTATTGTGACAAGAAGATAACAGTTTGTTGATATATTCTAATGTAAAGATGACAGCATTTGCCCAAATAATTTTTTTTTATTTATATTAATTTTATTATTATTAAATATGTAAAATATATTAAATATTATTTATAATAAAATTGAAATTAATAAATATATCAATATTATTATGGCATATGTGTTGACAAATTGTTTTAACTTTATTTATAAATATGGATAAAATATTTGTTTCTTCAAGCGTATCATAGGACCTATAATATTTAAGATTAAGATTTTGGAGTATCGACCAGCTAAGCTAAGTAATGGTTCTTTCTATTTAGTCAAATATTTATTGTTTATGTAGATTGTAAAAAATTATGAAAACCATACATTTTCATATACAGTCGATTCCGCTTAATTGGGACACCGCTTAATTGGGACAGCCGCTTATTTGGGCCAGATCTCAAAGAACAGAAACCAAACCAAGGAACCAACAGTAAATTTACATGTTTAATTGGGACAACATTCCGCTTAATTGGGACAGTAAATTTAAGATCACAGTATATATTATGTTACAAATATGTATTTACAAGAAAAAATATTTACAAAAAATTTAATATGATACGCTTCATATCTTTTTGATTCACAACATGGAAAATTATATTTAAAAAACTAGCAAATATGTATCAATTAATTACATTAGTATCGCGCGCTGTGAACTTTTTTCCAACACATTTATTCACGTATGAAGTACGGACCCACGCGCGCTCAAAGGTTAATGTTTACCCTCGCGTCGGCGTGGCGCGGCACCGGTCATTAAAGCTGTGAGAGTCTACCCTGCTGTCTCAATCGTTACGTATTCAGTTATGATTCAGTTACCACTACACCTCGCATGTGGAAGGTTCGTTAAACTTACATTTTGTCGATTTTATTTAAAAAAAATTTACTCTTGCCAAGATGCCAAGAAGTGATATGACAGTTTCTAGTAAAATTGCTTTGCTGGATAAGTGTAGAAGTGAAATGTTTCAAAAACAAAAGACAGACTACACTTGACACATTTTTGAATTGAATTAAAAATGTATGTATTTATTTATTATTTTATTTTGGAATTTATTATTATTTTTTCTTAAAAGTTTGTATTTTTTTGGTTATATGTAGTTTATAGTTTTTTCCAAGAATTTATAAAATAAAATTATTGAAAGAAAAATATGGATTGCTTAATTTTATGTAAAATTCGGTTAATTGGGACAGCCGCTTAATTGGGACAAAATGCCCTAGTTCCGATGTGTCCCAATTAAGCGGAATCGACTGTATATTACAGAAACAAATAAGGAAATGTTTTTTTTACATAATTACATATATTAATTAATATACATAAATGCCATAAGATAAAAATAATATATATATATATATATATATATATATATATATATATATATATATATATATATATATATATATATATATATATATATATATATATATATATAAAATATCTAAATAATATCAATCAAATAAGTTGTTTGATATTTATAAACTTAGTAACATGTTTAATATTGCAAAAATATTAAAATAAACATTACTCTACTAATACTTAATTTGTATATAAATACAATTATTAATTTCTAAAATGAACCATTTTTGTATAATGATGTCGATTTCGTTCTGTTGTGAAAGTTATGGATTGAGTTAGATTAGGTAGGTATTTGTAATTTAAAATAATGATATAGGTAAGCTTAATTAAACTTTATGATCATGCAGCGGTAATTGATTCAATATGTGATTATCTAATAATGAATAAATATTTGAATTATGGATTTTGCGTATAGTTTTATTCATTAATATATTTGATAATATTTTATTGACCTAGTACTTTGTTGCTAAATCTCAAATTGCTATCCTAAATTCTTGTTCTCCAGTTTTACGTAATGCGATTAACCGTCCTCTTTTTCCTTTCCAATAATTTTGAATTTGTACTAATATAGTCTTCTAGAACGCTCAAACGTATGGGGTACATTTCAATATCTGAAAGGTAAGTTGTCAAATGCCATACATTACTATAAGTAGGTATGTTCCGCTAGTGGTTCAATAAAATACTTCGTCGTGTTGATTTAAAGAATATATCTTTTCTGTATTTATAAAATACGTCGTATCATAAAAATATATGAATATGTCGTTGTTTATTTTTCTATTGATTTCTGTTTATAAACATTGCTACAAGAATCTGTTTAGTATTTAGAAAAATACTTTTTAAAGCATTTTCATCGGATAATATACATATTTGAATTTATACACAAAGAAAAATAGTTTGCTATGCACGTATTGCTGAGATTTTTTTATAATAGCAACATTTGATTATGCAATAATATCAGTTTTGTCAATATAAAAATATTAGATATTAAGTGTATGTTTAAAATAGCAAAATAGATATTGACAGAAAATATGAATAATTTCAAATGCTATATATATTCATGATAAATATCTACAACACATTTTAAAAGGGAAATATATAAATGCACTTGAATTAAAATTGAATGCACTTGGTTAGTTTAGATACTTTCCACTCTATAAATTAGATACTTTGCACTTTGTACAACCTAAACTTTAATTTGAATATTTGTACTATAAATTTGATACATTCCACTATAAACGCTACGAAACCCTATCATTTGCGCCAATGTTGGCTTAGGGTAGGTTAGGTTAGGTTTACGTTGTTTAGTTATGTTATTATTCAATATAAGTGCTTATATGATCGGCGCAAATGACAGGTATAGACTGGCCTAAACGATTGACAGCCCCCAAAGTGGAGAGTATCCGTTTTATAGTGAAAAGTAATTAATACAAGTGATGATATTTTTTTTGGTGCTTTATGTTTTTTCAAAGTTAAAATATTTTTTTTCAAGTTGAATAAATTTAATTATAGTCGAGTTATTATTATTATTTTTTTGTGTAATATATTTGTTATGAGTGCAAATTGTTTTTATCAAAGTGAATATGATCTAAATTATAGTGTATATATTCTAAAATATAGTGCCCATTTTAAAATACCATATTGCTACGAATGTAATGTATATAATTTGTACTGAACAAAATTATTGCAACACTTAGATCGTAATATTTTTTACTACGTGTCAACTTACATTTTGATACAAGTTAATTCTTGCGCATCATTCGACATAAACAGAGAGTAAGTAAAAATATCTATTAAATATTCAATTAAAATGACAGACGAAGAAAGTAAAAATGTTTTAAAACTGTAATTATAATTAGTTGAAAATTTGTATTATTTGCTCTGATGCAAAACGTAATACTAAAATTGAATAAGTGCAATGAGTGCAATAAGTGCACTTATTGTAATTACACTTTATCTTTATTAAAAGAAAATGCTATCATATATTTTAACAAAAAATAGAAGTTATCTATGTGCAAAGAAATTGATCTATTGTGATCTACAAACTACTTAAAAATATCAGTAATCATCTTGATAATAATTTTTATTTAATATTTTTAAATAAAATAAACACACGCAGTATAAAAAATAAAAATGATTAAATATTAAAATATTAAAGAATCTTTCAGAACTCATTATATTAAAATAAAACGGCTTTAGGTTGTTTATTTGCATTTTTTTTATTTGTCTTCTTCTAATTATAAATTTATAAAAAATTGTCATTCAATGAAGTTACATCATACAAAACGTCATCAATTATTCGTGAAATGATAATTATATTTGTTTACTATTTCAAGTTATTTTATACAATCATACAAAATATACTTATACTATAATTACAATTTAATATAATAACAATGTAACTAATATCAATTTTTACAGAAATAATCGAAGAATAATAATAATGAAAATAAAACTAACTTACAGTGCTTTTAATAAATTTAATGTTTTTTTTTTTCAACAAATTGAAATTTTAGCTCTATTTTCTGCATCAGTATCTAATTTAGGCAGAATTCACACCAAAGCAATAGGCGATACGCAACATGTATTACTTTTGAACATTGCACTGTTTTGGCATAGTTTGTTCACACTGAAACGATGACGATATCGTTTCAAAAAATATCTGTTTGCAACAGGCAACCAGGTCTATTCTGTAAAACGAACGTTAAAAACAAACAGGCACGTTAAAATCACACGTTAAAACTTAAATTTTAACGTATGAGTTAACATATTCATATTCTGTAAAATGTTTTTTAACTGAAACGTTAAAAATTATAATCTTAACGTGTACGTTAATCTACCGCGCGAAGTTAGTTATCATTGGAGTCTAAAACAGTAAATGCGCATGTCGAAACTTGATTCATTAGTAAACTGACAGCTGTATTAGCGAGTAAATTTAGAGGTTAGAGCTTTATATAAAAAGTTAAAGGGAAAAAACAGTGGAAAAAGCAAAAATAGCAAAAATGGAAGAAACTAGTAAGTTATATTATTTATAATAACTATAAATAACTATATAAAATACGTTTAAAAATGATTACAGAAATTAAAAAATCAAGAGGCCCCAGGATCACCAAAACACAAATTGACATAATGATCAATTATATTGATGAAAATAGAATTATATTAGAGGGCACAAAATCAAATAAAGGTTAAACTGCTCTATCCGGCCAAAACTGAAGTTGGCTACAGGCTGACAATCAGCTGTCGCTCGCATTTTGCGTAGTGCCAACCTTACAATGACATTATAAATATTATATATATATATATATATATATATATATATATATATATATATATATATATATTATTATAAATATTATATATTAATTATTATAAATATTATATATTAATTATTATAATTATTAATATATAATATATATTATATATATATATATATATACATATATATATATATATATATATATATATATATATATATATTAGTGTGAGTTTTTGATGCTTGTCAGACGAGGCAGTTTGACAATTTTTAATTTAATTTTCAAATTTGTATCGATGTGTATTTATTCAACTATTTCAATATATATATATATATATATATATATATATATATATATATATATATATATATATATATATATATATATATATTTATGTCATGTATTTATTTTTATAATTTTAACTCTGCCATTTGCCTGATGAAGGAAATAAATTTTTTCCGAAAGCTTGCACTTTGAATTGAGTTGTTTTTATTTTTGACTGAAAATCCCACGAAACTAATAATATATATATATATATATATATATATATATATATATATATATATATATATATATATAGTATTGTTATATATAATATATATTATATAATTAATTATTAATATTATTATTATATATTATTAATATTATTAAATAAGAAATAGAATATAGATAGAAGAAAGGAAGGTGCTTCAGTAGCTGAATTTTTTATGTGGCCCTGAAAAGAGCCGATTTTTAAAAAGATTATTTTAAAAAATAAAAAAATTGAAAATTGTTGACTGCTTTGTGGTGTATATGAAAATGGATAATTGTTCTGCGTTGTGTGTGAAAATTGCTGATTGTTTGCGATGTGTTTATTCAGGTTTGGTCGGATCATACACTTTTATAATATCCGCAATGAATTGCTTGTATGGGTCGGATGCATCCTTTCGTAATCGGCGGTACATAAAGGCTGCCAAGTAAGAAGAAAACAGTTTCTTTGAACGATTTGTCTGTGGCAATGAGCGCTTCACAAGTGACCACGTACCTTCGATCGTATTCGTATGGGCGCCAGTTTTTGGGTCTTTGAAATTAATGGAATGATTTACTGTCAAGTGATCGTACCCTTTTTTTCCCAACTCATCATACGCTTTCCAGCAATCACTTATTATGACGGAACCATCTTTAATATTGTTTTTTATGATGGTTACCAAAGTCTGTGACGTTCGGTCTTCCACCACTTCTAAAAAGCACTTGCCCGAGTCACGCTCGATACCACCAAATACCCACTGCCCATCAACGCGTTTACCGCGGTGAAATTTTCGTTTACCGAACTTCGACTCATCAATTTCTATAATGATTCCCGGGCCGCCAATTTTTTCTTTCTCCTTGTCTACCAAAATCTCTTCACACACTTCCCGGCAATAATTAAACCAATTGACAACGCAATGTTCACCTAAATCCAATTCGCGAACGACGTCGCGGTTTCGAAATTCTACGACCCACATATACGTTAATTGCAAAATAGTGGTCATCGGCAAATTGGATTTCGAAAACCAGGATCCCGCTCGAATACTTTTCCGAGATCCACATGTGGAGCAACGCCACCCGAATTTGTCCGCAGCATCCGGGCGAGATTGCAAGCTCATGCCTTTATTGCATTTAATGCAACTCATCGAAATTGCAATCAGCCCGTCCTCTTGCAACTGTTTTATTAGCTCTGTGGGAGTTAATTGCTCCATCGCAAACAAATCTCGCAATCGAATATGCTTATTTTCACTCATCATTACTAAATAATACCTTATACACGATGTTACCAGCACAACAGCTCAATCAACAATAAATTATTTATGTGGCTGTTAAATTATACAACATAGCAAATGATTATAACAATTGTTATAAGTAATCAAACTCTACTTTGTTGACGTTTGTTGCGATTTTGTCATAAACATCCATCTGTTGTTATAAATTATTTATGATGTTACTAGTTTGAAAGGCATGACAAATGATATATCAATGGATAGAGGCTTTAATGCACTTTGCACTGAAGTATGTGTCATTGTTGTGACATTGATATAACAATTGTTATCAACAATCAAACTTTAGTTTTGATAGATTTTATGTTCTGTTACACTTTTATATTAAGTGTTGTATATCATTGTAACCGCCGTTAAAAGATCTATAATTTGATGTATATATGAGTATATATGAGTTGGGAAAAAACTCATACAAGCAATTCATTTCGGACATTATAAAAGTGTATGATCGGACCAAACCTGAATAAAACCTTTTTGTTCGGTCATTATAGTATAATCAAACATTTTTAAACACATCGCAAACAATCAGCAATTTTCACACACAACCCAGAACAATTATCCATTTTCATATACACCACAAAGTAGTCAACAATTTTCAATTTTCAATTTTTTTATTTTTTAAAACAATCTTTTTAAAAATCGGCTCTTTTCAGGGCCACATAAAAAATTCCAGCTACTGAAGCACCTTTCTTTCTTCTCTCTATATTCTATTTTTTATTTAATAATATTAATAATATACAATAATAATATTAATAATTAATTATATAATATATATCATATATAGCAATATATATATATATATATATATATATATATATATATATATATATTATATATTAATAATTATAATAATTAATATATAATATTTATAATATTAATATATAATATTTATAATATTAATATATATATATATATATATATAATATTTATAATGTCATTGTAAGGTTGGCACTACGCAAAATGTGGGTGACAGCTGATTGTCAGCCTGTAGCCAACTTCAATTTTGGCCGGATAGAGCAGTTTTACCCAAATAAAAACGCTACAAAAAGTGTTAATAAAAAATGGGAAGAACTGACATTACTGTTAAATACCTGTGGCCACGGACCACAAAAAGAATCCAAAGATTGGAAAAAGGTATTTTTTCTTATATAAAAGTATTTATTTATTATTAATTTCTATATTTTATTAGGCATTCAACGAATTAAAAACAAACACAAAAAAACACGCACGCGAAATAAGAGAACAACAACATGCAACAGGTGGTGGGCCGTCTACAATAAAAAATTTAAGTGAAATAGAAGAAAAACTTTTAAATATAATGACACCAATTAAAATTGATGGCGTTGAATCCATACCAGAATTAGGTATAGAAGAGGTAAAATATCACAATATTAATAAAATATTATACATAACCAAAAATATTATCAACATTATTTTCAATACAAGGTTGTTGCTGATACTAATACTGAGAATATAGAGACAGAATTAGAATTTATCACTCCAAACGAAAATAATGCAGAATTGGAAATACATTTGGAAGAAGAGGTATTATTTTTATGAGTTATAATAATTTAATTCTTTTCTAACTTTATTATTAATTTCAGAATGCTAGCAAAGGTAAAAAGAAAAAACCAGTCAAAATAAATACAAATGATAATTTGAATACAATAATAAAAAATCAATCGGAAACATTATTACAATTATCATCTTCCATAAATAATTTAAGTGATTCAATCGTATTATTGGCAAACGCTATTGAAAAAATTGCACTTACTAAATAATTTTTGTTTTGTACGTCGAATATATATATATATTTTTTTTACTTTACGAATATGTTTATTTTTTTATTTGTTATTAATAATAAAAATTTAATTTATTGATTCTATTAGATTATTTCTGACTCTCAATCCACGCATGTACCATTGTCTGTCTTGATTATTAGGAACTGAAAAATAGCGGTATTAACAAGTGAAAGAATATTTTGTTAATTAATATTTTTTACGAGGAGCTTGTAATTGTAGATTTTGGATGGCATTATTTTGGTCTTCTTCGACAGCATCTTCAGGCATATTTACATTATAATGTTTTGCTATATTATGTAATGTTGCACAACTATTTATAATTAATGCTGCTTTTATCGGATGATAATTTAAAGTTCGATGTCTTAATAAAGCTCTGAAACGACTTTTGAGGACACCATTTAGTCTTTCTATACAATTTCTAGCGCGACTATGAACTTCATTGTATCTAGATTCCGGGGTACCATCAACAGCATCATCTACAGGTGTCATAAGCCACGGTTCAAGCGGATATCCCGAATCTCCTACAATAAAATTGATTGTTGTTTAAAATTTAATTTTTAACAGTCAAAAATTACAACCAAGTAAATAGAAATTGTGACGTCCATTCAAATATTCTTCTTTCAAATGCCGTTTAACACCAGAAGTTATCCATATAGCGGAATCATGAGCAGATCCAGGAAATTTCGCATTTATATTTAAAATGACCAAATTTGAATCACATATCTGTAAATCAAAAATATTTTGTAATAAAATAATTATATAATATAAAATGTTCTCACAATTTGAGTATTAATACTCGTATATCCTTTTCGGCAATAATATACCCTTGCAGGATAAACTGGATCTTCAATTGGTGGAGCAATAATTGAAATATGGGTGCAATCTATTGCTCCTACAACACCGTTTATGTTGTATTTATTTTGAAATCTACATAATAGCAGTATAGCAATAAAGATCGAGTGATAAATACCTATTTAGAATTATAACGTACCCTTCAATTATTATATTTCTCAATTCTTGCCTAGTTGGAAATTTAATCCATCGTGATGATAGATGATTATTAATAGCTCTACTCACTTCCGATACACATCTACTTACTGTGGGCTGGCTCACACCTAATAAATGGTTCGTTCCAACACTATGTTGGTAATTTCCCTTTCCAAAAAAATATAAAGTAATAAGAATCTGAAAATTAAGTATTGCAATTATGACAATCTAGTTTTTACAAGAACTTGCCTTTAAATTCGGTGGTATGCCTGTAGTTCTTCTATTATTTTGTAAATGTGGAATAAGTTCTTCATATAACATCAATACACAATATTTTGATAGTCTGAAATTTTTAATAAATTCTCCATCACTTAGCGAAAATGGATCACTGGAATCACGTAAATTTCTTAACAAACGTCTGAAGTGTCTCCTACATTTTTAAATAAACGTGTAAATATTTTAATTAATATTAATATGAACTATATACTTGTATATATAGTATACATACCTCCGATTCATTCTTTCAACTTCATTTAACAAAATAATGAACATAATGTCAGCCATTTTTCACATTTTAACATGTACGTTAATTTTTAACACTAGGTCTCCTGTTGATGTTAAAAATTAGCGTTTTAACGTTCAATCTTAACGTAAAAATTAACGTTTTTACGTTACAGAATACGAATTCTAAATTTAAAGCGTTCGTTAAAATTTTAACTGCGACCTTGATATTAACAGTGGTGTTAACTTTTACAGAATAGACCCGAATGTTTGCTAAAAATTTACAGAAATATCGGTTAACCGATTTAATTCCCCGATTAACTTATAAATAAATAAATGTTTCCAAAGAAGCCCGTTTGAGTATACACAATGCAGTTTTGGTGCCTACGTTGATGTATGGTAGTGAATGCTGGGTTTGGTTGCAAAAGCATAAACGGAAAATGATTGCTGTGGAAATGAGATTTTTACGTGGGGTATGTTTTGTAAATAGGAGAGATCGGGTATGAAATAGATTAGTGTATGATGAGTGTGAAATTGAAAAAAATGTTGTAGCAAAAGTTGGTGTTAGTCAGTTAAGATGGTTCGGACATGTTGAGCGAATGTCTAATGAACGTTTGGTTAAAAAGATTTATTTGAATGATTTTGATGGTATACGTTTGCGTGGACGTCCGATGAGTAGTTGGAGTGGTATGATTGGGATAGTGGCTTGCGTGAGCGAAAGTTTCCAAGTAGTAAGAATAAAAGAGCATGTATGAGAGGAATTATGAATGTGGATGAAGCAAAAGTTGCGCTTGTGCTGGATAGGAATGTTTGGAGGCGACTGATTTCGGTATGATGAAAAGAGTTTGTGCCACACCCTTTTGGGTAGATGGCGTGATTGTGTATGTATGTATGTATGTATTAACTTATTATGATTGTATGTGTCTGATCTTCATTTATTTATTCCGCATGCATGCGAAAAATTTACATAAATCTACAGAAATTAATTTGTTTGTTAGTTTGTATTTGTCATAAAGATATTTTTTCGCAAATATTTTCGACAAAACATTAAAAAATATTTTACAAGTTTATTGTTACCACTTTAACTGCAAGGGAAAAGTGGTATAGCGTTTGGTACGGTGTCTGTAACATTTTCAAAAAAAAAACAAATTTGTGTATAGAAATCCTTCATATAGCCTCTAGATGACAAATCTGAACTTAGTTTATGTGGGTGTATGTGTGTGCGTCGTCAGCTCGCTCGCTCGGTCGTAGGTCAAAATTTTGTGGCCGCAACTCCTCCTAGACCGTTCAACCGATTTTAATGAAATTTTCACGATAAATTTGTCTAGTACCCAAGATGGTCATGTGGTTTTATTTTATTCCAGTGATTCCAACTTTCCGAGAAAAAAATTATTAAAGTTTTTAAAAATTCATATTGGCTACATTATTTATTCGATTTTGATCAGATTTTCAGAAAAAATTTCCCTAATGCTCCCATTAATTATATAATTTTATTAATATCCAGTGTTGCCAACTTTCCGAGAAAAAAATTACTAAACTTTTTAAAAATTCATATTGGCAACATTATTTATCCGATTTTGATCAAATTTTCAGAAAAGGTTTCCCTAATGTTCCCATTAATTATATAATTTTATTAATATTCAGTGTTGCCAACTTTCCGAGAAAAAATTACTAAAGTTTTAGAAAATTCATTATGACCACTATTTAACCGTTTTTAATCAAATTTTCATAAAAAAATTTTCTAGTGCTTAAATAAATTATGCAATTTTAACAAAATACAGTGTTGCCAACTTATCTAGAAAAAAATCACATTTTTTTTTAAAATTCATTGTGGCTACATTATTTATTCGATTTTGATGAAATTTTCAGGGTAGTTTCTCCTAGTGCCCACATAAATTATAATTTTATTAAAGATATTGTGTTGCCAACTTTCCGAGAAATGTCAAAGTGGTCTATATATGGGTTTACCCATATACTTCTAATCTTGTTCTACGTGAATAATCAGTTCTCCGAAAGAAATTCGAATAAATTTCATTGCTTCAAAGTCTACAATCTCGCATAAATTTTAAAGAACCCCTAAATTATCGAGAGTTGCTCGAATACTATGATAAATTTGTTTGTGCGCTGAACTACGTAATAGCGCGTGCGCGTAGCACAAAGGCTTGTTAGAAAAGACTTTTTTTATCAAGGAGCTTTTCGGAAAAGTTAGTTAAAGCTTTTAGTTCTTGCATGGCAATCTTACATCTTAGAAGCGCGTTTGAGTATATACAATGCAGTTTTGGTGCCTACGTTGATGTATGGTAGTGAATGTTGTTGGGTTTGGTTGCAAAAGCATAAAAGCGGATAATGACTGCTGTGGAAATGAGATTTTTACGTGGGGTAGCTGGCTGTAAATAGGAGAGATCGGGTATGAAATACGTTTAGTGTATGATGAGTGTGAAATTGAAAAAAATGTTGTAGCAAAAGTTGCCCCGTGTTAGAGTCAGTTAAGATGGTTCGGAGACATCTTGAGCGAATGTCTAATGAACGTTTGGTTAAAAAGATTTATTTGAATGATTTTGATGGTATACGTTTGCGTGGACGTCCGATGAGTAGTTGGAGTGGTGGTATGATTGAGAGAGTGGCTTGGGTGAGCGACAGTTTCCAAGTAGTACGAATAAAAGAGCATGTATGAGAGGAATTATAAATGTAGATGAAGCGAAAGTTGCTTGTGCTGGATAGGAATGTTTGGAGGCGACTGATTTCGGAATGATGAAAAGAGTTTGTGCCACACCCTGTTGGGTACATGGCGTGATTGTGTATGTATGTATGTATGATAAGTTTTTTTTTTAATGTTTTTTCTAAAAACGTATAAACAACTCTAAAATGTTATAAATATATTAATTGTTTCAATTTATTATTATAAGTATGAAGTATATTATATAAATTTATTGTAATATTATTCTAATTATAAATTTTGTCATATTACTTTTTAATTAATAACATAAGAAAGTGAAAATGTTTAGTAATAAATATTTAGTAAAATTAAAACTTACTGAAGAAAAAGTTCTTTTTCTTGATCATTAATTATCCTGTAGCAAACTTTTTTCTATTAAGCGTTCGATCTATCTTATAAATAGTTTTCTTTTAAGTCACGTGGGTTGCCTATTCACCAGTCAAGTATCATTTATAAAAATCCATTCAAGAAAATCAACTGCGAACTAGTGCGAATCTTATTGTAACTATTATTTTAAATTCAAATTATCCGACAATTAAAATAATAAAATTTCAATTTATTAATTCTAATATGTTATATATATATATATATAACATCCATACTAATTTTCAAAACATTTTTTTTAAACACTTCACTTTTTCGTGAAAAAGTGTTTTTATCATTAATTTTAAAATAACTTTTTGCTTCTGTTTGTCATCAAATATAAATAATTTTTCTATATTTGATCATTTTTATTAGATTTGCTATTATAAAATTTAAATAAACTATTTTAAAATGCTTATTAAATAATTTTAAGTGAACGTCAAAAGCACTTTTTTGAAAAAGCACTTTTTCATATGAAGTGAGAATACGGGCCTACACCCATAATCTTGTAAAAATACAGTCATAATCTTGTAAGAAGCAGTCATAATCTTGTGAAAAACAGTCATAACCTTATAAAAAGCAGCTATAATTTTTTAAAAAAACAGTCATAATCTTGTATAAAACAGTCATATTCTTGTAAAAGACAGTCATAAACTTGTAAAAAAACAGTAATAACTTTGTGAAAAATTGTCAAAACATATTATTAATTTTTTCCATAGCTTTCTAAGTTTATCATAAGAAATATCTAAAATTTTTCTTGAGAAAAAGTTATTTTTTTATAAATATTTTAATGATTATTGCCATAAAAATTAAAATTGCTCAATAAGGCCCTGGATTTTATTATTTCTACGCCAAAAATATAATACAATGTAAATTATATTTTTTAAACTTAAACTTAATATTATTTTATATATATATACAATTTCCGATTTTAAGATTATTTTATTTATAACAAATAAAATATTTTTCCATATATTTAAAAAAACTTCTAAAAATGAAATAACATAATAATGTTGAAACAACTTATTTTAAACTTATTTTATTAAAACTAAAATAGCAAAATGTCAAACACAGAAAACCATATTTAACTTTTAACAAATTTAATTTCAAAATATATCTTTTTTCCAAAATTACTTTTGTTTCTTTACCATTTTATTTTTATTATTCAAACCATACGACAAAATATCATTTCTTTAAAAGTAACACACAAAAATCTTTATCGTATAAATTGAATTTTCTCTACTGACCTTACATACGGTGTCCTTGTCCCGAGGTCGATGACCTCGCAGGAGACACCTGAATCCTTCTTGGTCATATCGGGGCCACTTCAAGTAAAACATGAAGCTGCGTACCCCAACCAACCGGTTAGTGTTACGTCACTACCTTCTACACACGCAAAATTGTCGTTAGTTCTATTTCGTACAATTTTTCTTTAGCGATTTTTTTGCTCTTGTCATTATTACTGTGAAATCGGAAACGTTTTCAACAAATTTGCGCTATTAAAATTCAGCTGTACAAAATGTCAGTGGGTTAATTTTAGATTTTCATTCCTGCTACAGGAAAAAGGATATTATCCTTTACAAAGTAAATTTTTCAGTAGAGCCAATCAAAGTGATTTGAATCAATATTTTCTATTTTTAAAATCCTACAATCTTCTTGTACAACTAAAAGCTATTTTTGTTGTTTATTTTGACATCTTTAATAGTACTGTCAATATCCAGGATCCAATATCCGGTGTCCGGATTTGAAATTCGGATCCGAGATCCGGATTTTAGTTATCCAGATTTTTAACTGTATATATAATTTTTGGTGGACATTGCATATTTTACATAGTTTATATAAGTAATTTTCATTGATAACATCAAAATTATTCAATATACTGGGTGTTCCATTTTAATCCGCCCTTTGCAATAACTTTAAAATCGTGCATCAGACAAAAAAATGTTTTGGATAAAAAGTAAATGGTTTCAAAAGGGATATCTGATGCCCGGACCCTCGCCCCCCCGGAACCCCTGGGGGGCGGAAACGGGGGCAACTTTAAAATTTTAAATAAAACACCCTATTTTTTATTGCAGATTCGGGTAGACCATTAAAAAGTATGTAAATTTTATTTTGCAACTTTTTTTATCTTTGATAGATGGCGCTGCAAACAGCATTTTTTTTTCTCAATTTATCAGTCTTCAATTTGAAATAAAAACTGTAACTAAGTACAATATTCAAGTTCTTTTCAGTTTTGTGAGAGGAGACGTGGGGGGCAAGGGTCACTGAATCAGATATCCCCCTCGAAACCATTAACTTTATGTTAATGGTTTCGAGGTGGATAACTTTAAGTTAATGGTTTTGAGATGATATCTGATTCAGTGACCCTTGCCCCCCCCCTACTCCTAAAGAACTGAAAAGAACTTGTATATCGTACTTAGTTACATTTTTTTTTAAAATTGAAGACTGATAAACTGAGAAAAAAAATGCTGTTTGCAGCGCCATCTATCAAAGATAAAAAAAAGTCGCAAAATAAAATTTACATAATTTTTAATGGTCTATCCGAATCTGCAATAAAAAATAGGGGGTTTTATTTAAGATTTCAAAGTTGCCCCCCGTTCCTGGTCCAGGGGGTCCGTGGGGGGGCAGGGGTCCCTGCATTAGATGTCCCTTTCGAAACCATTTACTTTTTATCCGGAACATTTTTTTGTCCGATGCACGATTTTAAAGTTATTGCAAGTGATGGATTAAAATGGGACACCCAGTATATATATATATATATATATATATATATATATATATATATATATATATATATATATATATATATATATAAATTAATATTATTTATAACAATATAATAATACATAAATAAAAAAATAATTCTACAACATAAAATGACAATTAGTTAATTCCAAATTTATTCATGCGTTCCTAATACTAAGTGGAATTCTCAGTCTTCGTTGTGACCAGAAGCTAACAATTCGATATTCTATTATATATATATATTAGGGTGCATCGAAAAAAATCGAAATTGCTGGCTAGGGTCTCAAACGATAGTTTTTCATCTAAAAACATGCGGAACACCAAAAATCCGGTAAAAAAAAAATTTTTAGAGGGCGCGCGAGGCCCTCAAAAATGCCATTTTTAGCACTTTTTTTCAGTTTTGAGACTATATCTACTTAGGAAATGGTCAAAAATGGTTCACTCCTTGCTAAAAAAAAATTAAGAAAATATATGTAATTGAGAAAAGCAAACCAGAAAATAACATCTTCTTGCTTTAAAAGACCGCAAATTGCCGAAAAAATGAAAAGTGGCAAAAAACGTGCTTTTTAAGTTAAGTATAGTGCATCAGCATATTATCTCCATATCTGTCGCATGTAATCACATTGTAGGGTCTGGTTCTGGGTATAATATATCCAAAATTCAGCCATTTTTGATCATTTCTTGAGGAGATATAGCCTCAAAACTGAAAAAAGTGCTAAAAATGGCATTTTTGATGAAAAACTATCGTTTGAAACCCTAGCCAGCAATTTCGATTTTTTTCGATGCACCCTAATATATATATACAGGATGTAACAGAATAACTATTCCTAATTTTAACTGGAGTATCCTGGGCTCAGAATATGAAGATTTAATGCAAATCACTGAGATAAAATGTGGCTCCTTACTGAGCTACAGGGTGTTTTATATAAAAATTTAAAAACGATTTTTGCCCAGTACTTTAAAACTATTTGACGTATCCTTATCATACTTGGCAGGAAATGTAGGTACCGTACACCATACTAAATTATGTTAAATAAAAGTTTCTGGCTACTGCCAGTGGCGTACAACAGGGGCAAGTGAGAGGTTGATCCTTCCTAAATTCTACGCCACTGGCGGAATTGTCATTTTAGCACAATTTTTCGATTCTCCAATACTTGCTGTGTAAAAAACATACTCTTTCTTTGTAACGATAAAGTCACTGTTTTTCGAGATATTTAAAGTTAAACATAAGCTGCACCCTTGGGATTTTTTCAAAATTTGCTCAAAAAAATCTGAAAAAATTTAATAAAATAGAGAAAAAAATTAGCTACATAATATCTAAGTAACTTTTTCTCTAACTCATTCTGGTTTGGCTGGAAAAATTATTGAAAATTAATATTTTTTGCATTTTATTTTTTTTATTTTCAATAATTTTTACAGACAAACCAGAATGAGTTAGAGAAAAAAGTTACTTAGTTATTATGTAGCTAATTTTTTTCTCTATTTTACTGAATTTTTTCAGATTTTTTTGAGCAAATTTTGAAAAAATCCCAAAGGTGCAGCTTATGTTTAACTTTAAATATCTCGAAAAACAGTGACTTTATCGTTACAAAGAAAGAGTATGTTTTTTACACAGCAAGTATTGGAGAATCGAAAAATTGTGCTAAAATGACAATTCCGCCAGTGGCGTAGAATTTAAGAAGGTTCAACCTCTCACTTGCCCCTGTTGTACGCCACTGGCAGTAGCCAGAAACTTTTATTTAACATAATTTAGTATGGTGTACGGTACCTACATTTCCTGCCAAGTATGATAAGGATTCGTCAAATAGTTTTAAAGTACTGGGCAAAAATCGTTTTTAAATTTTTATATAAAACACCCTGTAGCTCAGTAAGGAGCCACATTTTATCTCAGTGATTTGCATTAAATCTTCATATTCCGAGCCCAGGATACTCCAGTTAAAATTAGGAATAGTTATTCTGTTACATCCTGTATATATATATATATATATATATATATATATATATATATATATATATATATATATATAAATATATAAATATATATATATATATATATATATATATATATAAATATATAAATATATATATATATATATATATATATATATATATATAAATATATATATATATATATATATATATATATATATATATAAATGTTAAAATAGCAATACTTGTTTAAAAATAGTTCATATATAGGGCTACCAGTATTTAAATTACATTTTTCTTTTTTATCGACAGCACTGTTAGATTCGCAAATAGTTCAAACATTACACTGTATGAAAATATTCAAATATATATATTTTTTAATATTACTTTAAAATTAATGTAAGGTTCGAGTTGCATCATATAAATTTGAAAAATATATTTCATTTAGACAAGCAGCTAGAAACCAGAACAAGTGACAATTGATGAAACATTTTTAATGATAATGCGTTAAGCAAATAAGGGGCTTCTGTTCCTTCTTCTTCTTATACTTGAAACATTACGCAAAATTCATCTGGCCAACTGGATTCCTAACGGCTTTTTTCTAAGTTAACCTGTAATATCGTGAAATATAATATATTTATGTTTTACTTATTGTAAGAAGCTTTTTTGGTAGAAAACTTAGTTTTAATCATGAATAGTTATATGCAACATTGTAAATTATGTACAAGTGATAAAAATGTGTTGTTCACTATACTTGATCTGGATTCAGATGGCAAACGTTTCCTGGATAAATTGGAAGCAATTATGCCAGAAATTGTAAGAATGAAATTATTTGTTTTGATTGTAATATACATTATTATTTCTGACTCATTTACTTTGCTTATTTTAGGTAGATTGCAGGATCAAATTACCGAATGGTATTTGTACAATTTGCGCTGTTCGGTTGAATGATGCTTATACATTTATAATACAATGTTTTGAATCTGAAATAATATTAAAACAACATTTAAATGAAAAACGTTGTCGATTATGTGCTGGTGGTGATAATATAACATTTAGTTTAACTACAATGGATTCCGATAATGTATTGTTATCATACAAATTGGAAACCATTGCATCGGAAATTGTAAGTAAAATAGGTACTAGCTTTAACCAGGTCCACTAAACAAAATTATATGCTTATAAACTGATAAGTGATCATTTATTTATTGTCTCTTCTATAATTTTTGAGAACAGACAAATTTAACTTAACCTAATTTACAGTATTTCAAATTTTAATACGTTTGTTGGTTTTTTTTTTTTTAATTAAAACTCATGTAAAATAAGTTTTAATTTGAATACATGTTCATTAACAATAAAAATTACATAAAACAATTATTATTTTATTAGGTTTACTTATAATAAGTTTATTAATTATTTTTTTTGCTAAACTAAAATTTGTTTCTGCAATGAGAAAAATATTGTTGTCTGTTTTCAGGGGCTGGTAAAAATTTCGTCTTGTATTTTTAATCATTTGTTACTTCATAAGCAAGTAACGTACGTATTCACACAGCTTGTAGTGGGATTTAGATCTCACAAATAAATCAAATATTAGTAAAATATCATAGGGACTAGGTGTTACTAGTAGAAATATATTTCTTTATTAAGATCCCTTTAAACCGGAGATTTTTATTATATGTAATATATAATTTTAATTTATATTTTTAGCTGGAATGTACTCAGAAGTTATCGGATTGTATATGCTCAATTTGCTCTGTTCGATTAAATGAAACGTATAAATTTGTAGAAAAATGTTTTAAATCGCAAGAAATTTTAAAGCTAAATGCAAAACAACAATCGCAAAATAGTGAAGTTACGAAAAACGAAATTAAAAATGAAAGCGAAATTAAAGAAGAGAATATTGATGAAGAATACATTAAACTAGATTTGGAAACTGACATAAACGTTAAAGTTGAAGAAAGTTTAGAATCACAAAATAATACAAATGTTGATGCTGTTTGTATGAAAGAAGAAGCTATTACTGAAGATTACATTGAAGAAGTAGAATTGGAAACTGATACAAATATTAAATTTGAAGAAAGTTTGAAATCAGAATCTTTAGATTTACATTCAGAAATTATAATTAAGGAAGAATATTCGGATTTTGATAATGAAATCGATATAAAACATTGGCAAGCTAGTAGAGATTCGAAGAAAAATAATATTTTCAGTTCGGAAGAAAATGATGAATCTGTAAAGAAAAGAAATTCTCATAAAGGTACATTATGTGAGAAAACTTTTACTGATAGTGGAAAATTAAGGAAACATATCCGTTCTCATACAACGGCGAAGTCTTATAAGTGCAAAATATGTAAAAAAGCATTTACTCAAAATGGATCTTTAAAAGTTCATATTCGTATACATACAAATGAGAGACCTTATAAATGCGAAGTATGTGACAAAACTTTTACTCGAAGTAACCCTTTAAAACTACATATTCGTTCTCATAAAAATGAGAGACCTTATAAATGCGAAATATGTGACAAAGCATTTACTCAAAGTGGTCATTTAAAAGAACATAATCGTATACATACAAATGAGAGACCTTATAAATGCGAAATATGTGAGAAAACATTTACTCAAAGTTCAGCTTTAAGGCAACATATCCGTTCTCATACAAATGAGAGACCTTATAAATGCGAAATATGTGACAAAGCATATACTCATAGTAGTAATTTAAAAGGTCATATTCGTATACATACGAATGATAGACCTTATAAATGCGAAATATGTCAGAAAGCATTTATTCGAAGTGGAGATTTGAAAGTGCACATTCAAATGAGAAACCTTATAAATGCGAAATATGTGACAAAGCATTTACTCATAGTAGATATTTAAAAGGTCATATTCGTATACATACGAATGATAGACCTTATAAATGCGAAATATGTCAGAAAGCATTTATTCGAAGTGGAGATTTGAAAGTGCACATTCGTACACATACAAATGAGAAACTTTTTAAATGCGAGATATGTGAGAGAACTTTTATGTGGAGTGGTCATTTAAAGAAACATGTCCGGTCTCATGCAAAGAAGAAACCTGATGAGTGCCAAATTAAAAACGTTTCCTCAAAGTAGAAATTAAAACCATATTCGTATTTATAGTGTTCTTTTGTTTATTAATGATTAATTTTTAAATTTTGTTAAGCCTCATTTAGACTGCTCTTTTGCTAGCGAAATCAGTGAAATGTTTTAGCACAGAGCTAGTAGTTCTGAATCAAACAACATGGGATCTTATAGGAATATATTGCAAATGCACGGAATTACTTTCATTAGCAAATTTTGTTTCATCGCAGCCAAAGTTTTAACTAAAATTCACTTATGTTTTTAGAACGGCTAATTAGATTTCGCAGTAACATGAGATAGCGATCTATATGTATTTTTATGAAAGAAACGTCAAATTGTATGTAAATAAGCAGTTTGGAAAATAAAATTAATATTATTTTTAAAACGCATATTTACTATATTAAAATAACATTCATTTTAGACACATTAGAATAAAAATTAACGAAAACGAAGTACATGGCGAAATTATCTTATAAACCTGTAAAATTATATTTATGTCCTATACTATTCTAAATGTTCTGTTTAGCATTCGTATTTTTCAAATGAATGTTCAGGTATCATCTTGTATAATCATAAATTCTTTGTCAGATATATTTAAACAAAACAACTTAAACTGTCACAAACAAAAACTGTACTGAAGATAAACAAAAATTGTCCTTTATATTTAGTGAAATATTTATTGTTTACGTAATTTAGATTGGAAAAGTATATGAAAAGTATACATTTTTATAGATAATACAGAAAAACAAATAACAAAATGTTTTTTACTTAATTATATTAATTAATATAAATTTATATCATAAGTTAAAAATATTATATATAAAATATTTAAATAATATCAATCAAATAAGTTGTTTGATATTTATAAACTTTATAATAATGCTTAATATTACAAAAATAATAATATAAACATTATTCTACTAATACTCAGTTCTAATATAGTATAAATACAGTTATTAAAGTATTGATTTTTAAAATGTGCCATTTTTATATATAATGATGTCGATTTCGTTCTGTTGTGAAAGTTATGGATTAAGTTAGATTATGTATTTGTATTTTAAAATAATGATATAAGCTTAATTGATTGAACTCTATGATCATACAACGGTAATTGTTTCAATATGTGATTATCTAATAATAAATAAATATTTGAATTACGGATTTTGTGTATAGTTTAATTCATTAATATATTGATAATATTTTTTTGACCTAGTACTTCGTTGCTAATTCCCAAATTGCATTTCCAAATTATTGTTCTTCACCAGATTTACGTAATGCAATAACTGACGATGCTACATATATTAACCATCCTGTTTTTCTTCCTTTCCAATAATTTTGAATTTGTACTACAGTGATGTACCTCGGTATAAGTCTGCTTTAGAATACGTCCAATTCGGAATACGTTTTGTTTGGGTGAAAATATTTTTGTTCGGTATACGACTTTTGAACGGTATACGACTTAATTCAATTATACGCGCCATCTATGAACAAGTAATATTATGATATCTACACTATTCACGAATTTATATTGACTTCATTTGGTTTGAAACTATGTAATTTCTGATGGGAAGAGTCCTTGGTTGATGTATGTACTGCTCTTTTAGTGTACCAGACCTGCGTGGAGCCACAGTCTATAACTTTGTTCAGTTTCTTCTGATTTTCATTTTTAAGTTATATTTTATTATTTTTATTAATCATGAATTGCAATAAGGCAAACGAAAACCAACAGAAAACTAAATAATTATTTTACAACCCCATTAAGGGGAGGTTCTTTTATAATTTTTTAAAAAAATCGATTTTTTTATTGCATAAATCGAATGCTATAAGTGTCGAGAATATATGGGTAAAATGATTAGGCGATTCGTGACTTAGTTCCGTCGCTACACGGCTTTGAACGGACCGATGTCCTGAGCGGTGACGGGCTCTCAGGCAGCAAGTTTGCCGCGCGCTCCTCAACTAGTTACTGTAAGTTGATTGTAAGTTGATCATTTGAATTCTTCAAAACTGATCTCGATTTTTTGTTCAATTTTCTCGAAAATCCTTGTGGTCAAAATTTCATAAAAATTGATTAAGATCACTTTTTGGCCGCCATATTGGATCCGCCATTTCGAATTTTTCAAATCTGACCTCAAATTCGCGTTCAGCGACCCCAAAAATTTATAAATTCACTTATTCTTGGACAAATTGATCGAGTAACTCAAATTGTATAAGAAAAAACCGTTTTCAAAACTTTAAACGCGTTTTACACGAAACTACATTTTTCGAATCTGCGGGCATTGTAACTTTTGAACCGTTCAACTAATCAACTTTGCGTTTCGTCCTCCTAAAAGGAAACAAAATCCTCGGGCATCTCTACCAACAAAATTGCAACATTTTGATCATTAACCATTTTTTACAGCAGGCCAAAATGGAAAAATCATGCGAAAAAACAATACCTTATTTTCAAGTGGCCGCCATTTTGTTTCTATAACAAATTTTTTGATGTTTTTTAGGTAGAGATGCCTCTATGGAATATAATCTTTAAGGTCTTTTGGTTTCATGCTTCTAGGTGACGAATTGCGACCTGTATCGTGCCCGCAGATAAGTTTTGTTTTTAAAACATCGTTTCCCGGAACCGCCATTTTGGACGACATTTTTAAATATCCGAAACTAAAAAAATTTTGTTTTGTAGACAAAACCTGAATAAACATTTTGCAAAAAAGCGCACATGTCTAAGTCATTTCAGTTCCTCAAAAAAAATTGTCAAATATCAGGTACTTTTGGTACAATTATAAAAGAACCTCCTCTTAAACAAATTTTCAATAATTATTATTATATAGTTAATAATATCTATAATTACGATACAAATTATCATATTATATGAATTAATTATATTTACGGCAAACCACAAAAAAATTGCAAACAAGCCCATTGTGCGCAAAATACAAAAACGGCTGCACAACTTTCGAAAAATTAGTGCGCGGCCACGCACCCGCGCAGCTTAAAGGGAACTTTGGTTGCATCCTAGACAATGCATTTTTTAATGAAAATTGACCGTGTAAATAAATTGATTAGGCTCTAAGAAAAGTCTGTCGTACGTCGTACACCAATTTCATACTTCTTGCAATTTTTCAATTTTTTTTTAGGTTCAGATCAAAACATTCTGGCCTCCAGGAAAATATTACCTACATGCATTTTGACAGTGAACGAGTTAAAATGGCTGGCTCTAATTTTGCAGACACCTGATATATGGGTTTACCCATGATCTTTTTACTATTTAAATATTGATAAAATTCATTTAATTGCAATTGAATTTTTATAATTTCCTAGAATGCAATCATAGTAGGTAAAATGCACTTGATGAACAAAGAAAGATAAAATTTATCGAAAATTTTTTTAAAATTTGTAGATTAGATAATATAGGTAATTATATGAAATGATTGCAAACCATATCGATTTGTTGTTTAAAGCTAATCATTTCTAAACGGTGAGTACAATTTCGAATAAATTTAGTTTAATTTGTATTTCTAACTTGTTCTTATTTTTTCGACTTTTGTTGTATAACTATTATATTTCTAATTTTGTCCTCAAATTTAGACAATTTTTTGGGGGTAGCGAACAAAATGGGAGGGGGGGGGGTACTTATTGACTTTAACGATATAATAAATGATTTTACTTAAAAAATGCGAGACACAAACTTACATTTTTTTTTGTTGCTAGTTGTATTATTTAATGAAATAAATATTTATTTGTTTAATTTTTTTATTTATTTAATTTATTATAATTTAATAATATTTAATTTATAATAATATGCATATTTCTACTCGTATTACTTTTAATTGCAATGAAATTTTAATAAAATACTAGACCACAAATTACGTCAACAATATACAGTAAAAACTCAAATTTGACAATTTTTTTTCACTACAATCAAGAGAAATAAATCATGTAAAATTCGAAAATAAAATATTATGACCTTCTACGCCTTCTGTTATTAATATATAATTTGGATTTTAATGTAAATAATTTCTTTGACTAATTTTTTACTTAGATTACATTCTTTATCTATAATATCTGTAGTAGATATTGACATTATCACATAAATACTAAGAAATACGAATACAAATTTTATATTTTTTTACCGAAAGTACAGAAATTAAATTTTAAAATTATTATGCATAAAAAAGAATCTATCCTTAAAACTTGTTTTAAATCGTACAAACAGTATAAGCTTAAAATTAATTTAGAGTTTCAAATTAAAAGAATGATTGATATTGATATAGGGGTGCCTGCATTACACATTCCAAATCGGTATCCGGACAATTCACCGAAAACCGTTCACCGAAAATAATTCATCGAAAACAAATTCACCGAAGTACCAATTCATCGAAAAACAATTTATCGAATAACCAAATGAAATAGAATTAAATTAAATTAATATTATGAATATTAAGAATGTCTTTAAAAAAAGCGTATTTATTTATTTTTTCTTTAACACTTAACGGAGGGGTGATGGGTAGGTTAGGTTAGGGCAAGAAAATATTTCAATGTATTAATGAATAAAACTATACGCAAAATCCGTATTTCAAATATTTTTTTCATTATTAGATAATCATATATTGAATCAATTACCGCTGCATGATCATAAAATTGAATTAACGTTAATTCACACGGTTCTAATTGCTATGTTCAGACACGTAGCTCAAATACAAAACATGTTAAACTTAATATTCAATTTATTCGTTTAATACAATTTATTTATTGTAACTGACTGTTCGGAAAATTACATAATCAATGTTGAATTAATAATTCAATAATAAATTTAATATTATTAATTGATTTATATAAAATAAAAAATAGCATATTTTTTAACTGGCTCTATTTTCTACAAAAACGATAATTAATGTACCGAAAAAATACTTGAGATATAATATCATATGTAGAATAATATAATTTTTTTTGAATGTTTTGGTATTTTGAAAAATTTAAAAAAATTCTTTTTTTCAAAAAAAAAACCACATTTTTTACTATTTTTTAAATAACAAAATTATTTTAGCTTTTAAATATTTCATCTTAGAAATGTCGAAATAATGAGTAATTAACAAATCAGAAATAAATTAAAGAAATGATACATTTGTATTGATTGATTTGATAATATGTATAATAAACAAAATAAAATAAAAATAAAATATACTAAATGTCATATTTAATCCGAAATAGATTAAACTGAAACGGCTTTATTAATATTTATTAATAGTTGACATTTCGACAAACATTTATAACATTTATAGTAAATAAACAGAACATGATAACAAGTTACTAGGTAACAAAATACAAGTAAGTACATAGATTATAAAATTTATAAATTTTAATTAAAGGAAGTCAAATTTTATTTAAATCGTTGCCTTAATTAAAAATATATAAATTTTATGATCTAGTTATTTGTATTTTGTTACCTAGTAACTTGTTCCCATGTTCTATTTATTTACTATAAATGTCATCTGTATCTTTTGTTCCTGATGAAGACGTACATTGAGCACATTGAATATTAATACAAAACAATACAATCCAAAGCCGTTTTATTTTAAAATAATAAGTTCTGAAAGATGTTTTACTATGTTAAAAATAGTGTGTTATTTAAAATAAATTTTAAAAAAATATTTAAAACTTCTAATTATAAAATGAAATAATGAATTTAAAATGTTAAATGTACAATAATTTTCCGAATTTGTTAATAATATATGATTAATTGTAAAAGGTTCGAATTGGTGCTGTTTTAAGTTTTGGTTCTATAGTCTTGAAATATTATGGTTCGGTTCATGTTTAAGAAATACAAAGGTTTTTTTTTCAATTAATATCTGTTTGATATATTATTTTTGTAATTACGCATGGCGTATTATATATTACGTTATAGTATTTTGTTTTTGCTTAAATCGCCATTAATTTATTTTGAAGTACTCGGTTCTAGGAACATTCATCGCTCACAATTCACCGCGGAAAGTTCACCGCTTATAATTCACCGCACACATAAATCACCGCACACACAATTCACCGAGGAAAAAATTATTCGTCAATTTTTGAAAGTAAAAATTCTGCACTGGTACAAAATAATTTTTTTAAGATAAGTATTTATTAAATTAAAAGTTTTGGAGTATGATATAATAATTAATTACAATTAATAGAAACAATTTCTCGCAAATATTAGCAGAGCATAAAAATTAAATTATTTAATCAGATATATCAGATAATAAAACTAAATTAACTTAACTAACCTAACTTAACCTAACCTAACCTAAACCTAATATAATATAATAACGGAGAACTTTTAGCGGTGATTTTTAGACGCGGTGAATTGTGTGTGCGGTGAATTGTAGGCGACGAATTTTCCGCGGTAAATTGTAGGCGGTGAACTTTCCGGATGCGGATGTACTCGACTGGATTAAATTCATGAGTTTATCATAACTAGTCAAAATTTATAAAAATGCATTATCTTGTCGTTGTGATCTTGTGGCGCAGTTGCCGCGAAAGCAAAATGTCCCGAGTTCAAATCCGCTTCCAAGGTCAATGCATTTTACTTTATTCAAGAAATTAACCAATGATTTAATTAGTTCATCAAAATAAATTAATGGCGATTTAAGCAAAAAAACAAATACTATACCCTAATGTGTTTGATATTTTAGAGGAAAGAACAAGCAAGCATTCGCACCAAGCCCGATATCTTGGACACGAATCGTGAACGAAGTTTAACGACAATTGCTACACGTGGCGTTGCGTTGCAGTGCAGTTATTCAACGCGCGGCGCGGTGCGGCGCGGTGCGGTGCGTATGCAGCAGAAAAACATCGATTATCAGGATGCTGGTCCGGAAACAGGAAAGTGTTATGAATAATATCGATAAACACGCTTTCCTCTTGATATTCTCATGCAGACGAAATCGCAAGCAGTTGACGGTGAAGTGAAAGAAGAGGAACGAAATGATGAACATGTTGAAAATACACAATGAGTGCTAAGTTAAAAGACTGGAATATAGAACTTGATGATGATGATGATGATGAAGACAATGATAATACTCAGGATAAGAATGATTCGGATTAATTTACGGACTGTTTCAATTATAACAAATTATTATTTTGTGCAATATGCATATGCATAGCGGAGCCCAGAACTAAAAAAGTATTTAAATATTAAATAGTTTAAAAAATTATTTAAACTACAAGTACCAATATTACTTGAAATATGTTTTTCCATTAAAATTTACTTACAGTTCTAAATACTAAATGCAATCATATATTTTTATTATTTTTATAGTAATTTCAGTAAAAATAATGATATTTTTAAAATTATATTTAGATTTAATAAGTTTATTTATTATTCAAATAATAAACTTATAAAAAACGACTCGTGCCAATTGGTCAAAAGAAGTACTCAAAAAATACAACCGCGGTGCTTCAAAACATGTCTATGACATCGTGACAGGTGACGTAGATCGTAGATCTACACGTATGAGTGATGAGTACGAAAATAAACAGCAGTCGACTGTGTGGGTTTTTCAAGATGAATTACATCCAACAAAAGTTTTTTGCGCACGAAGCATTTTGAAGCAAGTGGTCGCCTGTTTTTTTTTTTTTTCGGAAAAACTGCACATGTGGCAAACACGTATTATTGGTGTAACGTAAAACGATCAATTCTGAATGGTATACAACCATTTATTTACCAGAAGTCTTCGGAGAAATAAAAAAAATCAATCGCCGAAGACAAATCATTCTCCACACGACAATATCACATCTCGGCTCGAACAAGTGACTTTTTAGCACTCAAAACGTCAATTTGATGGGTCATTCGCCCTATACTCCTTTTTGGCATACAGTGACCTAACACATCGAAAGTAAATTGCGAGCTCAACATTTTTCTACACCTGAAGAAGCGGTTGATGTGCTCAAAATGCATGTTTTAAAGGTACCTAAATCGAAGTGGTAAAAGGGCTTCGAAAATTCGTTCAAACGCACGCAAAAAATGTATTGATCTTCATGGAGAATATTTTGAAAAACAATAAAGCCATTTTCGTTCATAAATATTTGTTTTTGTTTTCTAATCTCAAAATATAATAGACAATACTCGTATATCTAATCTTAGTCTATGATAAATATGCAGTGTGTCTAAAAATTGAAAAAATTCAGCTATATACAAAGTGTCTAAAATTGTGTTTTTTATATATGAATATGCAATATGTCTAAGAAATAAATGTACTTAGCAATATCCCTGTGTCTAAAGAATTTTATATACAATTTGTTATTTTATTTTACTCAAATTTTCAGACTAGATTCTCCTAATTTCAATAATATACTTATAAAAATATATTAATGTTTTATTTTAGCTACATTTTATCCAGTTTCAAATAAATATATGTTTGAAAGAATTAAATAATTTAATTATTATACAATGTTGCCAATTTTCCGGAAAAGCTATTAAAAATGTATTTAATGCATAGTATTTGTACGATTTAAAACAAATTTTCAGGATAGTTTTTTTATATGAATAATAATTACAAAATTAAATTTTGAAACAGTGTTGCCAATTTTTGCTGAAAAGGTTTTAAGTTTTTATTTTTATTTTTTTGTATTTATAGGATAATATGTCAAAGTGATCCATATACTTCTAATCTTGTTAGATACGTATTTAAAAATCCCGTAATAATAATTTTCAAAAAATAAATAATTAATTATAAATTTGACAATTAGAGGCACTGATCTTATACTAGAAACATTACAGAAAATTCAGATGGCCAATTGACATCATGAGAGGTTTTATAGGTAAGTCTCTAATATAAACAAATACAATATTATTGTGTTTCATTTATTACAAGAAGGATTTTTTGGTAGAAAATTTGATTTCTAATCATAGATTGTTTTATGCGACATTACCAATTATGTACAATTAATAAAATGTATTCTTTAACTATACTTAATCTAGATTCAGATGGCAAACTTATCATAGATAAATTGAAAGCAATCGTTCCAGAAATTGTAAAAATGAACTAAATTGTTTTGATTGTATTGTACATTAGTATTTCTAAATATTTTACTCATTTAGTGAATTGTCGAATTAAGATACCGAATGGTATTTGCACAGCCTGCGCAGTCCAATTAAATGATGCTCGGAAAATTTATAATATAATGTTTAGATTCTCGAATTATATTAAAAAAAAATTAAATGCAGAAATTTGTCGATTATATGCCGGTCCTAATAAATATAATATTAATTTAAAAATACAATGTATTCGGATAATGTATTGTTATCATACCAATTGGAAATCATTGCATCGAAAATTCTAAGTAAAATACTGTCTATAACCAGGTGCACGAAAAAAATTATATGCTTAGAAATTGTTGAGAAAACATTTTTTTTTTAATTGCCGCTTCCATAAGTTTTGAGAACAGACCACATTTAAGCTAACCTAATTTAGAGTACCTACATTAAATTTTAATACTTTTTTCGTTTTGTTTTATTTAAACTTACTTTTACAAATATTAGGTAAAACAATACTAAATTTTTTGATTAAAATTAAAAACATTCAAAAATAATTTTTTAGAGCAAATGAATCGGAAATTATTTTGTTCACATTTATAATTATATCATTAAATATAGAAATTTTACAAAATAAAACCTGATTTAGAAACTTAGTATTGACACAATTATTGCGTCATAGGAATAAGTTAAGTAACTTATTATTCGTTAAACTTAAGAAATTCGAAGTGATTAGTTTATCATTCAAACAAAATCTGATTTATTATTGTAGAAAATATTAGAAATTTTTTTTAATTTGTTTCATTATTGAGATTTCATTATTGACAAAATTTATCAGTTACACATAGGTCGGTTAGAAATTAGTTTCTATTTTGCTTCTAAAAATAAATAACTACGTTAAGAACAGATGTGAAATTAAAATTATTTTTCTCGCAATCATTTCGTCATACGTACTTACAGCTATTATTGACAGATCACGTAAATTGAATTTACTAGACAATTTATTCACAGTGCTATTAGAGTGCTGTTGATAAAAGATATAATTATTTATCTTTAGACCAGACATACCTGAGTTTTTTTTAATTATTTTGTGATATATTTATAAAAATGCATGTATATAAACTGATAATTGGTATATAATATTTAATTTTTATTTAATAATAATACTTTTTGATAATATTTCTTAAATGAAAATGATTTTTGAATATTTTCAATAAAAACCACTGGGGCTAAAATTAGATGAAAAACGCGCATTGTTTCAACCAGACTGGTTGTATCTGTCAACTCTAGCTGTATTCTAAAATGCACTAATATTTTCTGTAATTTTTAGTTTACGTATATTTGAATAGGAGTACCACACATAAAAACAAAAAGTCAAGAAATAATAAACTTATAAACATTTTTTTACAAAATTTTAATAAATTTTTTACTAATATTTATATTCTCTAATACAATTGTTGTTGTTGTCAAATACAATTATTTTTTGTCATAACTATTTTAACATATAACATAAAAGTACAAATATAATAGATTTATTCTTACATGTGTATAAAAATGTTGTTTTAAGTTGGTACTGTTAGTAAAAGTTTTAATTGCAAATTTCACATTAAAGGTTCTTTTGTGAATGAGTACGCATATGTACTTTTAAAGTGTCCTTTCGACTAACACTTTTATTACATATTTCCCATTTATAAGGTTTCTCCTGTGAATGTGTAAGCATATGATATTTTAAATGGTGATTTAGACTAATACTTTTATTACAAATTTCACATTTATAAGGTTTCTCCTGTGTATGAGTACGCATATGTAATTTTAAACTGTCCTTTCGACAAAAACTTTTATTACATATTTCACATTTATAAGGTTTCTCCTGTGTATGAGTACGCATATGTGATTTAAAATTGACCTTTAGACTAAAACTTTGATTACAAATTTCACATTTATAAGGTTTCTCCTGTGTATGAGTACGCATATGTAATTTTAAACTGCATTTTTGACTAAAACTTTTATTACATATTTCACATTTATAAGGTTTCTCCGGTGTATGAGTACGCATATGTAATTTTAAACTGCATTTGTGACTAACACTTTTATTACATATTTCACATTTATAAGATTTCTCCTGTGTATGAGTACGCATATGTGATTTTAAATTGCCCTTTAGACTAAAACTTTTATTACAAATATCACATTTAAAAGGTTTCTCCTGTGTATGAGTACGCATATGTATTTTCAAATGTGATTTACTTGGCCAAACTTTTTCACATATTTTACATTGGAAACGTTTCTTTTCTGTGTGTGTTTGACTGTTTGTTTTTAAATTCGGATCATCACTGACAGATTCTGCACAACTGCGACTGTTCTCAAAAGATGTTCCTGGTTGTAAACAATCGTCAATATTAGCAGTTTGTTTATTAATTTCCGAATTTTCCATATCAGCCTTAAGTGTTTTATTGTCTAGCAAGCGTTCCAATTCTAAATTATATTTCATTTTAATCTTGTTTGCCAATCTACATTCAGCAGCATTAAAACCACAAAATTTAAAACCATTAATTTCATGCTCTTCAGTTTTAATTTCGTGTTCAACATCCACTTCGGTAAAATTATCATCGTTAATATAATTTTCACTAACATTTTCTTCAGTAATTTCTTGTTTTATATCAGTTAGTAATGCGACTACGTCTTCACTCGGACATTCCAATTCTCTTTTTACTTTCATATCAAATTCTATATCAATAGTGTCAGCGTAACATTCTTCAATGACTTCTGTCTTGACATTTGGAAGATAATAGTTAATATCCGTTTCGTCTACTTTACTATCATCTTCGAAATTTACGTGAATAAATTCGGAACCACCAACAATATTTTCTTCTTCCTCATAATTCGCAAATGCATTATGAATTTCTTCGTCAGTTTGTTCAATGTTCATATCATTCATATAGTTGATCGCATTATTTTGTTCCAATTTTATTGCATTTATTACAATTTCATAACTTTCACTTTGTTCTGCACATGGTTCATTTTGTAATTGCTCTAAATACTTTTCTAGAATTTTTTGCGAACGTAAACAGCTCTGCAGAAATTTGTAACTTTGGTTTAACTGAAGAACGCAGGTCTTGCATATGCCATTCGGTAAATTATTATTTACTTTTAGCTAAAAATATATAAATTTAATATAAAATATTACATACTAAAATATAATACTTACAAGTCCTGGCGCAATTTGATTTAGTTTGTCGAATAAACTAAGGTTAGGTGAATTGTAATTGGTCAAAGCTGACGAGATATCTTTGTTAGTAATACATAAGCGACAGATCTTTGTAAACATAAACATGTTTATCTTTTTGTATTTTCAAGAGTTTATATAGTTTTATTATAAGTAAATATCAATATTAAATACACAAATAACCAATAAACCAGTTAACATGTGACACGTTTCTTTAGGAATACGTCAGTGGTGCTCAAACTTTTTTTGTAAAACAGTACAGAGTTTATAATATATATTTGTTTGTTACATTATTTCTTAGTTGCTTAAATATATTTGCTTAAAATTCTTTAATTATATGATTAGTAGTATTTAATTATTAAAAAAATACTCAAAATAATAGTATTTATTTATTGATGAATTTTATGTAATATTTCTAGTATAAGAAAAAGAAGAATAAATGACAACGTATTTTATTGAACGCACCCACAGAAATAATGTTGGGGAGGGACCAATTGATATCGTCTGCGCCTAGAAAAGTAATAAATTTTGAAAGCAACCGCTGCGCTAATGGTGCGTTTGCACACTCAATATTTAGCTATTATACATACATAAACAATCTATTTTACTAACACAATGTGGAATGAATAGTTCAGGAATAATGACATCCTCATTTTTAATTTTGTTTTGTACTAAACTCTAAGTAACACATATGCATTGTATAATTAATATATTATTTTATAATTAAGTAATAATTTTTAATATTTATTTTATAATTATAATTATATTCTTATAATTATAATTACAGTAATTAATGTTTTTACAATATTTTATATGTATAAGCAGTAATCATATATGTAATACTCCTATATTGATAGTTGTCGTTCAAAAATTCTGCCGATGAAGGGAGACAGAACATATCGGATGTACCGTTAGTCCAACTAAACTATATGCGCATGCGCTAAATAATAGTGTTTTGACGTGATTCTGACATGATTTTAACCTCATCACTCGTCTTTGAATGTTGTTTGCGATCTCGAGTTTGTTCTTTGCGTAGCAATATATAGCAATCTGTTCAGTTCTTCGTTTAACAGTGCAATTTTAAATACTTTTTTACTATCTTTACCTGTAATAATGGGGAATTGGAAGTGTTTTTTGTGTGATGAGAAACCACGATGCGGCATTTCTTTTCATAAGTAAGTAAAAATTAATTTCGGGTATTGCATGAAAGCTGTGATATACTAGTAAAAATTAATTCAATCAATTTAAAAAAAAAAACAAAATTGACGATTCAATAATAATGTTTGCTACAGCGAGTATAAACAGTTTTAATTTTTAATTTTTCCGTATATTTCAAAAGCGAACCAGTTAAACCAATTGCTTATTTCCAATGCAACCGGTTTCATTTCGAACCACGGTATCTGAAATTTTGGTTTGTCAAAATTCAGCCGACTAGAATTTTAACTGCCAATGAACACAAGTACCGTTTAATTTTGGAATATACGGTTTATAACCAACATACATGTCAGGAAGATAAATTTGTATTCTACTGTTTTAGGTTCCCTCGTGACGAAAAAACCCGTGAGTTATGGTATAAAATTTGTTATTTGAATGCAAATGATAATGTTTCAAATATTAGAATTTGCTCTTTACATTTTGCATCTGAGGCCTATCTTGAACCAAATTGGAAACAACTAGGTGGCAAGCCAGTGTTAAGACCTGGTTCAGTTCCAAGCAGAAAGAAGATACTAACAAAGGCAGATTATGTAACTGATTTACCATCTACGTCTCAGTTTGTTCAATCTACAGTAGAACAGTCAGTTGGAATAGATCTTCCAAGTAATTTGTCAATAAATAGCCCATGTGCAGCAAAAAATATAGGTAAATAGATTTTTATAGAAAATGTAAAATAGATTCAAGTGACAATCAATATTTAAAACTTTTTTATAAATATACCTACTTGGTTTTAAAATTTGTTTAAATTAATATAGATTTAAAGACTATGCAATTATTATGAGAGCAGATTTAAAGAAACGAACTATTTTATAACTAAACAATATTTTGTTCTTGTAGATGAAGGAGGTAGCGTGTCCAGAAAACGTTTGTTTTCAGAAGCTCGATTTCCCTCGGAATTATCTCTCGAACATCTCAGTTCACCAAGAAAAGCTCGAAGGATGCTTGTGATGGTACGGAAAATTGATAAAGAGAAAACAATGAAAATAAAACGATTACAAAACAAAAACAGATACTTAACAAAGCGTGTATCATGTTTGAAAAGTATGCTATCATATTTGCGTAAAAAAAACTTTTTGAGTGAAGAAGGGGCAGACACAATCATGGTATGTAAAAATGAATATTTCAAAATTTGATAAACACTCAGATGTACATAACTACAGCACAAGAAACAATGTTTGCATTCAGCGAACATAAACGCTTTCCGTTTCACGAACACTGTTTCAAGATTTTGCGTTGAATGCAAATGTTTGACGTAAACACAAATGCTTGGTATCGAAACAATGAACCAAAGAATTTCTCTGGTTTAGCGTTTGTGTTTGGGGTCACGTGGTTTTGTTTATGGCTGTTATTTGAATTTTAAAATGGATCAAATAGACGACATTAAAAATAAATTGGTCCAAAAAATATATGTATGTAATTAATAATGAGATCTGGGAAATAGATGAAACAAAAAATTTTCTACTGGTAAATAAATATTTCACATTAATACTATTTAAAATATTCAAATTAAAGTGACAGTTGTTTATTATGATATTAATAATACATATTATTATCATTATTATTATTATTATTATTAATGAGGAATAATTATTTATCAGTAAATAATTTATTGTCAAATTAAATGCTTCTCTCTATTTCCCAGGTTATTATTATATATCCATTAGGTAATTTTACATAACAATTTTTTTATTATTATTACTAATATTATTATATCTGTTTCTATTTATATATATATCGTATCAGTATTTTTATGACATACCTTTGTTTTATATTTACGCTTATTTTCTAATCAATTTCATTTCTCGCGCGCTAACACAAAATATGCATTCAACGGACTGCTTGGTTGTTCGATAAACATAAGTTTATAACCACAAACAAGTTTACGGCCGCTGAATGCAACCAATGATATGTTAATTATTTCAAAATACCGTACCAGCAAATGTCAATGTAATCCTACTGATATTGCACGTTATATATATAATAAATTACCAAATAAGCTAAAACACATTACTAGTTTAAATTTTTTTAAAAAAGATGTAAAAAATTATCTAGTTTTGAAATCTTATTATAGTCTATATCCGTGTTTCCCAAACTTATTTTTTTTATTTTTCTATATTTGTAATCGAAAATAAGTAAGCGGTTTGCTGCACCAGGCGCAGCCAAAGTCCGGTGCAATGCGTACCCCCACAAAACTCTTCCCGTCCCCCACGGGGTACGCGTATCACACTTTGGGAAACACTGGTCTAGATGAATATTTATTGTCTTAATTTACTTGTATTGCTTTGTATTGACTTATCCTATGTCTTGTTTGTAAGATCTTTTGGACAAATAAAATTATTATTACTATTATTATAATTGACAAAATGAGTGTGCTATAAATGCAGAACCATCCCTAAAAAAAAAAAATTATTAATTTTACTTATGTCTAGGGTGTCCATTCGTCCCAAATTTGTCCCGATTTTATCTGTTGTCCCAGTATCATGACATCTTCTTTTATTTTTAGGAAATTTTACCTGTACATGTAAAACAAATGATATCCCGCAAAATTAAGAACAAAAGGGTGTATTCGCCGCAAATTAGAAGTTTCGCGTTAACGCTTCATTTTTATTCTCCAAAGGCATACAATTATGTCAGGAAGACTTGGAGTAAGTTATTGCCTCATCCATCAACACTTACAAAGTGGTACAACGTTACAAATGGATTGCCGGGTTTTACAAAGGAAGCCCTTGAAGCTATTAGTCTTAGAACTAAAAAATCAAGTAATATTGTTGTAAATCTAATATTGGATGAAATGTCTATTAGAGAACGTGTCATATATCAAGGCAACGAATTTCATGGAGGCGTAGATTTGGGCACAACATATGAACAGAATAATGATAATATCCCGAAAGCAAAAAATGCCCTAGTTTTAATGGCAGTTGCTATAAACGAAAGTTGGAAAATACCAATTGGTTATTTTTTAATAAAAAGTTTAACTGGATCCGAACGAGCCAGTCTTCTGACAAGGGCTCTAGAATTGCTTCACAACAGTGGAGTTAAAGTGCTGTCCATTACATTTGATGGTGCGCCCACAAATTTAAGTATGTGCACATATCTGGGTGCAAATTTTGAATATGGTTCTAATTTCAAACCGTATATCATAAATCCTGTGACCTCAGAAAAATGTCTCATATTTTTTGACATATGTCACATGATTAAATTAGTACGCAATACTCTCGGGGATAAAAAATTACTGAAAACAAATAATGAAAAAATCATCCGATGGGATTACATTGTAAATTTGCATAAATTACAAGAACGTGAAGGACTAAGAACAGCCAATAAATTAACGAAAAAACATATTTGTTATTATAATAACCGCATGAACGTTAAACTAGCTGTCCAAACACTCAGTGAAAGTGTTTACAAGTCTTTCTTATTTCTGCAAACACTTTCTGATGCGGAAATACAACGTGATTTCAGCAATTGCGACGCAACAGCTCAGTTTTGTTTACAATTTAATAACATGACTGACATGTTAAATTGTAAAAATCGTTTTTCTAAAAAAACGTACGACGCTCCGTTGCATGAAAAAAATTACGCAGAACTTGAGCAATATGCTATAGATTTTGAGCACTATATATGCAGCTTGCGGGACGAAACCGGAAAATGCATTCTGGAGAGTAGTCGGAAAACTGGTTTTATCGGTTTCATTATAGGCCTAAGAAATATGTTTGAATTATATAACATCTTAAAAAAAAATGAAATTAAATATTTACTGACATACAAATTGTCGCAAGACTTTTTGGAAACTTTTTTTTGTGCAATTAGGAGTCGTGGAGGGTTTAATAATAACCCCGATGCACTCCAGTTCAAAAGCGCCTACAAGCGATTACTAATTAGACATGAACTGAAAGAATTTGAAGGTGGGAATTGTCTTTTTGATAATATAGATATACTGCATGTATCATCTAGTAAAGAAAAGATGCTTTCGCCTATTCAAGATATAGGGTTTCAGTTAAATCAAGAAAAATTATCATTTTGTAACGATATTGTGTCAAAGTTTTTACAGTTAAGTCCATTTGTAGAAAATATTACCAAATATATATCAGGCTATGTTGTGAAACAGGTTTTAAAAAAAATTAATTGTGGAGTGTGTAGAAACAATTTAATTGCTCCCGATGACCAAATGCCATTGTTGTCTCAATTAAAAAATTTTGGTCCATATGTGGCACCAGCAGAAGATGTAATAAAAATATGTTGCAAATCTGAAGCCATTATCAGAGAATGTAATTCAGGTCTATTTAAAAAAAATTTAAAGCAATTAATTGTAAATAAAGTATTTTCTAATATTAGTGGTTTAATTTTTAATAACTCTGAAATGAATAATCATATATCAAGTCAACACTGGTTGGACAACCATCGGACCCAATTATGCAAATTAATAACAGAGACATATATAAATATAAGATTTCATCACGAAGCAAAAAAACTGTCCACCAAAGAAGATTATATAAGACAAAAATACACCAAATTAATTTTATTTAAAAACCAATAAGATTTATTTTAAATAATTGTAAAAATATGTGTTCAGTATTTGATTTTGATGTTATATACAGTTGATTCCGCTTAATTGGGCCAGCGGCTTATTTGGGCCAAATCTCAAAGAACAGAAACCAAACCAAGGAACCAACAGTAAATTTACATGTTTAATTGGGACAACATTCCGCTTAATTGGGACAGTAACTTTAAGATCACAGTATATATTATGTTACAAATATTTACAAGAAAAAATATTTACAAAAAATTTAATATGATACGCTTCATATCTTTTTGATTCACAACATGGAAAATTATATTTAAAAAACTAGCAAATATGTATCAACTAATTACATTAGTATCGCGCGCTGTGAACTTTTTTCCCAACACATTCATTCACGTATGAAGTATGACGATGATGATGATCCACCTGTGCCTGTGACTAACCAGGAGGCAAAAAATATATGGCCTTCTTACAGCGTTATTTTATGCAGGAAGTAAATGAAGGGAGCCGCACTGAATACTTGTGCTGATTTTGTAGAAGTGAAATGTTTCAAAAACAAAAGACAGACTACACTTGACACATTTTTGAATTGAATTAAAAATGTATGTATTTATTTATTATTTTATTTTGGAATTTATTATTATTTTTTCTTAACAGTTTATATTTTTTTGGTTATATGTAGTTTATAGGTTTTTCCAAAAATTTATAAAATAAAATTATTGAAAGGAAAATATGGATTGCTTAATTTTATGTAAAATGCCCTAGTCCCAATGAATCGACTGTATTATATTTTTACCAGTTATTTTTTATAATTTGCTGTTTTGTAATTTGTAATTTTCATATATTCTTCATGAGTGTAATGTTGGAAATAAAAACTTTATTACTATTAATTTTATTGTAATTCCCGTACCTTTTAATAAAATATTAAGTGTAATGTTAATGCATATTATTTTACAATATCCGAGAATATTAAAATTGTTATTACAAAAAAAAATATTAAAATATTATTTGAATTAAAAATCTTTTACCGCTAAATTTTTAGTACATAATTGATTGGTAATCTCAGCGCTTGCGCATAGTGTCTCGTCGGATCAACGGTGCGTCCGATATATGTTTTGTCTCCTTTCATCGGCAGAATTTTTATCAATGCGTTTCATATACAGTGCGGAATATAGGAGTATTACATATATGGCAGTAATACTAACAGTATATAGCTATTTTATAAATCTAATTAACTAAACGCCACCTAATATCTGACTAATGACGTCACTGTCATCTCAGTAGTGGATCAGTTAAATTTTGTATTACAAATATTAGCTAATGTTCACTATACGGGTTTACATTATATTTTGATAAAATCTATTTTACTCATTCTGATTCTCAAAATAACAAAATTTAAATGGTATCTGGAATATTGTTTTCTAATTTCTATAAAATCAACAAGTATTTGAAAATACATAATCAATTCTTCTTTTTCATATACATCAAACATTACCCAAAATTTTGCTGGCCAACTGTATTTGTAACATATTTCTGTAAGACAATCTCGAATACTATCAAATATAATATTTTTATATTTTACTTATAGTAAAAAGCTTTCTTTGGTATAAAATTTATTTCTAATCATAAATAGTTTTTTGCATCATTGTCATTTATGTGCAAATGATAAAAATATATTGTCCACTATTTCTGTGGGTGCTTTCCACGAAAATAGGATGCTTTTTATTCTTCTTCTTATACTAGAAACATTACACAAAATTCATCTGGCCAACTGGATTTGTGACAGATTTTTATCAGTTAACCTCCAACACTGTCAAATACAATATTTTTATGTTTTACTTATTGTAAGAAGCTTTTTTGGTAGAAAATTTAATTTTAATCATGAATAGTTTAATGCAACATTGTCAATTATGTACAAGTGATAAAAATGTATTGTTCACTATATTTAATCTGGATTCAGAAGGCAAATGTTTCGTGGATAAATTGAAAGCAATTGTTCCAAAAATTGTAAGAATTAAATAATTTGTTATGATTGTAACATACATTATTATTTCTGAATCTTTGACTTTTTTATAGGTAGATTGCAGTATCAAATTACCGAATGGTATCTGTACAATTTGCGCTGTTCGTTTGAATGATGCTTATAAATTTATAAAACAATGTATCGATTCGCAAAGTATATTAAAACAACGTTTAAATGAAGGACTTTGTCGATTATGTGCTGGTCGTGATAATATAACATTTACTTTAACTACAAGAGATTCGGATAATGTATTGTTATCATACAAATTGGAAACCATTGCATCGGAAATTGTAAGTAAAATACTAGCTTTAATCAGGTTTACGAAACGAAATTATATGCTTAGAAATTGATAAGTAATCATTTATTTATTATCTTTTTCATAATTTTTGAGAACAGTAAACATTTAACCTAACCTAAATTACACTATTTTAAATTTTAATACGTTTCTTGGTTTTGTTTAATTGAAATTTATGTTTTCTGTAGTTAATCTTTGGATTTATATAAAACAAGTTGTAATTTGAATACATGTACATTTACAATAAATATAACATAAAACAATTATTTTATTAGGTTTACTTATAATAAGTTGATTAATTATTATAATATGTTTTTGTTAAGCTAAAATTTGTTTCTGCAAGATTAGCGGGAATAGCTATTATGAGAAAAATGCTATTGTCTGTGTTCAGGCTGGTAAAAATATCGTCTTCCATTTTTAATTATGTGCTGGTTATTAATCATTTGCTACCCCATAAATAAGTAACGTATTTATACAGTTTATAATGGAATTTAGATCTTTCAAATCAATCAAACATTAGTTAAAAATCCTAGGGACTTGGTGTTATTAGTAGAAATATATTTCTTTATTAAGCTGTCTTTAAATTAGAGACTTTAATTTATACTTTTAGCTGGAATGTACTGAAAAGTTATCGGATTGTATTTGCTCAGTTTGTTCTGTTCGATTAAATGAAACGTATAAATTTGTAGAAAAATGTTTTAAATCGCAAGAAATTTTCAAACGATATGCAAAACAACAATCGCAAAATGGTGAAGTTATGAAAAACGAAATTAAAAATGAAAGTGAAATTAAAGAAGAGAATATTGATGAAGAATACATTAAACTAGATTGGGAAACTGATATAAACATTAAAATTGAAGATAGTTCAGAACAACAAAATAATACAAATGTTGATGCTGTTTGTATCAAAGAAGAAGCTATTAAAGAAGAGAACATTGAAGTGGATTTGGAAAATGATACAAATATTGAATTTGAAGAAAGTTTGAAATTAGAATCTTTAGATTTACATTCAGAATTAATAATTAAGGAAGAATATGCGGATTTTGAGAATGAAACCGATATAAAACGTTGTCAAGTTGGTAGAGATTTGAAGAAAAATAATATTTTCAACTCGGAAGAAAATGATGAATCTGTGAAGAAAAGAAAATCTCATGAATGTACATTATGTAAGAAATCTTTTTCTTGGAATGCTAATTTAGAACGACATATACGTTCTCATACAAATGAGAGACCTTATAAATGCGAAATATGTGAGAAAACTTTTACTGAAAGTGGAAGTTTAAGGAGACATATCCGTTTACATACAAATGAGAGACCTTATAAATGCGAAATATGTGAGAAAACTTTTACTGAAAGTGGAAGTTTAAGGAGACATATCCGTTTACATACAAATGAGAGACCTTACAAATGCGAAATATGTGAGAAAACTTTTACTCAAAGTGGAAGTTTAAGGAATCATATCCGTTCTCATACAAAGGAGAGACCTTATAAATGCGAAATATGTAAAAAAGAATTTACGCAAAGTGGACATTTGAAAGTACATATCCGTTCTCATACAAATGAGAGACCTTATAAATGCGAAATATGTGAGAAAACTTTTACTAGGAGTGATATTTTAAAGAGGCATATCCGTTCTCATGCAAAGAAGACACCTGAAAAATGCGAAATAAAAACTTTTACAGAGAGTAGAAATTAAAAAAAGGAAACATTTTCGTATTCATAGCGTAATTCATTAATTTTTGTAGTTCTCTTTTTATTAATGGTTAATCTTTAAATATTGTTGAGTCTCATTCAAGACTGGTCTTTGTTTTATTGCAGAGCTAGTGGTTCTGAACCAAACAACATGTGAGCTTATAGGAATACATTGCGAATGGACGGATTTAGTTTCATTAGCAAACTTTGTTTTATCGCAGCCAGAGTCTGACCTAACCAAGGTTTCTTACAAAAATTAACTTATGATTTAAGAACGGCCAATCAGATTTCAGTTACATGAGATAGCGATGTATTTTTGTTTTTATGAAAGAAACGTTAAATTTATAATATGTAAATGAGCAATTTAGAAAATAAAATTAATATTATTTTGAAAAGGCGTATTTAATATACTAAAATAAATATTATTTTAGAAACAGAAGTAAAATTTGCGAAAATATAGAAGATGATAAATTTATCGAATAAACGTACAAAATTTTATTTATGTAGTATACAATTTGAAATATTACGTTTTGCATTCGTATTTTTGAAATGATTGTACAGGTCTTATTTTGTATATAAATTCTTCTTCAAATATATTTAATGCAAAACAATTTAAACTGAAAAAAAAAAAAACTGTACTGAATGTAATCAAAAACTGTTTGGAATGTAAACAACGAAAACAGTAAAATCAAAAATGATTTTCAACAACATTTAAATTGTTATCACTGCGCAGGCGTAACTGAAAATTCATCAAGACAGACAGGCAATGTAAATGATCAAGTTTTTTCGGTGCGTTAAATCGTGAAACTAAAACTAAATCGTAAAACTGTTTTGGCAGCATGATTATTATCTTAAACAAAATTTAAATGTTAAGGCTCATTCAAACTGGCGTTTTAGTTTTACGCAGAAACACAAGAATTTGAGAAATCCGAACATTTGACACATTTTTAGTTTTTACATCAAGTCCAACTCTTGTACTTGTGCATAAAACGACAGTCTGATTGAGACTTTCTGTACAAAGATATTTTTTAATTTCTATAAAAATCAACATGTATTTGGAAATTTATAACACAACATGAAATGACAATTTGTTTATGCATTCCTATTACATTTTGAAATTTTCAGTCTTTATTGTGACAAGAAGATAACAGTTTGTTGATATTGTAATGTAAAAATGACAGCATTTGCCTAAATCAATTTTATGTATTTTCTTAAATTTATATTAATTTTATTATTAAACATGTAAATATATATTAAATGTTATTTATAATGAAATTCAAATTAATAAATAAATCAATATTATTTTGTAATATGTATTGATAAGTTGTTTTAACTTTATTTAATAATATGAATAAAATATTTTTCTTTGAGCTTATCATAGGACCTATAAAAGTTTAGGTTTAGATTTTGGGGCATCGACCATCTAAGTAATGTTCCTTTATATTTAGTCAAATATTTATTGTTTCTGTAATATAAATTGTAAAAATTTATGAAAAATCATACATTTTCATACTTATTTCAGAAACACAAATAAGGAAATGTTTTTTTTTACATAATTACATTAATTAATATACATATATGTCATAAAATAAAAATATTATATATAAAATATTTAAATAATATCAATGAAATAAGTCGCTTGTTATTTATAAATTTAATAATTTGTTTAATATTGCAACAATATTAACATAAACATTGTTATTAATTCTCAATTTTAATATAGATACAATTATTAAATTATTGACTTTTAAATGTACAATTTTTTGTATAATGATGTCGATTTCGTTCTGTTTTAAAAATCATAGATTGAGTTAGATTATGAATTCGTAATTTAAAATAATGAACTTTAATTATTGAACTTTATGATCAGCAGCGGTAGTTGTAGTCGATTCAATATGCGATTATCTGATAATGAATAAATATTTGAATTATAGATTTTGCGTATAGTTTTATTCATTAATATATTGATAATATATTTTTGGTCTAGTAGATTGTTGCCAAATTCCAAATTGAAATCCTAAATTCTTGTTCTCTAACATTACGTAATGCGATTAAGAGGTCCTCTTTTTTTTTCTTTCCAATAATTTTGAATTTGTACTATTATATTCTTCTAGAACGCTCAAACATATGGGGTACATTTCAATATCTGAAAGGTAAGTTGTTAAATGCCATACATTACTATAATTATGTTCCGCTAATGGTTCAATAAAATATTTTGAAGACGACAGAAATATAACAACTAATTTGTCTTAAGCAAATTTGGTAGGTGGTTTGTTTGTCGTTTTGATTTAAAGAATATATCTTTTTTGTATTTATTAAATACGTAGTACCATACAAATATATGAATACATCTTTGTTTTTCTATTGATATCTGTTTATAAGCACAGCTATTGGGGTATTTAAAAAAATACTTTTTAAAACATTTCCAATGGCTAATATATTTGAATTCATACACAGAGAAAAACAGATTGCTATGCACGTTTTGCTTATAAAAGCAACATTTTATTATGCAATAATATCAGTTTTGTCAATATAAAAATATTAGATATTAGATGAAATTATATATTTTATATTAAACCTTATATATTAAATCAAGCTATGTGCATATTGAAAATAGTAAAATAGATATCGACAGAAAATATGAATAATTTTAAATGCTATATATATTCATGATAAAAATCTACAACACATTTTAAAATACCATATTGCTATGAATGTAATGTACATACAGAGTGGCCCAATGAAAACAGTAAATGCAAATTTTGGCCACTTAACATCATTTTTGCGAAAAACGCTCGAACACGTCAATTTTAGTATGAAGGGGGATATCTGAATCGATTAGTACTATTTTCCTAACATCAACCCTAAGAGGAGGAGGGATTGCACCCCAAAAATTTTAAATGGAAAGGGGTATCAAAAATGATACCGTTCTAAAGGCCTTTCAATTCAATTTTCAAAAGTCTTTTTATTTTTCAAATCCGATCATTAGTTCCAGAGAAAAATCGTTTAGAACAAAGTTTATTAAGTGTTAAAAAGTACAGACAAGTAGGCTTAAACAATTGATCGTAGAAATAAAAACGCATCTGATAAATTGTTTGTAATAAGCAAGTACTTCGTGAGTCTCTCAATATCTAAACTGTGTCATATTACGGTAAAATACAAACAATATGGTTTACTCTATTGCGGAAAGAGTGGAAATAATTACGATTTTCTTTAAAAATGATGAATCGGCTACAAGAATGGCCGAATTGTTTAATGGGGAACACGCAGGAAAACATGTCCATTGTTCTTATGTTCTCGATTTGGTTAAAAAATTTCGGGAGACGGGGAGTGTAGCAAATAAAAAGCGAAATAATACACAAAATGTAGTACAAAATGAAACGATAGAAGTAGCAGTTCTGGGTCACGTTACGATGGATCCTTCATTGAGTACACGGAAACTTGCTGTTGTATCAGGAGTTTCACGGACTAGTGTTCAGCGCATTTTAAAGAAAAACAAATTCCATCCTTATAAAATAAAATTGGTACAAGAACTCAATGAAAATGACTACGACCGCCGTTTGCAGTTTTGTGAAATTCTGAGTGATCGAACAATAAATAATCCCAATTTCTTGTTTAACATCTGTTTTTCCGACGAATGTTCTTTCTTTGTGAATGGTACAGTCAACCGCCATAATTGTCGTTATTGGTCAGACAATAATCCCAGGCAATTACATGAAGTACATACACAAAAACCTGAAAAATTAAACGTTTGGGGAGGTATTTATGGTGACCATCTTGTCGGACCTTTTTTTCTCCCCGATAATCTGACCGGAGAGATTAGGTTTCATTCGCTCGATCTGTAATGTCCTCGATAGCTCAGTGGTAGAGCATTCGCCCGGCAAGCGAAAGGACCCTGGTTCGATCCCAGGTTGAGGCGATATGATTTTTTCATTTTCAGATTATTCCTTTATGATTATATTTGAGTATTAACTGTATTTAAATGATATATCTATCAACTAACCAGATTAATGAATTATATATGATTGCACTATTGCACGAACCAACACCTTTCATAAGTATAGTTCTTATATGTATTTAGACATTAAAAATTAATGATATTGCGTATTTGTTGACTATGAAAAATTATGAATAGAATGTGTACTGAAAATGATTAGGTTTCATTCGCTCGATCTGTAATGGTCTTGATAGCTCAGTGGTAGAGCATTCGCCCGGCAAGCGAAAGGACCCTGGTTCGATCCCAGGTTGAGGCGATAAGATTTTTTCATTTTCAGATTATTCCTTTATGATTATATTTGATTATATATATATATATATATATATATATATATATATATATATATATATATATATATATATATATGTATATATATATATATATATATATATATATGTATATACATATATATATATATATATATATATATATATATATGTATATATATATATATATATATATATATATATAAATATATACTCAAATATAATCATATATATATATATATATATATATATATATATATATATATATATATGTATATATATATATATATATATATATAAATATATACTCAAATATAATCATAAAGGAATAATCTGAAAATGAAAAAATCTTATCGCCTCAACCTGGGATCGAACCAGGGTCCTTTCGCTTGCCGGGCGAATGCTCTACCACTGAGCTATCAAGACCATTACAGATCGAGCGAATGAAACCTAATCATTTTCAGTACACATTCTATTCATAATTTTTCATAGTCAACAAATACGCAATATCATTAATTTTTAATGTCTAAATACATATAAGAACTATACTTATGAAAGGTGTTGGTTCGTGCAATAGTGCAATCATATATAATTCATTAATCTGGTTAGTTGATAGATATATCATTTAAATACAGTTAATACTCAAATATAATCATAAAGGAATAATCTGAAAATGAAAAAATCATATCGCCTCAACCTGGGATCGAACCAGGGTCCTTTCGCTTGCCGGGCGAATGCTCTACCACTGAGCTATCGAGGACATTACAGATCGAGCGAATGAAACCTAATCTCTCCGGTCAGATTATCGGGGAGAAAAAAAGGTCCGACAAGATGGTCACCATAAATACCTCCCCAAACGTTTAATTTTTCAGGTTTTTGTGTATGTACTTCATGTAATTGCCTGGGATTATTGTCTGACCAATAACGACAATTATGGCGGTTGACTGTACCATTCACAAAGAAAGAACATTCGTCGGAAAAACAGATGTTAAACAAGAAATTGGGATTATTTATTGTTCGATCACTCAGAATTTCACAAAACTGCAAACGGCGGTCGTAGTCATTTTCATTGAGTTCTTGTACCAATTGTATTTTATACGGATGGAATTTGTTTTTCTTTAAAATGCGCTGAACACTAGTCCGTGAAACTCCTGATACAACAGCAAGTTTCCGTGTACTCAATGAAGGATCCATCGTAACGTGACCCAGAACTGCTACTTCTATCGTTTCATTTTGTACTACATTTTGTGTATTATTTCGCTTTTTATTTGCTACACTCCCCGTCTCCCGAAATTTTTTAACCAAATCGAGAACATAAGAACAATGGACATGTTTTCCTGCGTGTTCCCCATTAAACAATTCGGCCATTCTTGTAGCCGATTCATCATTTTTAAAGAAAATCGTAATTATTTCTACTCTTTCCGCAATAGAGTAAACCATATTGTTTGTATTTTACCGTAATATGACACAGTTTAGATATTGAGAGACTCACGAAGTACTTGCTTATTACAAACAATTTATCAGATGCGTTTTTATTTCTACGATCAATTGTTTAAGCCTACTTGTCTGTACTTTTTAACACTTAATAAACTTTGTTCTAAACGATTTTTCTCTGGAACTAATGATCGGATTTGAAAAATAAAAAAACTTTTGAAAATCGAATTGAAAGGCCTTTAGAACGGTATCATTTTTGATACCCCTTTCCATTTAAAATTTTTGGGGTGCAATCCCTCCTCCTCTTAGGGTTGATGTTAGGAAAATAGTACTAATCGATTCAGATATCCCCCTTCATACTAAAATTGACGTGTTCGAGCGTTTTTCGCAAAAATGATGTTAAGTGGCCAAAATTTGCATTTACTGTTTTCATTGGGCCACTCTGTATGTACATTACATTCATAGCAATATGGTATTTTAAAATGTGTTGTAGATTTTTATCATGAATATATATAGCATTTAAAATTATTCATATTTTCTGTCGATATCTATTTTACTATTTTCAATATGCACATAGCTTGATTTAATATATAAGGTTTAATATAAAATATATAATTTCATCTAATATCTAATATTTTTATATTGACAAAACTGATATTATTGCATAATAAAATGTTGCTTTTATAAGCAAAACGTGCATAGCAATCTGTTTTTCTCTGTGTATGTATTTAAATATATTAGCCATTGGAAATGTTTTAAAAAGAATTTTTCTAAATACCCCAATAGCTGTGCTTATAAACAGATATCAATAGAAAAACAAAGATATATTCATATATTTGTATGGTACCACGTATTTAATAAATACAAAAAAGATATATTCTTTAAATCAGAACGACAAACAAACCACCCACCAAATTTGCTTAAGACAAATTAGTTGTTATATTTCTGTCGTCTTCAAAATATTTTATTGAACCATTAGCGGAACATAATTATACTAATGTATGGCATTTAACAACTTACCTTTCAGATACTGAAATGTACCCCATATGTTTGAGCGTTCTAGAAGAATATAATAGTACAAATTCAAAATTATTGGAAAGAAAAAAAAGAGGACCTATTAATCGCATTACGTAAAGCTAGAGAACAAGAATTTAGGATTTCAATTTGGAATTTGGCAACAATCTACTAGATCAAAAATATATTATCAATATATTAATAAATAAAACTATACACAAAATCTATAATTCAAATATTTATTCATTATCAGATAATCGCATATTGAATCGACGACAACTATCGCTGCTGATCATAAAATTCAATAATTAAAGTTCATTACTTTAAATTACGAATTCATAATCTAACTCAATCCATAACTTTCAAAACAGAACGAAATCAACATCATTATACAAAAATTGTACATTTAAAAATCAATAATTTAACAATTGTATCTATATTAAAATTGAGTATTAATAGAACAATGTTCATGTTAATATTTTTGCAATATTAACATATTAGTAAATTTATAAATAACGAACAACTTATTTCATTGATATTTAAATATTTTATATATAATATTATTTTTATCTTATGACATATATGTATATTAATTAATACAATAAAGTAAAAAAATTCCTTATTCGTTATATTGTAATATGTACGAAAATGTATGATTTTCATAAATTTTTACAATCTACATTACATAAACAATAAATATTTGACTAAATACAAAGGAACATTACTTAGATGGCCGACGCCCCAAAATCTGAACCTTAACTTTTATAGGTCCTGTGATAGGCTTAAAGAAAAATATTTTATTCATATTATTAAATAAAATTAAAACAACTTATCAATACATATTACAAAATAATATTGATTTATTTATTAATTTGAATTTCATTATAAATAACATTTAATATATTTTACATGTTTAATAATAATAAAATTAATATAAATTTAAAAAATTACATAAAATTGATTTAGGCAAATGCTGTCATTTTTACATTACAATATCAACAAAGTGTTGTCTTCTTGTCACAATAAAAACTGAAAATTTCAAAATGTATTAGGAATGCATAAATAAATTGTCATTTCATGTTGTGTTATAAATTTCCAAATACATGTTGATTTTTATAAAAATTAAAAAATATCATTGTACAGAAAGTCTCAATCAGACTGTCGTTTTATGCACAAGTATAAGAGTTGGACTTGGTGTAAAAACTAAAAATGTGTCAAATGTTCGGATTGCTCAAATTCTTGTGCTTGCGTAAAACTAAAACGCCAGTTTGAATGAGCCTTAACATTTAAATTTTGTTTAAGATAATAATCATGCTGCCTAAACAGTTTTACGATTTAGTTTTAGTTTCACGATTTAACGCAGCGAAAAAACTTGATCATTTACATTGCCTGTCTGTCTTGATGAATTTTCAGTTACGCCTGCGCAGTGATGACAATTTAAATGTTGTTGAAAATCATTCTTGACTTTACTGTTTACGTTGTTTACATTCCAAACAGTTTCTTGTTACGCTCAGTACAGTTTGTTTTTGAGTTTAAATTTTAAGTGTTAAATATGTTTGAAGAAAAATTTATGATTATACAAAATAAAACATGTACAATCATTTCAAAAATACGAATGCGAAACAGAACATTTCAAAGTGTATAATACATAAATATAATTTTGTAAGTTTATACGATAAATTTATTAGCTTCTTTATTTTTGCAAATTTTTCTTCTGTTTTTAAAATAAATTTTATTTTAGTATATTAAATACGCCTTTTCAAAATAATATTAATTTTATTTTCTAAATTGCTCATTTACATATTATAAATTTAACGTTTCTTTCATAAAAACATTTACACATCGCTATCCCATGTTATTGCAAAATATGACTGGCCGTTCTCAAAACGTAAGTGAATTTTAGTTAAGAAACCTTGATCAGGCCAGACTTTGGCTGCGATAAAATAAAATTTGTTAATGAAACTAAATCCACGCATGCGCGGATTACCATAAGGTTGAAGCAGTTTGGTTCATAACCACTAGTTCTGCGCTAAAACATAGTACTGATTTCGCTAGCGAAAGAGCAGTCTGAATGGGGTTTAACATTATTTAAAAATTAATCATTAATAAAAAGAAAACTACAAAAATTAAATCGTTACACTATGAATACGAATATGTCTGTTTTTAATTTCTACGCTGAGGAATAGTTTTCTGTTTCGCATTCATCAGGTTTCTCCTTTGTATGAGACCGGATATGCTGCTTTAAATGACCACTCCACACAAAAGTTCTTTCACATATTTTGCATTTAAAATGTCTTTTCTTTGTATGAGAACGGATATGCCTCTTTAAATGGTCACTCGTAATAAAACATATCTCACATATTTCGCATTTATAAGGTCTCTCCTTTGTATGAGTACGAAAATGCTTTGTTAAATTTCCACTGTGAATAAATTGTTTTTCACATATTTCACATTTATAAGGTCTCTCATTTGTATGTATACGAATATGCTTTGTTAAATCTCCATTTTCAATAAATTGTTTTTCACATATTTTGCATTTATAAGGTCTCTCATTTGTATGTCTACGAATATGCTTTTTTAAATTTCCATTTTCAGTAAAAGTTTTCTCACATATTTCACATTCATAAGGTTTCTCCTTTGTATGTATACGAATATGCCTCTTTAAATCATCACTCGTAATAAAAGTTTTCTCACATATTTCACATTTATAAGGTCTCTCATTTGTATGTCTACGAATATGCCTTTTTAAACTCATATTCTGAGTAAAAGTTTTCTTACATAATGTACATTTATAAGCTTTTATTTTCATTACAGAATCATCATTTTCATTCAAATTTCTACTAGCTTGACAACTTTTTATATCGGTATTATTCTCAAAATCCAAATATTCTTCCTTAATTATTATTTCTGAATGTAAATCTAAAGATTCTGATTTCAAACTTTCTTCCAAATTAATATATGTATCATTTTCCAAATCTACTTCAATGTTCTCTTCATTAACAGCTTCTTCTTTCATACAAACAGCATCAAAATTTGTATTATTTTGTGATTCTAAACTTTCTTCAACTTTAATGTTTATATCAGTTTCCAAATCTAGTTCAATGTATTCTTCATCAATATTCTCTTCTTTAATTTCGCTTTCATTTTTAATTTCGTTTTTCATAACTTCACTATTTTGCGATTGTTGTTTTGCATATCGCTTTAAAATTTCTTGTGATTTAAAACATTTTTCTACAAATTTATACGTTTCATTTAATCGAACAGAACAAACTGAGCAAATACAATCCGATAATCTTTCAGTACATTCCAGCTAAAAATATAAATTAAAATTACATATTACATATAATAAAAATCTCCGGTTTAACAGGAGGTTAATAAAGAAATATATTTCTACTAATAACACCAAGTCCCTATGATATTTTACTAATATATGATTTATTTGAGAAATTTAAATCCCACTATAAGCTGCGTGGATACATTACTTGGTTATAGGAATATAGCGTAACAAATAAAACCAAATTAAATAATTGTTTTATGTAATTCTTATTGTAAATGTACATGTATTCAAATTAAAACTTATTTTATATAAATTTCAATTAAACACAACCAACAAAGGTATTAAAATTTAAAATACTCTAATTGAGGTTAGGATAAATGTTAACTGTTCTCAAAAATTATGGAAGCGACAATAAATAAATGATTATTTATCAATTCATAAGCATATAATTTCGTTTCGTGAACCTGATTAAAGCTAGTATTTTACTTACAATTTCTGATGCAATGGTTTCCAATTTGTATGATAACAATACATTATCCGTATCCATTGTAGTTAAAGTAAATGTTATATTATCACCACCAGCACATAATCGACAAAGTTTTTCATTTAAATGTTGTTTTAATATTATTTGAGAATTGAAACATTGTTTTATAAATTGATAAGCATCATTCAATCGAACAGAGCAAATTGTACAAATACCATTCGGTAATTTTATCTTGCAATCCACCTAAAATAAGAAAATTAAAAGATTCAGAAACAATAATGTATATCACAATCAAAACAAATTATTTCATTCTTACAATTTCTGGCATAATTGCTTCCAGTTTATCAACGAAACGTTTGCCATCTGAATCTAAATTAAGTATAGTGAACAATACATTTTTATCACTTATACATAATTGACAATGTTGCATATATCTATTCATGATTAAAATTAAATTTTCTACCAGAAAAAGCTTCTTTTAAAAAGTAAAACCTATTTAATAGTATTTGAGGTTAACTTAGAAAGGTGTGTCATGAATCCAGTTGGCCAAATGAATTTTGTGTAATGTTACTAGTATAAGTAACTGCATATATTTTACTGATGCATCAGTTTTAATTTCGAAAATGTTTTCTCAATTTCTACTTGTTCTAGATTCTAGCATTAGTCTAATATAAAATTCAAACAAAAAAAAAATTAGAAAAATGAAGTTAATATTCATTCTACAGCCAAAGTCAATATGCTTGAATGAAGTAGCTGCTGCACACCAATCACACACCAACTATAAAATCTACTTCATTCAATCTTTTTGACTTTAACTACAAGACCGTCAACTAAATATCAATGTAAAGAATTATTACTTTAAATATAATTTATTTTTTTTCTATGCACATGATTATTATTTTAAACCAAATTTACATGTTATGTGGACTAATGTTTTTAATTACTATAAAAAAATCAAGATGTATTTGAAAATTTATAACACAACATTCAGCTGGCCAACTAGTTCTATCAATAAGCGAATGAGCAAATGGTGGTCGGCCGATTCTGAAAAAACAAAATTATACGTAAATATTTGACATTGTAAATAGATTTAAGTATTAATAATGAAATAGGCCAGATAATAAATAGATATAAAAACAAGAAAAAAAAAATACAAAGAAGTTAGCAATTCACGGCAAAGTACAAACAGCTGTTCTCTCCCACTCCGCAGACAAAATATTGATTTATTTTAAGCAGTGGCGTAGAATTAATTTTTGTGCAATAAAGAATACATTTTATTTATGAGCATTATTTAGAATATATTATTTTTAAAGCAATTATTGCCATAATTTAAAATCAATACCGGTAAAAAATTTCGAAATTAATATTTAAATTTTTGATAACAGATGATAAACTTACTTATTTTTAAAAAAATTTCTTCCTAAATAATTAAAACTCTCATATATTATTTTGTGTAAAAAATATTTTTGTTTCAATCAGATATTTTAACTTCAAAATAAATAAACAGCGACCACGATTATTATGGTCAAATCTATCTGAGAAAAATAATAACGATAAAATTTAAATGATTACGACATTTATCTTCATGATAAAATTTCATCTATAAGTTATGTAATGCGGAAGAAATAAAAATATAAAACATTATTTTAAAATAAAGCGTTACAAGAATTTTCTCTAATTAAAATGAGAAATGATAAATAATTATTTTGCACATTTGGTTTAACATAATTATAAATTACTGTGTTTTTTGTTTGTTTTATATTTTTAATACATCATTCAAAAATATTTTTCTAGTAGGGTACGTCCAACAAAAATTAATACACATTTGTTTTTTTTTTGCATATTTCGATACTTCAAGTTTCTATATAAGTAATTTTTTGCATATTTCGATACTTCAAGTTTCTATATAAGTATTTCTGTATAAAAATTATATTAAAATTACAAACTTTTCATAATTTCCTTGAAAATCGTTTGTGTTTCATACAAAATTTGTACGAGCATATCTTTTTATATATATATATATATATATATATCTCTTATATATATATATATATATATATATATATATATATATATATAATGTGTATTTATATAATTTCTTATTAAAATAAAAAGTGTTAATATTTGTGGTAATATCATTTACCTATTTATTATTTATTTCCAAAGAAGCCCCTCATTTGCTGTTTTGATTGCATTGCCTACGTTGATGTATGGTAGTAAATGTTGGGTTTGGCTGCAAAAGCATAATCGAAAATATGACTGCTGTGGAAATGAGATTTTTACGTGTGGTATGTGGTGTAACTAGAAGGAATCGGGTTGGTACGCAAAATAGATATTAGTATATTAGTGAAGGAGAATAGCCTATTAATAGTAAATAAATTAATATTAGCACTACCAACAACTATTACCTCCTCCATATTGTAAATGCCAGAACGGTGTTATTTAATAATTTTTGGGACACTATTTTGTAACAGTATTATTAATTAATTAATAATTATAAAAAAAATTGAAATATATAAATTTAAAAAAATATATATTATTGCTATATAATTATATTGTACATAAAAATTTACGAAACGAAAAATTACTAGTACGCCACTTCATATGGTAGTTGGTAATTTTGCCGTAACGAGAGCTAGTGTGGGCTGCGTTATTGATGTCCATCGTCAGCTCGCTCGCTCGCTCGGTCGTAAGTCAAAATTTTGAGGCCGCAACTCCTCTTAGACGGTTAAATCGATTTTAATGAAATTTTCAGGATAATTTTGTCTAGTACCCAAGATGGTCATGTAATTTTGTTTTTTTCCAGTGATGCCAACTTTCAGAGAAAAAAATTAGTAAAGTTTTTAAAAATTCATACTGGCTACATTATTTATTCGATTTTGATCAAATTTTCCGCTAAGTTTCTCCTAGTGCCCACATAAATTATAACATTATTAAAATAGAGTGTTGCCAACTTTCCGAGAAATGTCAAAGTGGTCTATTTATATGGGTTTACCCATATACTTCTAATCTTGTTACGATAATTTAGAGATTCTTTAAAATTTATGAAATTGTTTGTTCAGATTTGGAATTATTTGTCTGGTTTTCAAATTGTTTGTCACTGCTTATCGAATTTTACTTATTCTGTTTCAAAATGACATAAATTATAAAATTATTTTCAATACTGTTCGTATTTTGATACTTTCGATACATGCAGGAAAAATTATACGTCCGATGCTAAATTTAGGACAATTCTTGATTCAGATGAACTAAGCAAAAAGACTGTAAAACTTAGGGGGTCATGCATTAAGGCTTTGAAAATACAAATTGTATCAACAAAATAACAGTGTAAATATATTAAAATTACACAAATATATTCCTTAAAATTACATTATATTACTTACATTAAAATTAAACAACAAATATTTATGTTTAACAAGATTAGAAGTATATGGGTAAACCCATATATAGATCACTTTGACATTTCTTTGAAAGTTGGCAACACAATATCTTTAATAAAATTATAATTTATGTGGGCACTAGGAGAAACTTTTCTGAAAATTTAATCAAAATTGAATAAATAATGTAGACACAATGAATTTTTAAAAAATTTGTGATTTTTTCTCTCTCGATAAGTTGGCAACACTGTATGTTATTAAATTGCATAATTTATGTAGGCACTAGAAAATTTTTTTAATAAAAATTTGATTAAAATCGGTTAAATAAAGTGATCATAATAAATTTTTAAAAATTTTAGTAAATATTTTTCTCGGAAAGTCGGCAACACTGTATTTTGTTAAAATTACATAAATTATATAAATACTAGAAAAATCTTTTGTGAAAATTTTTGTAAAATCGGTTGAATAACATGGCCATAATAAAAATTTTAAAACTTTAGTAATTTTTTTCTTGAAAAGTTGGCAACACTAAATATTAATAAAATTATATAATTAATGGTAGCATTAGGGAAATCTTTTCTGAAAATTTGATCAAAATCGAATAAATAATGTAGTCAATATGAATTTTTATAAACTTTAGTAATTTTTTTCTCGGAAAGTTGGCTTTACTGGAAAAAAATAAAACCAAATGACCATCTTGGTATTAGACAAATTTATCCTGAAAATTTCATTAAAATCGGTTGAACCGTCTAGGAGGAGTTGCGGCCACAAAATTTTGACTTACGACCGAGCGAGCGAGCTGACGACGCACACACATACACCCACATAAACTAAGTTCAGATTCGTCATCTAGGGACTATATGAAAGATTCCTTGCAGTCAAAGTGGTAAAAAATATTTGTTATGTTACCAAAAGTGAAATTATCATTATTTATTTTTAGAAAATATAATTACAGGTTATAAAATATTGTTTTTATATAAAGTAAAATTTGTTGCTTTTAAAATTTATTTTTTCCGGTTAAAAATTACGGTTAATGTTTGCTAAATATTTACAGAAATATCGGTTAACCGATTTAATGCCCTGATTAACTTATAAATAAATAAATGTTTCCAAAGAAGCCCGTTCGAGTATACACAATGCAGTTTTGGTGCCTACGTTGATGTATGGTAGTGAATGCTGGGTTTGGTTGCAAAAGCATAAACGGAAAATGATTGCTGTGGAAATGAAATTTTTACGTGGGGTATGTTTTGTAAATAGGAGAGATCGTGTATGAAATAGATTAGTGTATGATGAGTGTGAAATTGAAAAAAATGTTGTAGCAAAAGTTGGTGTTAGTCAGTTAAGATGGTTCGGACATGTTGAGCGAATGTCTAATGAACTTTTGGTTAAAAAGATTTATTTGAATGATTTTGATGGTATACGTTTGCGTGGACGTCCGATGAGTAGTTGGAGTGGTATGATTGGGAAAGTGACTTGCGTGAGCGAAAGTTTCCAAGTAGTAGAAATAAAAGAGCATGTATGAGAGGAATTATGAATGTGGATGAAGCGAAAGTAGCTTGTGCTGGATAGGAATGTTTGGAGGCGACTGATTTCGGGATGATGTTTTTGAGTTTGTGCCACACCCTTTTGGGTACATGGCGTGATTGTGTATGTTTGTATGTATGTATTAACTTATTATGATTGCATGTGTCTGATCTTCATTTATTTATTCCGCATGCATGCGAAAAATTTACATAAATCTACAGAAATTAATTTGTTTGTTAGTTTGTATTTGTCATAAAAATATTTTTTTCGCAAATATTTTCGACAAAACATTAAAAAATATTTTACATGTTCATTGTTCTACGTAAATGATCAGTTCTCCGAACGAAATTCAAATAAATTTCATTGCTTCAAAGTCTACAACCTCGCATAAATTTTAAAGAACCTTTAAATTATCGTAACAAGATTAGAAGTATATGGGTAAACCAATATATAGACGACTTTGACATTTCTCGGAAAGTTGCAACACTGTATTTTAATAATATTATAATTTATGTGGGCACTAGAAGAAACTTTTCTGAAAATTTAATCAAAATCGAATAAATAATGTAGCCACAATAATTTTTTTTAAATATTTGTGATTTTTTTCTCGATAAGTTGGCAACACTGTATTTTGTTAAAATTGCATAATTTATTTAGGCACTAGGAAAATCTTTTATGAAAATTTGATTAAAATCGGTTAAATAACATGGCCATAACAAATTTTTAAAAACTTTAGTAATTTTTTTCTCGGAAAGTTGGCAACACTGGATATTAATAAAATTATATAATTAATGGAAGCATTAGGGAAATCTTTTCTGAAAATTTGATCAAAATTGGATAAATAACGTAGCAAATATGAATTTTTAAAAATTTTAGTAATTTTTTTCTTGGAAAGTTGGCATCACTGGAAAAAAATAAAATCACATGACCATCTTGGGTGCTAGAAAAATTTATCCTGAAAATTTTATTAAAATCGGTTGAACCGTCTAGGTGGAGTTGCGGCCACAAAATTTTGACTTACGAACGAGCGAGCGAGCTGACGACGAACATCCATACACCCACATAAACTAAAAGCTGAATTACATTATACTTTTTTCGTCTAGATTCATACTAGGTTTCTAGTACTAGTTCGTTCATACTAGGTTTCTAGTACTAGATTCGTTCAAGTTTCCTAGTATAGAAATATACAACATGCTCTATTTTCCTATTCAAGTTTCATACTAGGTACATTATACGCATGCGCACGCAATTCTACCAACCTTATATGTAGCGAAGTTATATAGGTTATATATTATACTCTGTGTATGTAGCTGTCATACACAGCTTTAAGTTGGCGTACTGGCAATACATCGGAAAAAATCGAAGAAACTCGACAATACACGACCGATTGTGAAAAAAGTATGAAAATTTAACAAACCTTGAACGAAACAAGTACTAGAAACCTAGTATGAATCTAGACGAAAAAAGTATAATGTAATTCAGCTTTTAGTTCAGATTCGGCATCTAGAGGCTATATGAAGGATTTCTATACATTTTTTTTTTTTTTTGTTGAAAATATTACAGACACCGTACCAAACGCTATACCACTTTTTCCTTGCAGTCAAAGTGGTAAAAACGTATAAACAACTTTAAAATGTTATAAATATATTAATTGTTTCAATTTATCATTATAAGTATGAAGTATATTATATAAATTTATTGTAATATTATTCTAATTATAAATTTTGTCATATTACTTTTTAATTAATAACATAAGAAAGTGAAAATGTTTAGTAATAAATATTTAGTAAAATTAAAACTTACTGAAGAAAAAGTTCTTTTTCTTGATCATTAATTTTCCTGTAGCAAACTTTTTTCTATTAAGCGTTCGATCTATCTTATAAATAGTTTTCTTTTAAGTCACGTGGGTTGCCTATTCACCAGTCAAGTATCATTTATGAGAATCCATTCAAGAAAATCAACTGCAAACCTTATTGTAATTCAAATTATCCGACAATTAAAATAATAAAATTCCAATTGATTAATTCTAATATGTTATATTTTATATATATATATATCCATACTAATTTTCAAAACATTTTTTTTAACACTAAGATTTTTTTTGAGAAAAAGGTATTTTTACTACTTTGACTGCAAGGAAAAAGTAGTATAGCGTTTGGTACGGTGTCTGTAACATTAAAAAAAAAAAAATTGTATAGAAATCCTTCATATAGCCTGTAGATGACGAATCTGAACTTAGTTTATGTGGGTGTATGGATGTGCGTCGTCAGCTCGCTCGCTCGGTCGTAAGTCAAAATTTTGTGGCCGCAACTCTTCCTAGACGGTTCAACCGATTTTAATGAAATTTTCAGGATAAATTTGTCTAGTGCCCAAGATGGTCATGTGATTTTGTTTTTCTCCAAAGATGCGAACTTTCCGAGAAAAAAATTACTAAAGTTTTTAGAAATTTATATTGGCTACGTTATTTATTAGATTTTGATCAAATTTTCAGAAAAGATTTCCCTAGTGCTCCCATTAATTACATAATTTTATTAATATTCAGTGTTGCCAACTTTCCGAGAAAAAAATCACTGAAGTTTTAAAAAAATTTTTATGGCCATGTTATTCAACCGATTTTACTCAAATTTTCACAAAAGATTCTTCTAGTATTCATATAATTTATGTAATTTTAATAAAATACAGTGTTGCCAACTTTCCGAGAAAAAAATTAGTAAAATTTTAAAAAATTTATTGTGACCATTTTATTTAACCGATTTTAATCAAATTTTCATAAAAGTTTTTCCTAGTGCCTAAATAAATTATGCAATTTTAACAAAATACAGTGTTGCCAACTTATCGAGAAGAAAAATCACAAATTTTTTTAAAAATTTATTGTGGCTACATTATTTATTCGATTTTGATCAAATTTTCAGAAAAGTATCATCTAGTGCCCACATAAATTATAATATTATTAAAATACAGTGTTGCCAACTCTCCGAGAAATGTCAAAGTAGTCTATATATGGGTTTACCCATATACTTCTAATCTTGTTTTATAAATATTTTAATAATTATTGCCATAAAAATTCAAATTTCTTAATAAGGCCCTGGGTTTTATTATTTCTACGCTAAAAATATAATACAATGTAAATTATATTTTTTAAACTTAAACTTAATATTATTTTATATATAGGTATACAATTTCCAATTTTAAGATTATTTTATTTATAACAAATAAAATATTTTTCTATATATTTAAAAAAACTTCTAAAAATGAAATAACATAATAATAATGTTGAAACAACTTATTTTAAACTTATTTTATTAAAACTAAAATAGCAAAATGTCAAACACAGAAAACCATATTAAACTTTTAGCAAATTTAATTTCAAAATATAACTTTTTTCCAAAATTACTTTTGTTTCTTTACCATTTTATTTTTATTATTCAAACCATACGACAAAATATCATTTCTTTAAAAGTAACACACAAAAATCTTTATCCTATAAATTGAATTTTCTCTACTGACCTTACATACGGTGTCCTTGTCCCGAGGTCGATGACCTCGCAGGAGACACCTAAATCCTTCTCGGTCATATCGGGGCCACTTCAAGTAAAACATGAAGCTGCGTACCCCAACCAACCGATTAGTGTTACGTCACTACCTTGTACACACGCAAAATTGTCGTTAGTTCTATTTCGTACAATTTTTCTTTAGCGATTTTTTTGCTCCTGCCATTATTACTGTGAAATCGAAAACGTTTTCAACAAATTTGCGCTATTAAAATTCAGCAGTACAAAATGTCAGTGGGTTAATTTTAGATTTTCATTCCTGCTACAGGAAAAAGGATATTATCCTTTACAAAGCAAATTTTTCAGTAGAGCCAATCAAAGTGATTTGGATCAATATTTTCTATTTTTAAAACCCTACAACTAAAAGCTATTTTTGTTGTTTATTTTGACATCTTTAATAGTACTGTCAATATCCAGGATCCAATATCCGGTGTCCGGATTTGAAATTCGGATCCGAGATTCGGATTTTAGTTATCCAGATTTTTAACTGTATATATGATTTTTAGTGGACATTGCATATTTTACATATTTTATATAAGTAATTTTCATTGATAACATCAAAATTATTCAAAATACTGGGTGTTCCATTTTAATCCGCCCTTTGCAATAACTTTAAAATCGTGAATCGGACAAAAAAATGTTTCGGATGAAAAGTAAATGGTTTCGAGGGGCACATCTTATGCAGGGACCCTTGCCTCCCCCGGAACCTCTGGGGGGCGGAAACGGGGGGCAACTTTGAAATTTTAAATAAAACTCTCTATTTTTTATTGCAGATTCGGATAGACCATTAAAAAGTATGTAAATTTTATTTTGCAACTTTTTTTATCTTTGATAGATGGCGCTGCAAACAGCACTTTTTTCTCAGTTTATCAGTCTTCAATTTAAAAAAAAAACTGTAACTAAGTACAAAACTCAAGTTCTTTTCAGTTTTGTGGAAGGAGACGTGGGGGGCAAGGGTCACTGAATCAAATATTCCCCTCGAAACCATTAACTTTATGTTAATGGTTTCGAGAGGGATAACTTTAAGTTAGTGGTTTTGAAATAATATCTGATTCAGTGGCCCTTGCCTCCTCTCCTCCTAAAGAACTGAAAAGAACTTGAATATCGTACTTAGTTACACTTTTTTTTTTAAATTGAAGACTGATAAACTGAGAAAAAAAATGCTGTTTGCAGCGCCATCTATCAAAGAAAAAAAAGTCACAAAATAAAATTTACATACTTTTTAATGGTCTATCCGAATCTGCAATAAAAAATAGGGGGTTCCATTTAAGATTTTAAAGTTGCCTTCCGTTCCCGGCCCAGGGGGTCCGTGGGGGGGGCAAGGATTCTTGCATTAGATGTCCCCCTCGAAACCATTTACTTTTTATCAGGAACATTTTTTTGTCCGATGCACGATTTTAAGGTTATTGCAAGTGACGGATTAAAATGGGACACCCAGTATATATATATATATATATATATATATATATATATATATATATATATATATATATTATAAATATAAAATTAATATTATTTATAACAATATAATATAATACATAAATAAAAAAATAATTCTACAACATAAAATGACAATTAGTTAATTCCAAATTTATTCATGCGTTCCTAATACTAAGTGGAATTCTCAGTCTTCGTTGTGACCAGAAGCTATATATATATATATATATATATATAAATATATATATATATATATATATATATATATATATATATATATAAATATATAAATATATATATATATATATACAGGATGTAACAGAATAACTATTCCTAATTTTAACTGGAGTATCCTGGGCTCAGAATATGAAGATTTAATGCAAATCACTTAGATAAAATGTGGCTCCTTACTGAGCTACAGGGTGTTTTATTTAAAAATTTAAAAACGATTTTTGCCCAGTACTTTAAAACTATTTGACGTATCCTTATCATACTTGGCAGGAAATGTAGGTACCGTACACCATACTAAATTATGTTAAATAAAAGTTTCTGGCTACTGCCAGTGGCGTACAACAGGGGCAAGTGAGAGGTTGATCCTTCCTAAATTCTACGCCACTGGCGGAATTGTCATTTTAGCACAATTTTTCGATTCTCCAATACTTGCTGTGTAAAAAACATACTCTTCCTTTGTAACGATAAAGTCACTGTTTTCCGAGATATTTAAAGTTAAACATAAGCTGCACCCTTGGGATTTTTTCAAAATTTGCTCAAAAAAATCTGAAAAAATTCAGTAAAATAGAGAAAAAAATTAGCTACATAATAACTAAGTAACTTTTTTCTCTAACTCATTCTAATTTGGCTGTAAAAATTATTGAAAATTAGTATTTTTTGCATTTTATTTTTTTTATTTTCAATAATATTTACAGCCAAATCAGAATGAGTTAGAGAAAAAAGTTACTTAGTTATTATGTAGCTAATTTTTTTCTCTATTTTACTGAATTTTTCAGATTTTTTTGAGCAAATTTTGAAAAAATCCCAAGGGTGCAGCTTATGTTTAACTTTAAATATCTCGAAAAACAGTGACTTTATCGTTACAAAAGAAGAGTATGTTTTTTACACAGCAAGTATTGGAGAATCGAAAAATTGTGCTAAAATGACAATTCCGCCAGTGGCGTAGAATTTAGGAAGGATCAACCTCTCACTTGCCCCTGTTGTACGCCACTGGCAGTAGCCAGAAACTTTTATTTAACATAATTTAGTATGGTGTACGGTACCTACATTTCCTGCCAAGTATGATAAGGATAAGTCAAATAGTTTTAAAGTACTGGGCAAAAATCGTTTTTAAATTTTCATATAAAACACCCTGTAGCTCAGTAAGGAGCCACATTTTATTTCAGTGATTTGCATTAAATCTTCATATTCTGAGCCCAGGATACTCCAGTTAAAATTAGGAATAGTTATTCTGTTACATCCTGTATATACTGGGTGTCCCATTTTAATCCGCCACCTGCAATTACTTTAAAATCGTGCATCGGACAAAAAAATGTGTCGGATAAAAAGTAAATGGTTTCGAGGGGGACATCTGATGCAGAGACCCTTGCCCCCTCCGAACCCTTTGGGGGGCGGAAAAGAGGGGCAACTTTGAAATCTCAAATGGAACACCCTATTTTTTATTGTAGATTCTGATAGGCCATTAAAAAGTATGTAAATTTTATTTTAAGACTTTTTGTTTATCTTTGATAGATGGCGCTGCAAACAGCATTTTTTTTCTCAATTTATCAGTTTTCAATTTGAAAAAAAAGGTGTAACTAAGTACGATATTCAAGTTCTTTTCAGTTCTTTGGGAAGAGGGGGGGGGCAAGGGTCACTGAATTAGATATCCCCTCGAAGACATTAACTTAAAGTTATTGTCCTCGAAACCATTAACTTAAAGTTAATGGTATCGAGGAAGATATTCGATGCAGTGACCCTTGCCCCCCCTCTTCCCAAAGAACTGAAAAAATCTTGAATATCTTACTTAGTTACACTTTTTTTTTCAAATTGAAGATTGATAAACTGAGAAAAAAATGCTGTTTGCAGCGCCATCTATCAAAGATAAAAAGAAAGTCTTAAAATAAAATTTACATACTTTTTAATGGCCTATCAGAATCTGCAATAAAAAATAGGGTGTTCTATTTAAGATTTCAAAGTTGCCCCCCTTTCCCGCCCCTGAGGGGGTCCAGAGGGGGCAAGGGTCTCTGCATCAAATGTCCCCCTCAAAACCATTTACTTTTTATCCGTAACATTTTTTTGTCCGATGCACGATTTTAAAGTTATTGCAGGTGGCGGATTAAAATGGGACACCCAGTATATATGTATACATATAAAACTTCCTGCACTTAATTGTATGTTAAATATATTAATTTCATAGGAAGCATATGAAGAGTTAAAATTATTACACATTACCTAGAAAACCTTTTTTTACAAATAATTGTTTTATATCACTAACAAATAAAAACTATTTATGTAAAGGTACTTAGTTAAATAACATTTGGCTTCCATTAGTTAAAAAATCTATAAATTTTATGATCTAGTTACTTATTCTTCTTGTTTCTATGTTCTGTTATTTACTGTAAATATTTTATTATTTATCCTGATAAAGACGTATGTCGATTATAAATAAGTATTAATATAGAACTTTAACCTTAAGCAGTTTTATTTTAATATAATGAGTTCTGAAAGGATTTTTTACTATGTTAATATTTTGTTCTGTGCAGAAGAAAATTCGGTCTGTATGTATTAGCTGGATTTGTAGCTGTTGGCATAGTAATTGGTCTATATTTTGCTGTTACATATAAGGAAACGATAGAGAATACAGCTAGTTCTTCAACTGACAATGCAAGCAATAACAACACCGACAACACTAATGGCAAACATTCAAAATCAGTGAAATTAAGTTGCGCTAATAACAATTTTCCAAAATACACAACTGGAATGTGCAAAAATTGGCAGGTAAGATCAAAACATACATACACTCAGAACCGTGCCGTCCATAAGGGCGAGGTCGGGCGGCGCCCGACGACGCAATGCTATCAGGGGCGCCGGAAGGCGCCCTTGACTTTGATATTTCTTACCTTTTTTTTGCAAAAAGTGACTGCTTTCTTATAAACTGCTATTTTACGTTTTTTACTACTTTGACTGCAAGGAAAAGTAGTATAGCGTTTGGTACGGTGTCTGTAACATTTTCAAAAAAAAAAAAAAATTGTATAGAAATCCTTCATATAGCCTACAGATGACGAATCTGAACTTAGTTTATGTGGGTGTATGTGTGTGCGTCGTCAGCTCGCTCGGTCGTAAGTCAAAATTTTGAGGCCGCAACTCCTTTTAGACGGTTCAACCGATTTTAATGAAATTTTCAGGATAATTTTGTCTAGTACCCAAGAAGGTCATGTGATTTTGTTTTTTTCCAGTGATGCCAACTTTCCGAGAAAAAAATTACTAAAGTTTTTAAAAATTCATATTGGCTACGTTATTTATCCGATTTTGATCAAATTTTCAGAAAAGATTTCCCTAATGCTCCCATTAATTATATAATTTTATTAATATTCAGTGTTGCCAACTTTCCAAGAAAAAAATACTAAAGTTTTATAAATTTTATTATGGCCATGTTATTCAACCGATTTTACTCAAATTTTCACAAAAGATTCTCCTAGTATTCATATAATTTATGTAATTTTAACAAAATATAGTGTTGCCAACTTTCCGAGAAAAAAATTAGTAAAATTTTTAAAAATTTATTTTGACCATTTTATTTAACCGATTTTAATCAAATTTTCATAAAAGTTTTTTCTAGTGCCTAAATAAATTATGCAATTTTAACAAAATACAGTGTTGCCAACTTATCGAGAAAAAAAATCACAATTTTTTTTAAAAATTCATTGTGGCTACATTATTTATTCGATTTTGATCAAATTTTCAGAAAAGTATTTCCTAGTGCCCACATAAATTATAATATTATTAAAATACAGTGTTGCCAACTTTCCGAGAAATGTCAAAGTAGTCTATATATGGGTTTACCCATATACTTCTAATCTTGTTATTTCGATTACCTGTAATTTTTTATTATACTGTATTAGATTAAACATATGTACTACTAGTCTATAATGCCCATAGGTCATAATGGCGGGAACATAGAATGATAAATAAATTATAACTTCCGCGTAAAAATATGCCGATTAAACATAACAGGTACACTATATTCTAAGGAAAATGTTTATATTTTTTCAATTAACTACATGATTTCAAACTCTAATTCAAAATTTTGTTTTAAACGAAAAATTAATTCTGTAATTTTTAAATACAGAAACATTATTTGTAAGCTGCATCAGTATCAGTATACATGAATATTAGAAAGAGTATATATGTACGCGGTACGCGCATTAATTCCTGACCCAGCTAAATTTTATTCTCTGGAAAATTTTGAAAATTACAATATAAACTTTTAAATTATAAAATTATTATAGATGGGGAGGGGGGCATAAGAGTGCCATGCTCGAGGGCGCCAGAATAGCTTGGGGCGGGCCTGCATACACTATACAAAATTTACGTAATTTTATAAAATATTTATGTAATTCTACATGTTTTGTGAGCTTAATTTTTCATAAAAATGTAATATCACGTAAATTATCACAGTAAAATTACAAAATGTTGTTATAAAATAAATAATATTCTCACAAAGCGAGAATGGAGCTAGTCGAATGTGGTTTGATTTTATAAGCTAGTTTTTCGATTAGCCAAAATACAAGATTAGAAGTATATGGGTAAACCCATATATAGACCACTTTGACATTATCACATAAATGATAAGATAGAGGGATACAAATTTTTTTTATCGAAAGTTGGCAACATTGTATTTTGCTAATATATAATATTATAGGCGCTAAGGGTATCTTCTGTAAAAATTTCATTAAAATCGGATAAATAATGCGGGCATAACAAATTTTTAGAAAATTATTTTTTTTTTCCGGAAAGTTGGCAACATCGTAGTTTAATAAAATTATAATTTATGTGGGCACTAGAAAAAACTTTTCTGAAAATTTGATTAAAATCGGTTAAATAATGTAGCCACAATAAATTTTTAATATTTTAGTAATTTTTTTCTTAATATGTTGGCAACACTGTATTTTGTTAAAATTGCATAATTTATGCGGGCACCAGAAGAATCTTTAGTGAAAATTTGATTAAAATTGGTTAAATAACGTGGTCATAATAAATTTTTAAAAATTTTAGTAATTTTTTTCTCAGAAAGTTGGCAGCACTGTACTTTGTTGAAATTATCTAATTTATATGGATACCAGAAGAATCTTTAGTGAAAATTTGATTAAAATTGGTTAAATAACGTGGCCGTAATAAATTTTTAAAAATTTTAGTAATTTTTTTCTCAGAAAGTTGGCAGCTCTGTACTTTGTTGAAATTATCTAATTTATATGGATACCAAAAGAATCTTTAGTGAAAATTTGATTAAAATTGGTTAAATAACGTGGTCATAATAAATTTTTAAAAATTTTAGTAATTTTTTTCTCAGAAAGTTGGCAGCACTGTACTTTGTTTAAATTATATAATTTATATGGATACTAGAAGAATCTTTTGTGAAAATTTGAACAAAATCGGTTAAACAACATGGCCGTAATAAATTTTTAAAAATTTTAGTAATTTTTTTCTCAGAAAGTTGGCAGCAGTGTACTTTGTTGAAATTATCTAATTTATATGGATACCAGAAAAATCTTTTGTGAAAATTTGAACAAAATCGGTTAAACAACATGGCCGTAATAAATTTTTAAAAATTTTAGTAATTTTTTTCTCAGAAAGTTGGCAGCACTGTACTTTGTTAAAATTATCTAATTTATATGGATACCAGAAGAATCTTTTGTGTAAATTTGAACAAAATCGGTTAAACAACATGGTCGTAATAAATTTTTAAAAATTTTAGTATTTTTTTTCTCGGAAAGTTGGCAACACTGCGGTCTGAAAATTAAACTTAATTTTTTATTTGGTATGAACTATCTAATTGCCAAGTTTCAGCTTTCTACGAGCTTTCCTTTATACTTATAATTAACACTCGTATTAAAAACTTTAGTAATTTTTTTCTCGGAAAGTTGGCAACACTGCGGTCTGAAAATTGAACTTAACTTTTTATTTGGTATGAACTATCTAATTGCCAAGTTTCAGCTTTCTACGAGCTCTCCTTTATACTTATAATTAACACTCGTATTACAAATTTTAGTAATTTTTTTCTCGGAAAGTTGGCAACACTGCGGTCTGAAAGTTGAACTTAATTTTGTATTTGGTATGAGCTATCTAATTGCGAAGTTTCAGCTTTCTACGAGCTTTCCTTCATACTTATAATTAACACTGGTATTTATCGTATTTTTTGGACACGGCCGGCCAGCCGGCAAGCCAGCCAGCCGTATTGACGATTTTATAAGCTAGTCTTTTCGACTAGCTAATAGGACAGATCGGGTACGAAATAGATTAGTGTATCATGAGTGTAAAATTGAAAAAAAAAAATAATTGTAGCAAAAATTGCCGTATTAGAGTAAGTTAAGATGGTTCGGCTCATCTTGAGCGAATGTCTAATGAATGTTTGGTTAAAAAAAGATTTATATGAATGATTTGGAAGGTATATGTTTGCTAGTGGATGTCCGATGAGTAGTTAGTGTGGTATGATTGAGAGTGTCTTACGTGAGCGGAAGTTTCCAAGTAGTAGGAATAGAAGAGCATGTATGAGAGAGGAATTATGAATGTAGATGAAGCTAAAGTTGCTTGTTTGAATAGGGATGTTTCGAGGAGGTTGATTTCGGGATAATGGAAAGAGTTTGTGCTACATCCTTATGAGTACATGGCGTAATTGTGTATGTATGTATATAAAACCTATGTAAAATTACATAAATTTAAGATATATTTTTTACAGTGTATTTTTACCTCATCTAAGGGGGGTATATACTTTTCTCGACCTAAAAAATCTAGTTTATGACGAACTGTGGAAAAAAAATTTTTTCAGAACTTTAACAACCCTTGAAATCTATAAATTTAGTAATAACTCTGTCCACTCGATGTTGGAATTTTAAAAAATTCGTAAAAATTTCCAGCTGAATTTTACAAAAAGGCGGTAGTGCGGCCGATGCAGCAATTGCGGCCCTATTCTGCGAAGGAATCGCCCAACTTCAAAGCATGGGCCTAGGTGGTCGTTTTCTACTAACCATCTATATTCTATACTATACAAAAGCAACGGGGAAAATTAAAACCCTCGATGCAAGAGAGGTAGCACCCTTAGCAGCTACCAGCGATATGTACCACGGCAATTAAACACTTGCTAGGGAAGGTTTGTATATTTTTTCAGATTTTTTTTTAAAGGAACTATTATTAGTATGACCTTGTAGCAGTCATTTAACTTTTATTTTTTGAATATCTCCGGATATATAGTGTATCTTTCATGCTAGAATTGCTTTGTTTTAAAATAGAGTTTCTAAACTTTTTTTAGAGATTTTTTAGTTGAAATCAAGTTATTATTTCAATAATTATTACTTTAATAAAAAAATATTTTTAATATACCACGTTTTTAAAACGGACTAAAACGTATAAAATAATTTCACTTAGCTCCATACAGATTCCTGACTCTCACACAGATTGTCGTGAAATTTTGTGATTGGGAATTTGTAATAGCTATGAAAATACTTGTAAGATTTACAACAAAAAACGTGGGGCGCATGCCCCATATTAAATTAAAGTTAATTAATTAATTAAAGTTAAAAAAAAAACTGAAAAGCAGAAAATAATTATTTATATAAAAAAAATTGATATATCACGTTTTTAACACGGACTAAAAAGTACAGAATAATTTTTTCTAGTCCCCCTATACAGATTTATAATCCCATTACAGAAAACCGTGGGGCAACGATAGCTACTTCCTACACTCCTTACTATTTATCTATTGCATGCGCTCTACGTTTTTCTGTATGTGTTTATAAATGTGTATAGGGGGACTAGAAGAAATTATTTTATACTTTTTAGTCCGTGTTAGAAACGTGGTAGGTATATTAAATTTTTATTTATTTAAATAATTATTTTCTGATGAAGACGTACGTTGAGTATACGTTGAATACGTCGATTATTAATAAATATTATTAAAGAACTATAAACTAAAGCCGATATACTTTGATATATTTTTTAATTAATATATAAATAACGGAATTTTTTCAAGTGTTTGACTCGATTTGCCTCATCTACGTTAATTAACGGGCCCTCCCTTCACGCAATGATGGTTTCTGCGACCAGAAGTGATACTCTAAACAATTTATTATAACAGATGTTTTACACAAAACAGCAAACATTATAAAGGTTCATTGTGTTGCGCTTATATAATTACATAATGTTCGCCAAAACTTTTGCAATACATGAATATAAATAATTATTTAAATAAAAAATTTAATATACTTTGTTTTTAAAACAGACTAATGCCCGTATGCATAAACATTTCCGTTAAATATAACGGTTTGTTAAACTGAAAATATTTGGATTTCGTTAAGAAATTTCGTTGCAATATACATAGAAAGATTTCTTAATTCTTACCAAATCCAAGAATAAAAAGTATAAAATAATTTCTCCTACCCCCCCCCCCCATTAAGATTTATAACCCCCATAGAGATTCCTAATCCTATACAGTTTGTCCCGAATTAATTCAACCAAATATTGAATTATGTCGTGAAGGCAATGTTGTCACCTCGCTTAATAGCAAGCATGTTAAAGTCATACAGAAATGCCATTTTAAATGAACCAACTTTTAGGTTGTTGATGTATAAACAAAGAAAAAATAACGTACCAAAAAAATCTTCCAGAACTCATTATATTAAAATAAAACGGCCCTAGACTGTATTAATAGTTTTGTATTAATATTTATAAATAATCGAATGTACTCTACGTATTGATATTATAGAGTAAATATTAAACAGTAAATAAACAGAACATAGAAACAAGTTACTAGCTAACAAATTACAACTTAATAGATTATAAAATTTTTATAGTTTATTAATGAAGACAGCCAAATTTTCTTTAAATCAGTTACTAGTCACACTGATTGATGTTATGTCTTTTTCTTTATAAATTTCTATTGCTTCTCTTATCAATCTACTGTTAATAGATAAGTAGTAGTAGATCGATGAATACACACGTTGAGTTTCTGGAAACGTCAACTTATTAATAAATATTAATACAGAACTAGAACCTAAAGCCGTTATAGAAATATGTTCCTTTTTTTTTAATAATTGTGTCTGATTTTATGATAATAACATTTTTTTATATAAATAAATAGTAAAAAAATTATTCAAAAACTCATTGTATTAAAATAAAACGGCTTTAGGTTGTAGTTCTGTATTAATCTTCAGGAAAAATGATACAAATGACATTTACAGTAAATAAGCAAAACATAGAAACAAGTTACTAGGTAACTAAGTAAGTAACTAGATTATAAAGAGTGTAAAAAAATATTCCACTTTAATTTACGGGTATACACAGAACTACGGACAAACACGTAGAATATTGTTTCTACTAGTTTGACAGAACATAAGCATTCAGTTAAATCTGCTATTGCACAGCATGCATTGGAAAATCTTTATGATGTAAAATTCGAAGATACTGTAATAATTGCAAGACTCATCAATATACATACATACATACATACACAATCACGCCATGTACCCAAAAGGGTGTGGCACAAACTCTTTTCATCATCCCAAAATCAGTCGCCTCCAAACATTCCTATCCAAACAAGCAACTTTCGCAACTTCATCCACATTTATAATTCCTCTCATACATGCTCTTTTATACCTACTACTTGGAAACTTTTGCTCACGCAAAACACTCTCAATCATACCACTCCAACTACTCATCGGACGTCCACGCAAACGTATACCATTAAAATCATTCAAATAAATCTTTTTAACCAAACGTTCATTAGACATTCGCTCAACATGTACGAACCATCTTAACAGCATAAATTGATTAGAGAAGCAATAGAAATTTATATATAAAAAAAGATAACATCAATCAGTGTGACTAGTAAATGACTTAAATAAAATTTTGCTTCTTTTCATTAATAATTTATAAATTTTATGATCTAGCTACTTGTATTTTGTTAGCTAGTAACTTGTTTCTATGTTTTTTGTATCTTTTTTCCTGATGAAGACGTACGTAGAGTACGTCGTTTATTAATAAATATTAATACAGAACTACAACCTAAAGCCGTTTTATTTTATTATTTATCTAAGTGTAGCTTCTCGGTGAAACATTTAATTTATCATTATTAATTGTTTTTATTCTACACACAAGATTCAATATGATACATTTGAAGAAAAACATATTTGTTTATCAATATTCTTAATAAAAGATTCAAAATGCAAACGATTAAGTTTAAAATAGTTTATTTATTAAGACAAAATTGTTTACACAATAAATTATAGCGTAATGAAGATTTGTTTATTTTTTTTTTCAGAGGAATATTTATTGATCCTTTGACAAATAAACCCTGGGTGGAAGGTCAAAAGATCAAGAAATGATCTTATATATATATGATATATATTAAAACTAAATAAAAACTAGATGATAAACTTCCGGTTATTGTGGTTGTGGTTTTGGTTATGGTGGTTGTGGTTGTGGTTATTGTGGTTATTATCTACATTATACAAAAACTTTCAATGCTTTACGCCTTCCCGTTATTGAGAAAAAAAATAATGAAAGTGGACTACTTATTCATTGAAAAAAGTACTATGCCCCCTTAAGAATGACACTTTCAATGTCCGGTCGCGGAGTGAAGTGGGGTGGGACGAACAGACTAGCAGACAGTCCGTATTGAACGACACGAGGGTATTTGCCAGGTAGTCGGGCCCTAGGTTTTATTGTTGTTCTGTAAAATTTATGAGTATAAGCCAACATGCTTACTGAGATGAATTACTCAATAATCATGCAATTATAATATTGATAGTTTACGTTGAGCATCTAAGACAAAGCTTCAGCAAATAGATTATGGTTAGAATTACATCATGCGATTGATGTCTTTATTGAATCACACATTCTGGTGTCACACAGACTAAACCCAGGTGAGATCACATAGATCCAGATGTCAAACAGACAACCACAGGCATGATACTAATGTGGGGGCTGCTTTACGTCCATTGTTGAAGCCATACTAACTAGTGAGGAAGCCGGCTATGCTCATTGTTGAAAGGTGTCACACAGACAACCACAGGCAATATACTAATGTGGGGGTTGCCTTACGCCCATTGTTGAATTAAAGTTATTGTTATATATACAGTGCTGAAGTTTTAGATGTCGAAGTATTCATGCAAAATCATACTAAACTCAATAATGACTGATAATTGATGAATTCTCTCACCAATAATAGGTATAATACGCTCTGCTATTAAATGTAGATGGATAATCCCAAAACTTGCAATACACAATATTAACAAAACAAAAAGTTAAGTACAGTTAAGTACAGAATGCCCTGCTTGCTTAACTAAATATATTAACGCCAAAATTCTAAAGAAAGCTGAGATATTGTTCTTTAAGCTAATTTGGCTTTTACACCACTAATATTTTGGGGTGAGCGTCGCTTATCGTTTGTCTGTCCGAAACCCCGGAAATGCCAGGTCAGCCCTCGTCCATATGTTAATCATTAAGATTAGTGCAGTGTGGTATAGATTTCAAAAGTTTCTGAATTCTCTAAAAATGTTTACTGTGTTTTGAAAAATTTATATTTAAATTATTATTTATTAAAATTTACTCTTATACTTTTATTTTTTCTCTTAAAGCGTATATCATAATATTAATATTAAGTTATCATATTGCATATATGTAGAAAGAGCTCATTATATTACAAGTACAATAATGACATTACTATCCAGCAGTTAGTTACTTTATACATCGCACTTGTAGCAGCACCAAACATAACTACAACGGCAAGTTAAGTTAATTGACAGTTGCATCGTTTATTTTCGCTTGAATTTTAAATTTGATTATTGAAAATGTATGAAGAAGTGTGAGAAATGTAATGTATACCTCCCAGAGAGGTTAGAAATTATATATTCGACCAAAGAAACATGGTTAAGTGTATTTAATTTGACATCTCTTACTGCTGTGTTAAAAATAATTAAGTCAAGTTAAGTTAATTGAATTATTTTTTTTTTTTGGTTAAATTTGATTATTGAAAATGTGTGAAAAAGTGCAAGAAATTCAATGTATATTGCCATAGAAAGAATAATTCGTACAAATCACATAACAAATATAATATATCCATATACTTAATATACTACAACTGTTAGTAACTGATTAAATTAATTTGACATGTGTTTTTATTTAGTTTTAGTTTAGTTTCATGTGCAACGCTTGAAGAAAAAATCGTATATGTCATTCGGAATAGAAAACCCTTTTTGCCAATTTTATTTAAATCAATGCCTTTACACTGGCTTTCTTTAATTAATAACTTATAAATTTTATAATATAGTTACTTATTTTGTTACCCAGTAACTTGTTTTTATGTTTGTAAATTTGTATTTTTCTATTAGTCTATTTAAAATAAAACAATTTTACACTATAGTTCTGTATTAATATTTATTAAAAATCGACGTTTTGACGAACTTAACGTTGTTTCAGAATTCATTATAATAAAATAAAACTGCTTTAGGTTAAAGTTCTGTATTTATAATTATTTATAATCGACATTCCGACGAACTCAACGTCCGTTTTCATCAGGAAAAATGATAGTAAATAAACAGAACATAGAAACAAGTTACTCAGTAACAAATTTGTGACACAATTAGAAAATGATTATACTTTATATTCATCGCCTCTTCCGGGTTTCGGCGTTATTTTATCTTTTATTATGAATATCCTTAAAGGATATCTTGACACGAATGATACGTGGACAATTCACAATTGGCAACGAATTATTGAAAGCTTTAAATTCGGATATGTACGTAGAACAGAATTGGGCTATCTGGCTTAGATGAGTTAAGTTAATTTAACAAATTGTTTAGGTATTTATAAAAGTTTTTATCTGTTCATGCTGGTCATAACCCTAGCTTCGGCACTTGTTTATATTTCTATTATACTTAACTTAATTTAGAGTCATAAAAATGTCACACAAATCTTACCCCTACAAGTGTCTATTTTACTAAACACAATAACACATTCCTCGCACAAAAATTGTTTGTGATAGGCCCGGAAAGGGCCTAGGGTCTTGCAGGTCAGAACCCTAGGGTTTGATGCTACGTGTTCATATTCCTATTATACTTAGATTCATAAAAATGTCTCACAAATCTTACCCCCATAAGTGTCTATTTTACTGAACATAGGACCACATTCCTAGCACAACTATTGTATGATGGATTCCAATCCCGTCTCTACGCCAGTGGATCCTGGTTGCAAGTTGACGAAGAACGACACACAGAGTTCGGAAGACTTGAAGCTTCCTTACCGAGAGCTCGTGGGGGCTCTAACTTACCTAGCCTCAACTACACGGCTAGATATTTCCTTTGCGGCGAGTTACTTGGGACAATTCAACAATTGTTTTGGTGCCGATCATTGGAAGGCTGCCAAGCGGGTCCTGCGGTACCTGAAAAGTTCGATTGACGTGGGACTGGCATACGGATCTGATCCCAAATCGTTCGTGGGCTACGCCGACGCTGATTGGGGAAACTGCTCCGAGGACAGGAAGTCCTACACAGGCTACTTATTCATGCTGAATGGAGGACCGGTAACCTGGGATTTTCGGAAGCAACAAACCGTCGCTCTGTCAACGCTCGAGGCTGAGTACATGGCTCTAACGGAAAGTGCCAAAGAAGCTATCTTCTTGAAAAGATTCCTAGCTGAACTCGGGTTCAGCGATTCATATGATTTAGTTGTTTACGGCGATAATCGTGGTTCTTTGATTTTAGCAGAAAACCAAACCTATCATTCCAGGAGTAAGCATATTGACATTCGACACCATTTCGTGCGAGATGTGCTTAAACGGAAGGAGCTGAGATTAGTCCACGTTCCTACGGACGATCAAGCCGCGGATTTTCTGACCAAAGGCCTACCCAGGGTCAAACACCAACGCTGTGTCAAGTTATCCGGACTCAGTAACAATCGACTCGAGGGGAAGGGTTGGAAAGAATCATAATTCGTATTACGCGCGCGCCGATTGTTTACACACAGCGCCACTTACTGTTGTTGTGCGCATGTGCTATGATGACAGACTTCCGGCCTCACCGACTTGTTGTACACACAGATACTACCAAATGTAACGCGCAACGATTCACATGTATATTTATATATCGGTAATATAACTTAGTGTTTATCGAATGTGTTGTGTTGTAATTATTGCTTGTTTCGATCTACCATCCTCACACCAACAACTGTATTTTATTAAAATTATATAATTTATATAGCACACTAAGTGGTATCTTCCGTAAAAATTTGATTAAAATCGGACAAATAATATGGGTCATAATCATTGTAAATGCAAAATATGTGAAAAAAGTTAGTAATTTTTTTCTCGAAAAGTTGACAACGCTGTATTTTACTAAAATTATATAATTTATATAGCACGATAAGTGGTACCTTCTGTAAAAAGTTGATTACAATCGAACAAATAATGTAGGCCATAATCATTGTAAATGCAAAATATGTGAAAAAGTTTAGTAATTTTTTCTCGTAAAGTTGGCAACACTGTATTTTACTAAAATTATATAATTTATATAGCACGCCAAGTGGTATCTTTTGTAAAAATTTGATTAAAATCGGACAAATAAAGTGGGCCATAACGATTGTAAATGCAAAATATGTGAAAAAGTTTGGTAATTTTTTTCTCGGAAAGTTGGCAACACTGTATTTTACTAAAATTATACTAATTTATATAGCACGCTAAGTGGTATCTTCTGTAAAAAGTTGATTAAAACCGGACAAATAATGTGGGCCATAACGATTGTAAATGCAAAATATGTGAAAAAGTTTAGTAATTTTTTTCTCGGAAAGTTGGCAACACTGTATTTTACTAAAATTATTTTAATTTATATAGCACGTTAAGTGGTATCTTCTGTAAAAAGTTTATTAAAATCGGACAAATAATGTAGGCCATAATCATTGTAAATGCAAAATATGTGAAAAAGTTTAGTAATTTTTTTTCGTAAAGTTGGCAACACTGTATTTTACTAAAATTATATAATTTATATAGCGCGCCAAGTGGTATCTTTTGTAAAAATTTTAATAAAATCGGACGAATAATGTGGGCCATAACGATTGTAAATGCAAAATATGTGAAATAGTTTAGTAATTTTTTTCTTGGAAAGTTGGCAACACTGTATTTTAATAAAATTATACTAATTTATATAGCACGCTAAGTGGTATCTTCTGTAAAAAGTTGATTAAAATCGGACAAATAATGTAGGCCATAACGATTGTAAATGCAAAATATGTGAAAAAGTTTAGTAATTTTTTTCTCGGAAAGTTGGCAACACAGTATTTTACTAAAATTATACTAATTTATATAGCACGCTAAGTGGTATCTTCTGTAAAAAGTTGATTAAAATCGGACAAATAATGTAGGCCATAAAGATTGTAAATTCAAAATATGTGAAAAAATTTAGTAATTTTTTTCTCGGAAAGTTGGCAACACTGTATTTTACTAAAATTATATAATTTATATAGCACGCCAAGTGGTATCTTTTGTAAAAATTTGAATAAAATCGGACAAATAATGTGGGCCATAACGATTGTAAATGCAAAATATGTGAAAAAGTTTAGTAATTTTTTTCTCGGAAAGTTGGCAACACTGTATTTTACTAAAATTATACTAATTTATATAGCACGCTAAGTGGTATCTTCTGTAAAAAATTGATTAAAATCGGACAAATAATGTGGGCCATAACGATTGTAAATGCAAAATATGTGAAAAAATTTAGTAATTTTTTTCTCGGAAAGTTGGCAACACTGTATTTTACTAAAATTATATAATTTATATAGCACGCCAAGTGGTATCTTTTGTAAAAATTTGAATAAAATCGGACAAATAATGTGGGCCATAACGATTGTAAATGCAAAATATGTGAAAAAGTTTAGTAATTTTTTTTCTCGGAAAGTTGACAAAACTGTATTTTACTAAAATTATATAATTTATATAATTTGATTAAATTAGAAATTTGATTAAAATCGAACAAATGCAAAATATGTGAAAAAATTTAGTAATTTTTTTCTCGGAAAATTGGCAACACTGTATTTTATTAAAATTATATAATTTATATAGCACACTAAGTGGTATCTTCCGTAAAAATTTGATTAAAATCGGACAAATAATATGGGCCATAATCATTGTAAATGCAAAATATGTGAAAAAAGTTAGTAATTTTTTTCTCGAAAAGTTGACAACATTGTATTTTACTAAAATTATATAATTTATATAGCACGATAGTAAAAAGATGATTAAAATCGGACAAATAATGTGGGCCATAACGATTGTAAATGCAAAATATGTGAAAAAGTTTAGTAATTTTTTTCTCGGAAAGTTGGCAACACTGTATTTTACTAAAATTATTTTAATTTATATAGCACGTTAAGTGGTATCTTCTGTAAAAAGTTTATTAAAATCGGACAAATAATGTAGGCCATAATCATTGTAAATGCAAAATATGTGAAAAAGTTTTGTAATTTTTTTTCGTAAAGTAGGCAACACTGTATTTTACTAAAATTATATAATTTATATAGCGCGCCAAGTGGTATCTTTTGTAAAAATTTTAATAAAATCGGACGAATAATGTGGGCCATAACGATTGTAAATGCAAAATATGTGAAATAGTTTAGTAATTTTTTTCTCGGAAAGTTGGCAACACAGTATTTTACTAAAATTATACTAATTTATATAGCACGCTAAGTGGTATCTTCTGTAAAAAGTTGATTAAAATCGGACAAATAATGTAGGCCATAAAGATTGTAAATTCAAAATATGTGAAAAAATTTAGTAATTTTTTTCTCGGAAAGTTGGCAACACTGTATTTTACTAAAATTATATAATTTATATAGCACGCCAAGTGGTATTTTTTGTAAAAATTTGAATAAAATCGGACAAATAATGTGGGCCATAACGATTGTAAATGCAAAATATGTGAAAAAGTTTAGTAATTTTTTTCTCGGAAAGTTGGCAACACTGTATTTTACTAAAATTATACTAATTTATATAGCACGCTAAGTGGTATCTTCTGTAAAAAGTTGATTAAAATCGGACAAATAATGTGGGCCATAACGATTGTAAATGCAAAATATGTGAAAAAATTTAGTAATTTTTTTCTCGGAAAGTTGGCAACACTGTATTTTACTAAAATTATATAATTTATATAGCACGCCAAGTGGTATCTTTTGTAAAAATTTAAATAAAATCGGACAAATAATGTGGGCCATAACGATTGTAAATGCAAAATATGTGAAAAAGTTTAGTAATTTTTTTTCTCGGAAAGTTGACAAAATTGTATTTTACTAAAATTATATAATTTATATAGCACGCTAAGTGGTATTTTCTGTAGAAATTTGATTAAAATCGGACAAATGCAAAATATGTGAAAAAATTTAGTAATTTTTTTCTCGGAAAATTGGCAACACTGTATTTTATTAAAATTATATAATTTATATAGCACACTAAGTGGTATCTTCCGTAAAAATTTGATTAAAATCGGACAAATAATATGGGCCATAATCATTGTAAATGCAAAATATGTGAAAAAAGTTAGTAATTTTTTTCTCGAAAAGTTGACAACATTGTATTTTACTAAAATTATATAATTTATATAGCACGATAGTAAAAAGTTGATTAAAATCGGACAAATAATGTGGGCCATAACGATTGTAAATGCAAAATATGTGAAAAAGTTTAGTAATTTTTTTCTCGGAAAGTTGGCAACACTGTATTTACTAAAATTATACTAATTTATATAACACGCTAAGTGGTATCTTTTGTAAAAATTTAAATAAAATCGGACAAATAATGTGGGCCATAACGATTGTAAATGCAAAATATGTGAAAAAGTTTAATAATTTTTTTCTCGAAAAGTTTGCAATACTGTATTTTACTAAAATTATACTAATTTATATAGCACGCTAAGTGGTATCTTCTCTAAAAAGTTAATTAAAATCGGACAAATAATGTGGGCCATAACGATTGTAAATGCAAAATATGTGAAAAAGTTTAGTAATTTTTTTCTCGGAAAGTTGGCAACACTGTATTTTACTAAAATTATACTAATTTATATAGCACGCTAAGTGGTATCTTCTGTAAAAAGTTGATTAAAAGCGGACAAATAATGTAGGCCATAATCATTGTAAATCCAAAATATGTGAAAAAGTTTAGTAATTTTTTTCTCGGAAAGTTGGCAACACTGTATTTTACTAAAATTATACTAATTTATATAGCACGCCAAGTGGTATCTTTTGTAAAAAGTTGATTAAAATCGAACAAGTAATGTGGGCCGTAATGTTTGTGAATTCAAAATATGTGAAAAAATTTGGTAATTTTTTTTCTCGGAAAGTTGACAACACTGTATTTTACTAAAATTATATAATTTATATAGCACGCCAAGTGGTATCTTTTGTAAAAATTTGAATAAAATCGGACAAAGAATGTGGGCCATAACGATTGTAAATGCAAAATATGTGAAAAAGTTTAGTAATTTTTTTTTCGGAAAGTTGGCAACACTGTATTTTACTAAAATTATATAATTTATATAGCACGCTAGGTGGTGTATTTTCTGTAAAAATTTGATTAAAATCGGACAAGTAATGTGGGCCATAATGTTTGTGAATGCAAAATATGTGAAAAAGTTTAGTAATTTTTTTTCTCGGAAAGTTAACAACACTGTATTTTACTAAAATTATATAATTTATATGGCACGCTAAGTGGTATCTTCTGTAGAAATTTGATTAAAATCGGACAAATGCAAAATATGTGAAAAAATTTAGTAATTTTTATCTCGGAAAATTGGCAACACTGTATTTTATTAAAATTATATAATTTAAATAGCACACTAAGTGGTATCTTCCGTAAAAATTTGATTAAAATCGGACAAATAATATGGGCCATAATCATTGTAAATGCAAAATATGTGAAAAATTTCACAATGACAATACGAACATTTATTTGTTCAAGGTCTATTACTATAATTGCTTATCGCATTATTGTATAGATGGCGTTGGTGGTATTTATTTACTTCTCATCGTTATCGCTTTGAAGTACTTGCTATAAAAGGCAGCCAGAATTAACATCGGTTATCAGTTGCCTCACAGCAACTGATCACAGCACCGTACTGATGAGGTCCTAAAGACCGAAACACGTGTCTACGGTTAAACTGGCCAGTCATTGATGCATAGCTTAACAACCGATTCAATGACTGAGTATCTTGTGAAATTTTGGGAAAAATATAAAATCTCAATATTCTTGAGTATTATTATAATAAATTTTATGATGTATACGAACTTTTAATAACAAAATATTAAATTATTATTGCTATTTTTTTAGTTTTATATTATACTATATGTATATGTTATAAGCAATATATAGATTATAACATATCTACGCTTGATCAGTTTTAGAAATTATAATTTATTATACAGCATGTCCAAAATAAAGATAAATTCTTAACTATTGGAATCAAAAAAAGTAACAAAAGTTGTCTTATTAAAATTAAAGAAACAATTCAAACAAGATTAGAAGTATAATATAAAACTATAAAATAGGAATAAAAATTATATATATATATATATATATATATATATATATATATATATATATATCTAAATATATGTTATCTATAGATTAGTTAAATATAATTAGATATAATTTTTGATTATATAATAATCATTTAATTCACAGTATAATTTAAAAGTGTTTCTTCATGCGTATCAAAATATTAATATTACATAACTGTCTTTCCTATGCAAAAAAAAAATATTATGTAACTAGTACAATAATATGAACATCATTACACAGTAGTTACTTATTATATGCACGACTGGTGGTAGCATCAAGTATAGCACCGGTAGCTATATCAAAAATTATATAAGGACAATGACAGTGTATATTTTCGCTTGAATTTGGTAATTGAATATTCAAAAAATGTAAGTATCACCACCCAGCGTGGTTATAAATTACGCATATTTGTTATAAAAAATGTGACTAACAAATATAATTTTCTACAACTATTAGTAGGTAACCGGTTATGAATACCTGGTATATTTTTATTTTTATTTATTTTTAGTTTAGTATAAGTAGTAACAAAATTTAGTGATAAACAAACCAAAAATATTCTTATTTATAATATGTGAAACGACATATTTTTTTTTCAGACAAACCAAACGAAGCACTGAATTAAAATTAATAAAAATACATTCCAATAGAGACTTAAGCTTTCTTTGAGTGGATATATAATTTCTGACCAGCATGTGTTGCGGTGTACGTTGCCTAGTTTTTCTTCACACGACTTTCAATAATAAAATTCAAACGTTACTAACCAATTCAACTGACAATTAACTAAACTTAATAATTTTCAATATGGCCGTCGGAGATGTCAAATTAAATACACTTAACTATGCAGTCATGTTTGGTACAATACCACTAATGACGTGTATATAGTAACTATTAGTATTAGTATTTAACAATATTCATATTTTTGTACTTGTAACGCATAATTACCTCACCTTCTACATATAGGCAATATTATGATACGCTTAAACTTTATCCTAAAACAGTTTTATTTTAATAGTATTAGTTCTGAAATTTTTTTACTATATTAAAAAAATTTATTTTCAAACACACCTCTGAGTAGTTATTTTTTTTTCTTTATAAAATACGAATTATTTCTCTTAATACGTTATATTATTAAAGTAAAACAATTTTGCACAAACTAGCAGTTAAATTAACATTCTCATTATGAAGATAAAATAACGTTAAAAAATGCATGTTAAATTGTGTAATTAAAATTTTTAATTTTGTTAAAATATAACGAGATAAAATGTATTAACTTTTATCATTTTTTTTTGTTTATTGTTAGTTTTTCAAAGTAATGTCGTATTTTATTATATTCTGTTAGTTAGTGAACCACCTAGAATAACAAAGTTTGTTTAAATTTTGTTAATTTAACAAATTAGTTTTTTATTATTGTGTATTAATGTGCATATTTATATGTAATGCAAAAATTTTACTACTAATATTCATCAGATTCACTTATTTGATTAGAATTTACCTATACATTAAGTGTTAGTGAAAATTGTTAAAACCTTGCAAAAATATCAAATTTTTTAAAAATGTTAATATTTAAAATAATTTCATGAAATTGTTCCAATTGTAAACCCTTGTAAAAAAAAAAATCTTTGAAAAATGTCAATATTTGAATTTTTTTGCAAAATTATTTTAAATTCTTATAAAGTTTTTAAAAGACTTGTAAAAAATTTTTTTTTGTAAAATTTGTTAAAATTTTCTTAAAAATTGTAAAAAAAACCTTGTAATAAATAACAAAACTTTTCAAAAATGTCGATATTTAAAAAGAAATGCAAAATTGGTTAAAATTCTTTAAAATTGTTAAAATCTTATAAAAAATAACAGAATCTTTCAATATTATTTAAATAGATTTAAATAGTGTTCTAAGTATCTATTATCGCGTATTTCCAAAAACCAAACGGTATTTTATTGACTGGATAATTTCGTAATTTTCCGACGTCTTAACTAGTAACGAGACACCCGCTCCATTAGGAAAGTCTAGTATAAAAACGGTATATTGTTGAAATGCGGAATGAGCTATACTAATAAATATAAGATATATTGAATTGTCTGTTGGGTATACTCGTTTCAAGGGTAGTTTAGTGCATTGCTAATGACTTCTTAAATTAAGAAAATTGACTGTTTTGCTGGCGGCCCCATAATACCATTTGTGCACCAAAGGCTCTCAACATTTACCTACCTGATATTTTTCGATTATATTCTTTGAATTTATTTATTTATTTCTAGTAAGAACAATTTGCCAGCAACTCAATTCTGAATGCAATTTTGATTGATACAATCAAAAGAGAGAGAGAGAGAGAGAGAGAGAGAGAGAGAGAAAGAAAGAGGGGAGAGACAGAAACTTATTTCGAAAATAATATGCATTTTTATATTATCAATAATTAACAAGATTAGAAACATATGAATAAACCCATAGCTGGCAAAATTATATAATTTTTTGATTACCTATTTTTAAAAATTTAATTAAATTTCTTGATAAATAATGTAGCCAATTTTTTTTTTTAATTTTGTAATTTTTTTTTCGCAACACTGTATTTTGCAAAGAATATAAAATTTATGTGGGTACTAGAAGAACTAGAAAATTTTATTAAAATCGGCTAAATGATGTAGCCATAATTAATTTTAAAATATTTCAGTATTTTTTTTTTGGAAAGTTAGCAACATTGTATTTTATTTGAATTTTATAATTTATGTGGAGATTAAGAGAATATGTTAAAATTAGATTAAAATCGTGAAAATAATGTGGCGATAATAAAGTTTTAAAATGCTTAGTAATTTTTTTTCGGAAAGCTGGCATCACTGGACCAAAATAGATTCACATGACCATCTTGGTCACTAAATGAATCCACCCAGAATTTTTTTAAAAAATCGGTTTAACCGTCTAGATGGTGTTGCAATCACAAAAATTTGACTAACGAGCGAACACACACACACACACACACACACACACACACACACACACACACACACACACACACTCACTCGCACACACGCGCAAACACGCACGCACGCGCACACACACACACACCCTTATAACGTAAGTTCAGATTTATCTGATCCAGAAGGTATATGAAGAATTACTGTATCTATATATATATATATATATATATATATATATATATATATATATATATATATATATATATATATATACTGGGTGTCCCATTTTAATCCGCCACTTGCAATAACTTTAAAATCGTGCATCGGACAAAAAAATGTTCCGAATAAAAAGTAAATGGTTTTGAGGGAGACATCTGTTGCAAAGATCCTTGTTCCCCTTGGACCCCCTGGGGGGCGGGAACAGGGGGCAACTTTGAAATCTTAAATAGAACTCCCTATTTTTTATTGCAGATTCGGATAGACCATTAAAAAGTATGTAAATTTTATTTTAAAATTTTTTTTTATCTTTGATCTCAGTTTTTCAGTCTTCAATTTGAAAAAAAAGGTGTAACTAAATATGATATTCAAGTTCTTTTTAGTTCTTTGGAAGGAAGGAGGGGGGCAAGAGTCACTGCATCAGATATCTCTCTCGAAACCATTAACTTTAAGTTAATGGTTTCGAGGGGGATAACTTTAAGTTAATGGTTTCGCTCAAATATCTGATTCAGTGACCTTTGGCCCCCCTCCACTCAAATAACTAAAAAGAATTGGAATATCGTACTTAGTTACACCGTTTTTTTCAAATTGAAGACCAATAAACTGAGAAAAAAAATGCTGTTTGCAACGCCATCTATCAAAGATAAAAAAAGTTTTAAAATAAAATTTACATACTTGTTAATGGTCTATCCGAATCTGCAATAAAAAATAGCGGGTTTTATTTAAGATTTCAAAGTTGCCCCCCGTTCCCGCCCCCCAGGGGGTCCAATTGGGGCAAGGGTTTCTGCATCAGATGTCCCCCTCGAAACCATTTACTTTTTATCCGTAACATTTTTTTGTCCGATGCACGATTTTAAAGTTATTGCAAGTGGCGGATTAAAATGGGACATCCAGTATATATATATATATATATATATATATATATATATATATATAAATATATATATATATATATATATATATATATATATATATATATACACATATATATAATATATATAATTTGCGATATACTACTTTCTCGAGTTAAATTCGGAGAAAACTTAGAATACTTTCCAATAAGTCATAAAAAGTCCTATAATTTGGTTTTAGTTTTAATTTGCTAGCATGTGCCGCTTCGGCGCTAGAATTTTTTTTTAGATTTTTTGGTTTTTATTTTTTTTTCTCAAAAACTATGACGTCTAGGAAAATAAACATGATATGGAAAAATGCGGAATAATGAGTACTATAATTTAGTGAATAAACCATTATTCTAGAATGCATCGTTTAGTAGAAAAAAAATTAAAAACTGAATTTTTAAAAATCTCTCAATTATTTAAAATTCTAAAAAACATTTGAGAATTTTTAATAATTTTTTCTGCCAAACTAGAACTAATATTTAGTTTCTATACAAAAATTTGGATTCTCATTAGACCAATACCGACAATTTTCTGAGAACACGACGCCATTAGTCTCCAGCTTCTAATTTATGAATGAACGTAGGTCTAAATGGTAGAATTTTATTTTCTTTTAGAATTCTTTGTATGTGCGATTTACTAATAGATAATTCAGCAGACCGCTTTCTCAATGATAGCTAATTATTATTGTTCACGGATTCTCTTACCAAGAGTGTAACAGCGTCTTCATGATCATGAACTAGCTTTTTCTTCTTCACATTTAGCACACTTCCAGTTTCTGTAAACTTTTTTACAAGTTTTTTTTAGTCCATTGACAGAAATTGTTGCCATTGGGAATCGCTCGTGAAATCTATTAATAACATGAGCATAAGATGATTCCCCTAGCCCGTAACACTGTATTAGGTAAACACGCTGTTCTAGGGTCAACATTTTTAACAAAGAAAACAATAACGAGCAAGTAATTTGCAAAATACTTAGATAAGCAATCAATTTCAAACAAACATTTAAAGATTTTGATGTTTATCTAAGATAATAACAAATAACACAAAAAGCAGATTTAATGAAAGTTAGCCGATTTTTTTGAAATTTTTCATAGAGGCATATTTTCAAATTCTGAACAACTTTTCTTAAGAACATTATGCCGTATTTTGTCCAAAAAGACACTTTACCTAAACATAGAATAGTTTTTTACATTTTTCATGGCCGCCTTGGTTTTTAGAAAATTAAAAATATGCTTAAAATTGTTTTAAAACAAAGAAAGGCGGGATCCTAAAACATGAAAATAAAATTCTTCAATTTTTTGCCGATTACACCAATAGTGAACTCAATCCGGGGACACACTGTATATATATATATATATATATATATATATATATATATATATATATGCAATTTTGGAATGGTTTGTAAACTGCCAAACTATTCCAAAGTTCGTATAATGTTAAACTGTTTCGTATATGACATAATGATTATTATCCAAAACAAGATTAGAAGTGTATATGGGTAAACCCGTATTCAGACCACTTTGACATTATCTATCATATAAAAGATAAGAAATAGAAATACATTTTTATACTTTTTTACCAAAAGTTGGCAACATTGTATTTTACTAATATTATATAATTTATGTGGGCATTAAGAGAATCTTTTATGAATATTTGAATAAAATCGGTTAAATAACCTGGTCGTAATAAATTATTAAAAATTTTAGTAATATTTTTCTCAGAAAGTTGGTAATACTATATTTGTTAAAATTATATAATTTACATGGTTACTAGGAGAACCTTTTGTAAAAGTTTGAGTAAAATTGGTTAAATAACATAGCCATAATAAATTATTATAATTTTAGTAATTTTTTTCTCAAAAATTTGGCAACACTGTATTTTACTACTAGGGATATCTTCTGTAATTTGATTAAAATCAGACAAATAATGTGGTTATAATAAATTTTTTAAATTTTAATATTTTTTTCTCGGAAAATTGGTAACACTGTTTTTCATTAAAATTACGTAATATATGGGAATATTTTCTTAAAGTTTAATAAATGTCGGATATATAATGTAGAAACAATAATTTTTAAAAAAATTAAGTAACTTTTCTCGACATCAGTGGAAAAAAAAGGAGTTGCGATCACAAAATTTTGACTCTCGACCGAGCGAGATGACGACGCATATCTATACACCCACATAAACTTAGTTCAGTTTCTTAATCTAGATGCTATATGAAGGATTGCTATACAATTTTTGATTTTGAAAGTGTTATAGACAGCGTACAGATCACTAAACCACTTTTTCCTTGCAGTCGAAGTGGTAAATAAAATAGTTCTGGATAAATAATATTTCTTTTTAATTTTTATTTGGAACATTTTGTTTCAAATTAGATCATTTTATGTCTGTTGTTGAAAATAGATACGCCTCTACTGAAAATAATTATGTGTTTAATAATTTGACGTTTTAGTTTCAGAATATTATTTATTAATACAAAGGTTGAAACATTCATAATGATCAACTATTTATGATATTTTAACATTTACATACAGTTTTTTTTTTTTAATAATTATAGTAAAGAGAAATATAATAACAATTGCGCATAATTATAGAGTTGATGGATAATAACTTCCTATCGCTCTGTAACAAAGCAGAACATATTATCAATTTAAAAAAAATATGATGACAGTAATGACTGTGTACGTCAAAAAGTCTACATAATGTAGAAAAAAATTATTAATTGTTTTATTTGAAAATTATTATATAGGGTTTTTTTGGTTTTTGTCTAAAAACAAAAAATGCATTACCAAGAAGTACAGATAACACTTTCGGTTTTAGTAAAAATAAACAGTTATTAAAAATAATACAGATTATCTCACTTCATTTGTAACATTAAAAAAAAATTATTTGACAAAAAATTTCAGAAAAAAAATTGAAACCGACATATATTTTGAAATAAAATATTTTTTAAAACATTTAAAACTTTTTTGACTTTTTTTCTAATTCTAATTTATTTGATTCTTTTTTGAAAAAAATAATACTTGTCTAATGTATTCTTACTTAAAGTTTATCATACAGTTAAATGTCACTGAAAATTGTTAAAATTTTTTATAAACTTAGATGCAAAGTTTTTGCAAAATTTATGTAAAATACGAATAAAAAATTACTAATTTAAATAGTAATAATGCATATTTAATCAAATTTTACTGAAATTTTTTGAATATTAGTGTTACAAATTTGAAAAATTCAGTTATTTCTACATATTTGACTACTGAAACAAACTATCTTATAAATATTTTTAAAATTTTTTACAAATAAATTAACTTTATTTGAAACATTTTTATTATCTAGTACCGAAAATTTTAAAATAATTTTTGTTAATCAATAAATAATAAAAAAAAAAATTCGTATGATGAGAAATACTGTATATGTATTTTTTAATTTTAGCTTTTTATTATTTAATATACCAAATGTATTAAATTTTACACAGTTATAAAACTAAAAATTTCGGTAAATTGTTGTTAATAATATTTTTTTAAAACTAGACATGCGATCGCATTTATTCTAAATTTTAAATTTTATACAATTAAATTCTATAAAATATTTTTTTAAATCATTAGTCAATTTTTAAATGTAAAAAAATGTATTGACTTTGCCAGGAACCGGGACCTTCAGCTTTCGCGGCTGACGCGCCACAAGATCCAGCAACAAGGTAATGCGGTTTTTATATTTTGACTGGTCATGATAAACTCATGAATTTAATCTAGTCGAGTATATCACATAATGTGTGTAGAAATCTAGCAATGTTAGTACATTCTATTATATTATATTCTTAATTACACATATTAATATAATTAATATTTTGTTTAAAATATTTTTGAAAATGTAAATATTTGAAAATTATTTATCTCGTATAGTCACGGTGTCCTTGCAAAGTTCAATATTTCACACTTAAAATCAGTTAAGGGACAATTTTCCGACAAATTTATAAACGCTACATTTTAACTTTTTTGTTTGATATTTATTCAAACGTTCCCGTATTCAAATATAACAGTTTTCATTTGTATCACTAATAGTTTTAAAATAACTTTCTCCTTTGACGGTTTTTAAAAAAAATTATTTTTGAATTTTTTTAAGATATAAATGTCGAAAATAATATATCGAAATCCCAACAAAAAAAAAGTTATAGGCAATTTAATGGAAAAATTTAATTTGATAAAACGCGTTTGTTTTTAAATGCGTTTTTCTCGAGACAATATATTTGTTGCACTTTGGAATGAATTTCGGGCGCACTAATAGAGATATCGTTATGAAATATGGCTGAGTTACTTGTCCGGAGTAATAAATTTTTTTTTTAATTTTAATATGTTCATTAGTTATTACAAAAAAGTAAAATAAAACACCAAAAAAATAAACTTGTTCTTTAAAAGTGCGACATTTTGTTATTTTTTTAAATTTAAAAAAATTTCCTATAATACTCCGAACGCAATATTCTATTGATTAAGAAAATTGTCTGTTTTATACTCGTATTTTAAATAAGATATAAACTCCTGAGGATTCGCACAGCTGCGCCACCATCTGTGAGACCTGACAACTTTGGCTGCGCGAAGAAGGGTGTTAATATTTTTTGACAATAGTAAAAAATTTACGAAACATAATTTATAAATCAATAAATATTATAAAAAAAAAAAATTTACGTTGATTAGTTTTCTCAAAAAAAATCGTAAAAATCAGACGTTTTTTACGCAATCGAAGGAGAATAGACATACAACACATCTATCAATATTTTTACAATTGACCTGGTTAGAAATAAAAAATAATAATTTGAATGCAGTAATGAAAGCTAGAGATGCATAAAATGTTATTGGTATAGAGACATACAAATTTTTTTAGATAGTATAGTAATTTTGTTTAAATTCTTAACTGGAAAAATACAACAAAAAAACTTTTACAGCGATTCACTCAGAATGTTAATTTGATTCTAACGCAGTCATTTGTGTATATAACAGTATTTAAAAAATATATATTTTTTGCGGTACATCTATCACTACTGTAATATACTACTGTACATATAAACAGGTTTACAAAACAAAATTATTAGTAAATTTTTATATAATTTATTAAATACTTTTATCTGTAAACTTACGTTGTTTGAGTCCAGTAGCCCATAATTTGTGTATTACAAAATGCAGATAGAGTACATCGTTGTACTTTATAAGCTGATGGATTTGTTATTGAGTTAGCAAAGTATCGTACAGAACAATAATGACTGCAAACTAAAATATAAAACTTTATATAAGTTTGTTAAAAATCAATTTTCTTGACAATGACAATTTAATATAATTCTATCAAGTTGGTCCAATTCTTTTCTAGTATTGTACATTCTTCCTTTTAGAAGCAAGATATTTGTTTTACTCAAAATATGTCGTTCTTGATTCGCTTTAATGTTAAAGTTTACTTGGAAAAAAGTAGTAGATACGGTGTTTGTGTCACTACATCTTTTTATAAAGGTTAAATAACATAATCTTGACATATTTTTTTTACTTGTTTATTCATGGAAATGTATTGTTTCCATTACTTTCTCAACGTAAAAACGTTTTAAAATAGTAAGAAATTTTTTCAAAATTTATTATATTAAAATAAATAGTTTTAGAATTTACCAAAAAATATTTGTCTTTTTCAATTTTCGGGAATATATAGAAATCCTTGCAAATGCGGTAAAGCTTATGTTGGACAAACAAGTAAAACTGTTTCTACTAGATTGACAAAACATAAAATTGAATACGTGTAAACCATCCAGATAAATTTGCTAATGCACAACATGCGTAAGAAAATTTTCATAATGTAAAATTAGAAAATATAATAATTAAAAGACCCATTACAATAGTAAAAGAAGCAGTAGAAATTTATAAATAATAACATAACACCAATCAGTGTAAAGGCACTGATTTGGTTTCTTTTAATTAATAATTTATAAATCTTATAAGCTAGATACTTATTTTGATATTTAGTAACTATATTCTGTTTATTTATTTTATGTCATTTCTATCATTTTTTTTCTAATAATGATGTACGTATAATACATCAAAACGTCGAATTTTGAGTAAAATTAATACAGAAATAAATCCTAAAACCTTTTTATTATCTGAAATATTAAGTTTTCGTTTCAACTTTTTTTCCTTGTTAATATAATACATAATTCTTGACAGAAAAACTTATAAGACAGGAAGCAAAAGATGGCAAGAGCACTTGGTCTGGGATGCTATGGTTTAATCACTTACACATCTTAAATCTACTTGATTATTGAAACTAGAACGGAGCAAACAGGACAAAATAACATAATAACGACACTCAATGCAAAAACCAAATTTAGAATAGAATTTTGCGCGAGTCGGCAAGCCTAGCATAAATCAGTAACATAATGGTTACTTATAAAATAAGTAATAAGTATGCTAATCCTGAGAAAGACGAAATTCTTGACTCATGTGAATTCTAATTAAGTAATAAAGATATCTTACTGTTTTCCGGTAAATCTACTACAGAAGACAGAACTGGAAGAAGTGGCATAATAATCAAGAAATATATAAAGAACAGCTTGCAACGTTGGCAAGCGATATCAGATTGCATAATCACAGCACGCTTTAAATCCAACTACCGAACAGTTAACATAATCCACTGTTACACCTCTATAGGTTATAGTTCTGTATTAATATTTATTAATAATCGACTTTTCGACGAATTCAACATTCGTCTTCATCAAGAAAATAGATACAAGTGAGATTAATAAATGTTAATATATAATTATAACCAAAAACTGTTTTATTTTAAAAATTTACTATTTCGAAATTTAAAAAAGTATCCTTTAAACCAGTGCAATGCATTTTACAGGGTCGATGTTAAAGACAACAAAAAGATAAAATTATTAAATTTCTAGGATTGATCTACCTTATTTATTGCATGATAAATTTGGCGAAATACTAACGTATTTACAATATGTTATAATTAAAATAATCATTAAATTAAATTAACAAAAGAGAATAAAATATTTATCTTAATATTGCAGTAATTATTAAATAATAAATAAATATAAGTAAAATAAATAAGAATGTATGATGTATATACAAATATGATATTTATTTCATTTGATTGAAATCTAAATTTTTTTTAATATTTTGTTTATAAAAAGATAAGTCACGATTGGTTTAGCGTCCTCTTCAGTGTGGCGCTCCGGGCGATTTACCTGCTCGCTCGGTATTATCGCCGGCTCTATTTTTGGTAAACCAAAAATAATAAATTTAGAATTTATTTATATATAAAAAAAACTTATTCTGCGGGCATCCGATTAAATTAAAAATAATTAAAATTAGATTTTTTAAGGAAATGCTGTCTATTACATATAATTTAACTGTAGTTTAAATTATAAAGTGTGTCCCCGGATTGAGTTCACTATAAGTGTAACCGGCAAAAAAATTAAGAATTTCATTTTCATGGTTTGGGATTCCGCCCTGCTTTGTCTGAAAACAATTTTTAGCATATTTTTAGTTTTCTAAAAATCAAGGCGGCCATGAAAAATGTAAAAACTATTTTATGTTCAGGTAAAGTGCCTTTTTGGTCAATAATTCGGCATAATGTTCTTAAGAAAAGTTGTTCAGAATTTGAAATTATGATTCTATGCAAAATTTCAAAAAGATCGGCTAACTTTCAAAAAAAACATATAAACATAAGTTTCTAAGATTGTATTTTATTAAGAAAAGCAATTAAATAACAATTACTCTATTTGGCTTCCTCCAATATCTGCACATTTTTCTACCCTAACTCTAAACTGGTCATATACTTTTGCTATGGTTATTGGGTTAATTGGATTAATTTCATCTATCACATCCCTATTTTTTTGTTTTAATAATTTGATGTAATGATTAAAAACAAATTTATAAACTTTTTGTTTTAAATAACCCCACAAAAAAATCTAATGGGGTCAAAACCTGCAATCTCGCTGGCCATATCTTCCAATCCACCTTTCAGGAAAGTGCTAATTCAAAAAATTTGTAATCAGGTGAGTTGAATGAAATGGACATCCGTCTTGTTGAAAATAGAAACCATCTAAACTCGCGTCTTCCATGGCAGGTAAAAAAAAGTTTTCGAGCATATACAAATAATTATGTTGGTTTAAATTAGTGTCAAAAAAATATGGGCCAATAATTTATCATAAGTTATTGCACACCATACATTTACTTTCTTGTACCGTTGACTGTTAGTTTCTATACGAAAATTTGGATTCTCATGAGACCAATACCGACAATTTTGTGAAGACACGACGTCATTAGTTGTAAAAGTTGATTCATCCGAAAAAATTATTTTTTTATAAAAATATCTGTTGTTCAAATTTTTTTCTCCAACCCAAAAACAAAACAGCAGTCGATGGCCATCGTCTCCAGCTTCTAATTTAAACATTTAAAGATTTTGACGTTTGTCTAAGATAATAATAATAATCAAATGTTTCTTTTGCGACTACTGCGATTTTCCGTTAAATAAACAAAAAGCAGATTTAATAAAAGTTAGCCGAGCTTTTTGAAATTTCGCATAGAGTCATAATTTCAAATTCTGAACAACTTATCTTAAGAACATTATGCCGTATTATTGACCAAAAAGGCACTTTACTTAAATATAAAATAGTTTTTTACATTTTTCATGGCCGCCTTAATTTTGAAAAAACTGAAGATATGCTTAAAATTGTTTTTAGACAAAGCAGGGCGGGTTCCCAAAATATAAAAGTAAAATTCTTAAATTTTTTGCCGATTACACCTATAGTGAACTCAATCCGGGGACACACTGTATATTAATAATTTTTTGCCCGATTATTAAACTAATTCATAATTACCACCACCATTCGTAGAAATTGCACAAGATGGTTGATTTCTAATTCCATTATTTGGCCAAAAATCGATTGTACCACAAGCAAATGGAAAACCAAAACCACCAGCATCGGTGTGAATTATTTCGACAAAAGAAGCGTCAGTGGCTTGTAAATTTGGTCCAAGTTCAAACAATGGTCCAGCCGGATCGAGACCTATAGCATAAAACTAAATGTTAGTTCAAAAATTGAAAAAGAAATATAACTAGTAATTTGTTTCGTAATTTTAAGCAAAAAGAAATAGATTTACTGGCGAGATTTTAAAACATGCAGAGTCTAAAAGTCTGACTTTACAGACTACTTGCTTATAGAGTCACTTTTATTGCCATAGGAATATTTTTCAAAAATTTTTTACACTACAATAGTTCAGTGATTTTAAAAATGTTGCTATACAGACAACTAATACATACATACATATGCAATCACGCTATGTACCCAAAAGGGTGTGGCACAAACGCTTTCCATTATCTCGAAATCAGTTTCCTCCAAACATGCTTATTCAGACTATCAACTTTAGCTTCTTCTACATTCATAATTTCTCTCATATATGCTTTTCAATTCCTACTACTTGAGAACATCCGTTCACGCAAAACACTTTTAATTATATCACTCCAACTATTCATCGGACGTTCACGCAAACGTATAACATCAAAATCATTCATACAAATTTTTTTAACTTAACATCAACTTCTGCTACAACATTTTTTTCAATTTCACACTCATCATACACTAATCTATTTCATACTTGATTCCTCCTAGCTACACCACGTACCCCACGTAAAAATCTCATGTCCACAACAATCATTTTTCTTTAATGCTTTTGCAGCCAAACCCAACTTTCACTACCCATACATCAACGTAAGCACAAAAATAGTATTGTATATATTTAAACGGGTTTCTGGCAAAAGTACCCAAAGCTCCCACAGTACCTTACAACCAGCATTAACTCTTCTATCAATTTTACGATCAAATAAACTAATAAAATAATAAACTACTACCAATAATCTTTAAAATCACACTTTTTACATCACTCGACCAAAAGTAAATTGTAATTTTTTGTGGCTATCTATTCCAAAACGGAAAAATATTTTAACTATAAAAAAATTTTAATGTTGGCCTTTATTTTCAATAATTATTACCTATATTTTTATTTGTCATATATGATTTAATATATTTAAATTATTGTTAATTACCAACTATACGAGATAATCTTCCAGTAAGTCCCTTAGCAATCAATCCAGCAATTTGTGCTCCTAGACTAAATCCAATAAGATATGTGTTGCTTATGCAGTTACATTGACCAAAGAATTCATTAAAAAATGTTTGAAATGGAATTACTGTAATAAATAAAGTAAACTACTTTTAAATTGTTTTAATGAAAATACATAAATACATAATATAAACAAACACACCATGGTTGGATGTGACACATACTTTTTTATTTATTCATACACGCTTTATTACACTGTAAAAAATGTAACTTAAATTCATGTAATTTTACATAAGTTTTAACAGTAAAAATAACAATATTTTGTAATTTTACTGTGATATTTTTTTTTTAATTATACATAATTTTTTTACAGTGATTTAAATAAAACCTGGTTTCTTTTAATAATTTATAAAATTTTGTAATCTAGTAAGTTGTATTTTGTTATCTATAGTAATTTGTCTCTATATTTTGTTTGTTTAATATTTATGTCATTTACATATTTTTTACTAATGATGATATAAATTTTGTATAAGTATCGAAACGTCAAATTTTAATATAAAATTTAACAAAACTTAAATCTGAAGCTTTTTTTTTTCACAATATGCTTGGTCATAGATAATCCAAAAAAATATTGAGAAACGCAATAGAAGTAGATTTTTTTTTATATATTTTACCATAGTTTTGATGATATGTGACTACAAATATTGGATGTCCCATTAAAATAATTTAATGCGTTCTCAACATATTATCTTTTAAAAATTTTCAAACAAAATAAAAATTTATATATATATATATATATATATATAAATATATATATATATATATATATATATATATATATATATATTGTAACAAAACTAAGATTGCATAAGTAATTATGTTTGCGTGTGTGTATGCGTGCTTATATGTGTGTGTGTGTTAGAGGTGCGCATTTTCAATTTTTTTTTAACCCGACCCGACCCGTGACCCGACCCGACCCGACCCGACCCGACCCGTAACCCGACCCGACCCAACTCGACCCGACCCGTAACCCGACCCGACCCGACCCGTAACCCGACCCGACCCGAACCGACCCGTAACCCGACCCGACCCGACCCGACCCGACCCGTAACCCGACCCGACCCGACCCGACCCGACCCGACCCGACCCGACCCGACCCGACCCGACCCGACCCGACCCGACCCGACCCGACCCGACCCGACCCGACCCGACCCGACCCGACCCGACCCGACCCGACCCGACCCGACCCGACCCGACCCGACCCGACCCGACCCGACCCGACCCGACCCGACCCGACCCGACCCGACCCGACCCGACCCGACCCGACCCGACCCGTACTGACCGGTTACCCGTACTAACCCGTTACCCGTACGGGTATTAATTCAACAGTTGTTTTACAGAAAAAATAAAATATGTTTCTTCATATAGATTTCATAAATGTATATAAATTAGTAACCGGCTATAAAAATTTTAAATTACGAATATCTAAATTCTAAAATAACCAAGTTACCAATATCAGAATTTTTTCTTTTTTTGTAAGTGTGTACTGTTTGATAGAAGGAACCTGTTATTCAAGTTATAAATATGTGGATGTGCATATATTTATAAAATAATAATAAAAAGGCCAGTTAGCACATATGACAACTACAAGTAAATATTCTTAATATATATATATATATATATATATATATATATATATATATATATATATATAAATATATATATATACATATATATATATATATATATATATATATATATATAATATAATCAAATAAAAAATATTGTAATATCTTCTGTCTGATATTTGATTCAATGTATTTTTAAATTTATTAGTATAATATTTTTATTGTATTGGAATCAATTGGAATTAGTTTCACAACATTATTTTTGTGCATAATGGAATAACAGCCATAATAAGACAGAATAAATAGGAAATAGTGCTATCTCACGAGATCTATATGCACAAAAAAACAACACTGTTGAATGGATACCAGTACGCCGTACGCCATACGCCATACGGGTAACGGGTCAGTACGGGTTAGTCCGGGTCGGGTCGGGTCGGGTCAAATTACGGGTCGGGTCGGTCGGGTCAGTCGGGTCAGTCGGGTCAGATTTCGGGTCGGGTTACCCGTACTGACCCGTTACCCGTACTGGTATCAATTCAACAGTGTTCGTGTTGTTTTACATAAAAACTAAAATATATTTCTATTTTCTACATATAGATTTCATAAGATAGCACTAGTTTCTAGTTATTCTGTCTTATTATGCCTATAACTCAATCATGCAGTAAAATAATGATGTAAAAATACTTGCAATTAATTCCAATACAGTGGTAGACTATCGCTCTACTAAGTCATCGCCATGGAAACTTGACACGGTTATGGTTTTGTAACTCTTGTATTATTTAGATGTTTGTCGAATTTTCTGCGTAAATATGTTCTACAGTTTTTCTACATTAATTGCGCACCACAGACATCATCTTCATGGACATAATAAATATCATTGTCAAAGAGGTTTGTTCACCAGGTGATGGTGACTTTCTGATGATGTAAATATTAATTTAACAATAATATAACACCCAAAACATTACATAGTTAACAAATAACTGTAATGTATGCAAAATAGTTGGTAAACTGAATAGCTAAATTAAATATTACTATAACATAAATTCTAATTTCATTTAAAAAAAAAAACTTTGTTTAGAAGAAATATACATACAGGTATAATAAAAACTATTTAATAAATATATTATTTCGCACAATGAATATGCTGAGATTGCTGAGCCATAATTTTGGAATAAAAAAAAACAGTTATTGGTTGATTTTGTAACTTTGTTACATTTGTATATAAATTACTTACTATTTACTAACTATAAATTTTTTAAATTAAGAATATTTAAAATGACTAAAAAAATATTAGATAAAAACAATACCAATACCAGCATCGCAAAATTTCTTGCATTCACTTCATAATTATGATATTTACGATGCACTGTTCGATAGGAAAAATAAAAGGCAAAAAAAAAATTATTTTGCTTTAAAAGGAATTACACACACATTATTACTTTTTAAATTATAAATATCATCCGGTTGATATATATATATATATATATATATATATATATATATATATATATTCTTTTTTTATTGTACTCTTCCCTATATATTTTGATGTTACTTTGTTAAAAGCAAAAACGGTATTCTTTTTTATTTTGAAAATTAACAAAATACACAAAAATAATTTTAAATATATTAAAATATATTAATAAGATATAACCCGTAACCCGACCCGACCCGACCCGACCCGACCCGACCCGTAACCCGACCCGACCCGACCCGACCCGTAACCCGTAACCCGACCCGACCCGACCCGACCCGACCCGACCCGACCCGACCCGACCCGACCCGACCCGACCCGACCCGACCCGACCCGACCCGACCCGACCCGTAACCCGACCCGTGACCCGACCCGACCCGACCCGACCCGACCCGACCCGTAACCCGACCCGACCCGACCCGACCCGTGACCCGACCCGACCCGACCCGACCCAATTTATTCACGGGTCGACCCGTGACCCGACCCGTTTACGGGTCGGGTCGGGTCGGGTCACGGGTTTCGGGTCATATTGCGCACCTCTAGTGTGTGTGCATGCGGTGAGTCGCGACGTTGGAATGTGTTTTGATGATATGTGACTACAAATATTGGATGTCCCATTAAAATAATTTAATGCGTTCTCAACACATTATCTTTTAAAAATTTTCAAACAAAATAAAAATTTATATATATATATATATATATATATATATATATATATATATATATATATATATTGTAACAAAACTAAGATTGCATAAGTAATTATGTTTGCGTGTGTGTATGCGTGCTTATATGTGTGTGTGTGTGTGCATGCGGTGAGTCGCGATGTTGAAATGTGTTTACACAGTGTGTTTACATAGAGAGCGTAATGTCCGTGTACGCTGTGTGTAGAAAGATCTATTAGGCTTCTGGAAAAACACTAGAGCCTTCGCGTAGGTTTGGTTGCAGGGTATATAGGCTCTTCGAACGACAGCAGAGACCAGTCATCGTCAGATAAGCGACCTGTTTGTATCGTTGGACTCGGTCTAGTTGGCCGAACGATGATGGCTCGCTTAAATATAAATAGTGAGATAAATAATGTGAATATAAATGTGTGCAGTTATCATTGAAGCGCCGATCTGATTAGATCGTGGTAATCGATCTAATAGTAATGGGTCGGTGGTGATAGCTTGTTGAAATAAATAATAGTATAAATAGTGATATAAATATGTAAATATAAATGTGTGCAAGTGTATTAATGTGGTGTAGTTAATAAGTAGTGTCAATGTCAGTCCGATAGTTATAAAGTTAATTATAAATGTAAATAGTGTAATGATTGTTTAGCTTCGCTCGACTAACCATTGTTATTATTGTACAGAATTGTTATTTAGTGTTTAAGTATTGTGAAATAAATACTAGTCATATACAATCGCAAATATGGTGGTGATTATTTAATATATTTCCAATACTATTCAGACAGCCCCGACACGAATTCAAATTCACGTTGCAATATATATATGTATATATATATATATATATATATATATATATATATATATATATATATAGAGTCAGAGTAACTACCGTGTTAATATTTAATCCAAAAATTTTAACGGGATACGGTATTTGGGTTGAAAAAATTTATAAAAATGCAAGCATTTACAATTCTATCAATTTATTGTACATTCCAATATTTCGCCAGCAATTTGTGGCTTCTTCAGGGAGACACTAAAAATAATTTTATAATTTTACAATTTTACAATTATGTATAAAACAAGAAATAATTTAATGTGAACTATAGGTGAGAAATCTTACATGTATGATCAGAACACTATAAATGCTATTGTATAATATTTGAATGTTTAGAGTTGATTAATATTCCATATTTTCATCGTCCAACGTAAAAAGTACACATTTAATCACAAAACTTATAAATTATCAAATAAATAATACAGTTATTAAAATATATTGTAAAAGTCAGTAGTTAAAAAAATAAATAAATAAATAAAATAAAATTGTTAAATAAATAAATAATAAAATACAGTCAAATAATAAAAAATAATACTATGTCTGAAGCTAAGTAAAAAAATTTTTTTTGAATAAAGCCTAGATTTTACAAACACAAAAACTCAATGTTCGGTACTGTAATTAAAAATTTTTAAATTAATGCGAGAGCGCAAGTCTATTTTTGAATTTTTTTCGATCGGCAAGTTATTAGTTCATTGACCTGAGACACAAAATTTGAAGGTAGCGCAATTATTTAAAAAAAAAAACAACCTAAGAAGAAGAAGACATATTTAGTATTAATGTTTTATCCATTTTCATTATGTTGGCATAACTAGCGATTGAATTTCTAATATCAGATTTGTTATTAATTACACATTCTTTATGTTTTGTTATATGATATGATTCTAACCAAAGTCTTTTGAAATAATTATTTTCCACATCTAATATATACGGATTGTCGTAATCGGCTTTATGTGCATTACTGCGTAGGTGTATTGCCAATGCACACATCTTATTTGTTTTTGTTTGGTCACTCTTATGCTGTGTTATTCTGTTTTTTAGATTTTGTAGTGACGTTCCGATGTAATATTTATTGCAAGAACATTTGATAGCGTAAATTGTGTTTTTCGTGGCCAGTTTTGAGGTTTTTTCTTTCACTCTAGTGTGTAAGTCCCGACAACATAAGATTTGTAACAAAAAGCGGAAAAATGATACGGGACTTACACACTAGAGTGAAAGAAAAAACCTCAAAACTGGCCACGAAAAACACAATTTACGCTATCAAATGTTCTTGCAATAAATATTACATCGGAACGTCACTACAAAATCTAAAAAACAGAATAACACAGCATAAGAGTGACCAAACAAAAACAAATAAGATGTGTGCATTGGCAATACACCTACGCAGTAATGCACATAAAGCCGATTACGACAATCCGTATATATTAGATGTGGAAAATAATTATTTCAAAAGACTTTGGTTAGAATCATATCATATAACAAAAAATAAAGAATGTGTAATCAATAACAAATCTGATATTAGAAATTCAATCGCTAGTTATGCCAACATAATGAAAATGGATAATACATCAATACTAAATATGTCTTCTTCTTCTTAGGTTGTTTTGTTTTAAATAATTGCGCTACCTTCAAATTTTGTGTCTCAGGTCAATGAACTAATAACTTGCCGATCGAAAAAAAAAAAAATTCAAAAATAGACTTGCGCTCTCGCATTAATTTAAAAATTTTTAATTACAGTACCGAACATTGAGTTTTTGTGTTTGTAAATTCTAGGCTTTATTCAAAAAAAATTTTTAACGTAGCTTTAGACATAGTATTATATTTTTTTATTATTTGACTGTATTTTATTATTTATTTATTTAACAATTTTATTTTATTTATTTATTTATTTTTTTAACTACTGACTTTTACAACAATATATTTTAATAACTGTATTATTTATTTGATAATTTATAAGTTTTGTGATTAAATGTGTACATTTTACGTTGGACGATGAAAATATGGAATATTAATCAACTCTAAACATTCAAATATTATACAATAGCATTTATAGTGTTCTGATCATACATGTAAGATTTCTCACCTATAGTTCACATTAAATTATTTCTTGTTTTATACATAATTGTAAAATTGTAAAATTATAAAATTATTTTTAGTGTCTCCCTGAAGAAGCCACAAATTGCTGGCGAAATATTGGAATGTACAATAAATTGATAGAATTGTAAATGCTTGCATTTTTATAAATTTTTTCAACCCAAATACCGTATCCCGTTAAAATTTTTGGATTATATATATATATATATATATATATATATATATATATATATATATATATATATATATATATATATATATATATCACTTACTCATACAGCCAGTAACATTGGCAACAGAAAAACCATAATAAACTGCCAAATTCAGCGGAAATGTAACAGTTTCATTAGACCATTTTTGCACTAAAGGTCCGTATGTAACAACAATTAAATTGATATTTTGTGTAAGCAGAGCTGTAATAATATCATTTTGTTATTAAAATAAAAAACTTTTTTTTTTGTTGTGCGTAATCTATTAGCTTGACAAAATAAGGTAAAATAGAGGAAAAATTAGTTGTTTACACGACAATTACTTAAAAAATATAGCTAAAGAATTCTTTGTTTGATAAGAAAATAAATAGCACAAAAAATTACATTGCACGATAACAAAGTATACTAAACAACAAAATATATTTTACGGCAAAAAGAAAAAAAACAGACGAAAAAATTGGTGTTTGCACTACAAATATCGCACAATCAAAAATACAAACAAACGAATGATTTTTTTACATTTTGCCGGTTGGATACGTTTGGTGGTCTATTAAAATATGCTGTTTAAAATTAGATTAATTGCTGATACGAGTAAAATAACACATTGGAAAAGTACTGTGATTCTTTTCTTTAAACAAATAAAAGAAATAACTTTAATTTGACCTATTTAACCAAATTCTTCAAGTGCTTAGACCTTTGCTAAAAAAATAAAAATATAACATTTTAATCTAACCTATCCAGCAATATGTGTTACAAAATATTCAAGTTTTTTTGATCATCTCTAAAAAAAATGAACCAAACTGATCTGGTAATTACCTCTAAAAAATAAATAATAAAAAACTCTTTTTAATTTATCAAGCAATGACCGCAGTGCAATGTATTTTGTAGTAGAGGTGTGCGGTTTCGTAAATAGTGCAATTGTATAATGTCCCATTCCATTCAAGGTCACGAAGCAAAACTACCCTGCACAATTCGATATTGGCAACTCGGGTTAACATGAAGAGGGTAACCGTGCTCCGTGTACCGTAATTAGGGCTAAAAAAAAATCTCGATATATCGATATATTGATAATTGATATTAAAAATAAAAATTATCGATATATCGGAATATTGATATATCGATATATCAATATATCTATAAATCGAAATATTGATATATCGATGTATCGATATTTAAGATTGATGATATCCTCTTTGTAAAGTACAAATATTTGATCTCGCATACGGATGAGACATATAAAAATGACTGGTTTAATTGAAATATATATCGGTTTACAATAACGATATTTAATATACAAGATTAATCATTTTTATGTCCGCTTGATAATAAAGTGTTTTTAAAAACAAATAAAATCAAAATTATCTATCGATAAATTTTTGTTATAATTAGTTCACAAGTATGAGTATGAAATAACAAAGTAATTATGAAACGCTTTATTTATTTTTAAATTAAATATTCCAAGATGTTGATAATCATTTTTATTTTCAAATAAAATTTTCATTTATTCACTTTATTTAAAAATAAATAACAAAATATTTGGCGATCTTTTCATTTGATATCTATTGGGATCTAAAATATTTTGAATGGCATCTGGTGGCAAAATGAGAAACTAAAACACTGCATGCACTTGTGTCAACGATCAAAAGTAACAGCTTGCGGAAAAAACGCTATTTTCTAATAAATAATATAATAAATAAATAAATATAATAAATATTTAAATTCTAGATGTTACTGAATTGAATATGCGTTTGATTTAAAGTTCTGTTGTGCAAAGTGTCAACTAACCTATAACAATATAATAAGGTTGCGATGCAGTGTTTACACTTTTCACCTAAACCAGCTTTGCAGGAACACACTACAGACTTAATCGCACTGTTTCTGTCAATTGTCATTGAGATTTCATGTGGAACATCTTTTAAACTTGACGTTTTCAAACACAGAGATGTAACTGTCATCTTGCCATCACATCACGTTTCTAATGATTTTCCACATTGTATAATATGTCCAGCGTTTAAAATACACTCAGCTTGTGTAAAATTGTTCTGACAATGGTTTAAGTCGGCCTATTTGCAAATTTTTTCAAGAGTTAATAATATTTTTTAACTAAAAAGAAACCATACACTTTGATTGAGTTTTGACAAGTGCACGCTTAGGTTTGCCATATTAAATAGGCCACGCCCCCATTTTAGATCCCAATACTGTTATCAACAAATTATAAATTAAAAAAAATTCTGTTCATGTTTCTATTTTAAAAATTAAAATATATTATCCATTAGCATATACGATATGGCAAATGTAATAATAAACTATAGTAGAGTTATTCTAGTTATTATAAATTTTAATTACACTATTAATGTAATGATACACTTTAAATATTTATTCTCAATGGTCGCCGACGGCGACACGACGTAAATAAAGCACAGCGCTATCAATAAATATTGTCAGCGACTTATAAATTAAATACCCGGCTAGCGAAGAATAAATCAATATTAAAGTTGAAAGTTTCAGCTGTAGGCACTTGGTGAAACATTTTTAATAAAAATAAACAATAAAACACTTGGTGTAAGTTTCACTATATTTATTTGACTTAATCGATTTCGGCTTTCTAGGCCCTCATCAGAAGTTTATACAGAATGAAATATTAAGATTATTTGTAGTTCTTATATACTAAAATTACAGACATATTACAATATTATAACGGTACAAGGATACAGACATTTAACAATAATATAACAGTACAAGAAATATTAAAATCGGGTAAAACCTTTTATAAGTACTTCTAATGAATTTGAGTTGAACAAATCTGTTTGGTCATTAAGTACATTTAAACCCATAGCTATTGCTTTTTGGATTTCATATGCTTCTAAGAAGTTCATTTTCGAACCTTTGTTGATTGTATGTAAAATATCCAAGTCTTTGATGTCACAAGTGTGACCTGCCTCTATTAAATGTAGTGCTAAATGAGAATCATGTTTTTTATATTTGAAGGAACGCATATGTTCATAAAATCTAATTCTAAAGGATCTACCTGTTTGGCCAATGTAGACAGCATCACAATTATTGCAATTTATTTTATAAATACCACATTTACTATATTTGTCTTTGAAAGTTAATTTGTTATTAATTAAAATATTTTTAAGCTGGCAACACTGAATTTTGTTAAAATTGCATAATTTATTTAGGCACTAGGAGAATGTTTTATAAAAATTTAATTAAAATCGGTTAAAGAAAGTGGTCATAATAAATTTTTAAACATTTTAGTAATTTTTTTCTCGGAAAGTTGGCAACACTGTATATTAATAAAATTATATAATTAATGGGAGCGTTGGAGACATATTTCCTTCTCATTATTAAACTAAGAAGAAATGAAACTACTTTTATTGACAGTTCTGTATTAATATATATATTGTAGCTAATTTTTTTCTCTATTTTACTGAATTTTTTCAGATATTTTTGAGCAAATTTTGAAAAAATCCCAACATGTTTAAGGGCGCCGTCTAATTGGGCTTGACAAACTATTCCGCCCAGGGGCCACTAATGGTAGTAAGCATATTTTCAAACCAGAGCTAAAAACTCTAAACATCATCAAAACTTATTTCTCCAAGAAAGATAAGGCTACGTTATCTCTTTGTAAAAATATTTATGTTTCCTAATAACGGCATCTCATTCAAGTTTTTAGGTTTTTGATTTGAACGCTGATTTCACTGCATTTCTATAATATACCCCGAAACAACAAGTGCCTAATGAAAATTTATAATACAGTATACACAACTTTTTATTATTATTTTTTTTATTGTACTTATTTAATTTATTTTTAAATATTTTTATTTTTATTTTTTCAATAATTTAATGTTTGATTAACTACTTATTTACAATTACTTAAATATTTATTGTATTTTGCAACATAGTAAAAAGCTTTTTAGCACCCATTATATTAAATTACAAGATTAAAAGTATATGGGTAAACTCATATATAGACAACTTTGACACGTAGGAATAAAATTTTTATATTTTTTCAAAAAGGTTGACAGCATAATATAATGTAATAATAATTTATTAAAAGCTTTGGGAGCTTTAAAGAATACAAATACATAAAATATTTTACATTATAAAATACATAAATATAAATACAAGCATTATTAAATTGTTTAATTTTTCATGCATATATATATATATATATATATATATATATATATATATATATATATATATATATATTCAAAACTGAATAAATAGCAAAGCCAAAATTTAATTTTAAAAATTTCAGTAATTTTTTTCCAGTTCTAAAGTAAATTTATATAATTATTTGTGGGCAGTAGACATTTGTTATCACTTTGACTTCAAGGGAAACATGGTATAGCGATTGGTAGAATGTCTGTAATATTAAAAAAAAAAAATTAGAAGTATATGGGTAAACCCATATATAGACTACTTTGACATTTCTCGGAAAGTTGGCAACACTGTATTTTAATAATATTATAATTTATGTGGGCACTAGGAGATACTTTTCTGAAAATTTGATCAAAATCGAATAAATAATATATTTCAAAAAAGTTAATTTGTTAATATTTTTTTTTTTTATTTTACCATTTATTTAAATAATTATTTTAAAAAACGGCGTGTCAGTCCCTGCATCTTGATAAGTAATTTTTAATAAAAAAACCGCATTTAATTCCGTCACACGGTTTCCGAAAAACGATGGAACTACGATTTTACTCTATTAAACGGCAGCCTTAAAAAGATTTATATATATAGTGGCGACAAGATAAAAAAATAGGGACGTCATCAATTTTTATCACTAGGCAAATAACGTCACTCACTACTATGTTTATATGAGCTTCTCGCGTACAGCAGACAGGGGCATTAATAGCCCATTATTTTCCTTTTCTTGTTCAAAATATGAAATTAAATTGCCAACTAACTGTTGACATCTCGCCTAGACCATCTTTTTGAAATAATAAATTAGAAAAATACACATTCAAAATATAACATCAAATGAACTAATGTAAACGTAGTGAGACTTTTGACATAGAAAATCAATTTTGCCAAATATAGTATAAATAAATAAGTTGATAAAAGGATAATTTTACATTCGATTTATTCGTTTAATACTACATATTTATGGTAACTAATTATTAGAAAAATTAGCTAATTTATGTACAAATAATAATTTAATAACAATTTTTATATATTTACAGAAGTAGCATATAAAAAAAATTAATCAAATATTTAATTGTCAATATTTTCTTTGTTTATTATTATTTTGATGTCCAAAAAATATATGTGTTGTTAATTATTTTTTTACAAATAAACTGCACATAAATAAATTCTGAAATTAATACATAAGTACTATTATAACAATTAACAACATATATATTTTTTGGAAATCAAAATAATAATAAACAAAGAAAATATTGACAATTAAATATTTGATTAATTTTTTTTCTATGCTAATTCTGTCTGAATATAAAAATTGTTATTAAATTATTAATTGTAGATAAATTAGCTAATTTTTCTAATAATTAGTTACCATAAATATGTAGTATTAAACGAATAAATCGAATGTAAAATTATTCATTTTTGTATTCGCACCACCTGACTGAACATAGCCGTTTGTTTGCCTTGAAATGGCCTTAAGTTTTATCACATGATCTTTTTATCTTGTCGCGACTATTAACTAAATAATTTTTTTTTAAAAAAATCTTACAATATGTATCAGTAGTAATTGCATATGTAGTATCCGTATACGGAGTAGAATCCATGTACCCGGAAGTAGTAAATGGCGGCATCGGTGGTGGAAATAATGGTTGCGACCGCTGGTGCTGGTGCTGATTGTGGTTGGTTATAGCTGACTGGTTGCGTTTGTACCGTTACCGCGTTATAATTCATCGTCGATTGGTTCGGATTCTGTTGTTGGTCCGGATTGTATTGATCACAATCGTGTTGCGATGAAATGGTATAGTTTTCGGTTGGCTCCGAAAATATGCTCGATGCGGTGAAATTCTAAACAAAAATCAGGTGATAAGTGCAAAGTTTTAGTTCTGGAAAAGGATGACTTGATCGACTGAATGTAATGTATATATATATATATTGATGGTGCACGTTTAGAGCAGGTAGATGAGTTTGTGTATTTGGGTAGTTTGCTGTCTAAAGATCGTGATAATTGAAAGGAGAGTAAATGCTGCTGGTTGTATTAGGTACTTTGGGTGCTTTTGGAACTTTTGCTAGGAGATGTAAATGTTTCCAAAGAAGCCCGTTTAAGTATATACAATGCATTTTTGGTGCCCACGTTGATGTATATAAGGTAGTGAATGTTGGGTTTGGTTGCAAAAGCATAAACGGAAAATGACTGCTGTGGAAATAAGATTTTTACTTGGGGTAGCTGGGGGTAGCTGGGTGTAACTGTAGGAGAGATCGGGGCTACGAAATACGATTAGTGTATGATGAGTGGGGAATTGCGAAAAAATCTTGTAGCAAAAGTTGGTGTTAGTCAGTTAAGATCTGGTTCGGACATGTTGAGCGAATGCGTCTAATGAACGTTTGCTGTTTAAAAGATTTATATGAATGATTTTGATGGTATACGTTTGCAAGTGGACGTCCGATGAGTAGTTGGAGTGGTGGTATGATTGAGAGGGTGGCTTGCGTGAGCCAAGAAAGTTTCCAAGTAGTAGGAATAAAATAGCATGCTATGAGAGGTGGAATTATGAATGTGGATGAAGAGAAAGTTGCTTGTTTGGATAGGAATGTTTGGAGGCGACTGATTTCGGGATGATGAAAAGAGTTTGTGCCACACCCTAATTTGGGTACATGGCGTGATTGTGTATGTATGTAAAAATAGGTGAAATTT